>OY720349.1:11141876-11741876 GCA_963082975.1 Labia minor | reverse complement strand
ACACATTAATATGATGGACAATTTTTTGTTCGAGCATCGATTCCTCCATTCAATTAATAACTGGAGTAACTTCCAAGACGGAATCAATAATATTCTTATTAACGAGAAATTCCATTCCCAAAAGTAGTGTTTCCTTGCTAGTTCTTCTGGTGGTTTTAGCCTATTCGAAGGACGAGAATTTTAATTTTCCACTGGTCGAGTTTCATGGTCGCTTGTACTGAATATAGTCCTATGCATGAGCAAGGTTTTATAGAACCAGTGATAGGCTGATCCTGGAGATAGAGAACAAATTTTTCTTATTTATTTAAGGTAGTTTGTGACCCAAATGACTTAAACTTGACCCTATATTTTTTATATTTATTCGAAAAATTATAATTAAATACACCTATAGATTTTTTTACCACACCGTTTAAGAGATATAATTAATTAAAGTTACGCAAAAATACATGATCTCTTATGAGTGTCCATGTTCAATAACTCGGAAAATGAGGGTTTGTAAGAAATTGACAAACTTGATCCCATAAAAAAAACTTTCTAATAGATAAAACGGTATCTCAAACATATACTGTAAAAATTTTAAAGTGATTTACCACATAGTTTTAATTTAATTATTTTTATTAAGACTATCCCCCATAACGCAACTCTATCGACGATTTGCTCAGGTTGTTTAATAGAAGTTGCAGTTTATTAGATGGCAAGAGAAAACTTCCTACCTCTCCATATTCATGCGTAATATTTGGTTACAGTAGAGGAAGGGGCCCCATTCTCTTTGAGCTCAAGAGCTGCCAAACCCCGGAGTTTAGTAATGGGTAAGGATGAGTCTTTGGATAAGAATTTTTGGGTAGGACTTAATATCCCTCCAGAGAGAATGAGGAAATATTAAGGCATCGCGAAAGGGCAGGGATGCGTCCCTGAAGCAGACCTATCTCTATCGGGATCATAGAGAAGGGCCCACCCGCTACCCCTTTATTATTATTAATATTATTATTATTATTATTAATAATAATAAAAAAAATAAGATTGTGTGTGTGTGTGTGTGATTATATAAATTTAAATTTATAACAACAAAAACTCAAAGCTCGGGTAAACTAAAAATAACGGGACCTTATGCATCATTTCATTTTCACACTCCAAATAATTCGCTACATAAAAAATAAAAACTTTTAATATATCTGACTTACAATATTTTTTATGGAAGTCAACGAAGTATGAATAATTATCAAATATAATATGTTTGAAACAAAATTTAGAAAGGTTTTTAATAAGAAGATAACCAAAATAAATTTTTAAAATTATCATTTTGCTATTCTACGTCTAACAGAGGCTTTGGGGTTATTAATATAATAAACATAGTATTTAATTATTTAATAATTTATGCTTTTCTTTACAAATTTATGTAAAATAAATAAATTAATGAATAAACAAATATATATATATATAAAATTTTAATATTGTAAAAATTCTATATGAAGATATTTCTTTGTTTCTACGTTGTTCTACGTTCTTAGTTCTTAGTAACCACAAATTCCCTTTCTTTTAATAAAATAAAGAGATTGACGTTCAGGATATATTTTTGATCAAAGTATGTAAATACAATTATTGTTATCAACTTGAAGAATTTTTTTTTTTACAATATCTATATTTATCAGTGATGTATTGGTAAAATAAGAAGTAAGGGGACGCTTAGTGGGAGCAAAAAAAGTCCTATTTTCAGCAAACTATTTTTTTCCATATAAGTTTTTATTTTTTCTTATTCTTACTATACAAAATATTAACGAACACAAAAAAAGACATTCTAAGAGTAGATTTAAGTGAGAGTTGTCGGAACATGAAAAAGTACTGGAACGCGTTCCGGTTCTGAAAAAAGGTAAGGGAACGTCGTTCCCCTCCCAATACACTACTGATATTTATGCATGTTATGATATTCCTTGATTCTTTAATAAAATATGAAAAATATATACAATATATATAGTATTTTATTTATTTGGAATTTTCAAAATAAGACTAATAATATATAAATATATTTTTAAGACATTAGTGAATTCAAAAATTATTAGATCCAACAAACCCCCTCCTCTTTACTAACCCCCTATAATCATTTTCATTTAATTTTTATTCTATTCTGCATTCTTATCTGATTTTCTATTATTCATTTATCTAATCTAATTTAACTAATCTTTTATAATTTTTCAATAGGTTTTTCTAATAAATTATTACTATCTCGTAAGAGATAGTATTGAGATCACGAAAATTTTCGATGTTGAGATTTTGATGTTTTTATACGTTTTGAAGGTTCCTGAATCATTTTCACTAAGGTTGAGAAAAATGTCTGTGTGTGTATGTGTGTGTGTGTGTATGTATGTAACCAAGATTACGCAAAAACGGTTTGAGCTAGAATGATGAAATTTGGTACATGAGCATTATTCAAAATTCGTTGTTTTCTATCAACTTTTGAGAAATGTAGCTCAACCGGAAGAGGGTCATTACTTATAACGTTTTGATTTTTTTTCCTCTAAAGCGACCGTAAAAATAAATATATATATTTGATAATTTTTCACATGATTAATAATTGTATAAAACTGCTATATATAGAATTTCAGCTTGATTGAATCGCTGAAAGTACCAGAATTAATTTTTTAACACTGCAAATCTCACGCGCCAACACGTGACGAGGTGCCATCAACAAAAGCCAAACATGCGCTGGTTTAATATTTATTATTTATAATTTATAATTAATTAAATTTAATTTAAATATAATATATTATGTTATTTAATCATATTCAAATTGCGAGATAGTCGAGTGGAGACACTCCAGCTAATCTATACTTAATCTTCTTTTATTCTTTGTGATGTTCATCTTAACATTTTCGACTTTATCTTTTCTATTTATATATGAATTTGTAATAATAATAATGATACTTGAAAATTATTATTTACAGCGTAATTATTTTTGATAAATTAATTTTCATTTAATCTGGAAATTGTTTAAATAGTTAATTATGTTTTCAATATTTGACATAAATATATGTTGAAAATACTGATAATTATATGATTTACTTTGACTATATTAAATAAAATTTACTACAATAAATGATTAAACAAGAGTTAATTATTCTATTAAAAGTATATTTAAGATAACATTACGAGAGTAGGGTGAAAAGTTTCCGACCTGTCCAAGAAAATCGATGTTTTTAAATTTTTTTTTTTTTGCTTTATTTTTCAACATTCAAGATAGCTGAGACCTGAACGATGTCAGCTGATCAATGTTTTTAATTTTTTTTTTTTTTGCTATATTTTTCAACATTCAAGATAGCTGAGACCTGTACGATGTCAGCTGAACGTGTGCGAAATATTTTTCCATTTAAACATGGAAAGCTGTGTGCAACGTGGGTGCCGCGTTTGCTAACCTTAGACCAAAAACTGCTTCGAAAAACCATTTCTACCGACAATTTGGCGGTGTAGGCGTAATCCTAACGAATTTTTGTGTCGATTCATAACTGTTGATGAGACTTAAATTAAATTAAATAATTAATTAATTGATGAAATTAATTAAATTAATTAGAACACCGTTATGAGAAATGTATCAGGGTTGATGGAGATTATGTTGAAAAATATAACAAAAAAAAAATTTAAAACATCGTTTTTCTTGGCCAGGCCGGAAACTTTTCACCCCACCCTCGTATAACAGTTTCTAAATAAAATTAATGTTTATAATTTTAATCCATCTCAATGTCTTCCAATACTGCTGACCTATTCTCATTCAACTCATTCTTATTAATACCCATCTGTCATTTATCATATACCTTATCTATAAATAGATTTGTGCCAATTTGTTTCCAATTTGATTCACATGTCAGTTCAAAGAAAATAAATTTCATTATTCACAAAGAATCAACTTATTTTAACACTCGTAGATATTAATATTAATATGTATATTTGCTAATATGTTTCTATCAAAGTTGTTTATTTTTTTTTTTAAGTAAAAAATCGAATAACAAATAAAACGTGACTAACTTTGTCAGTTGACAAAAAGAAACTACTAATCCAAAATGACTGATAATGTCAACATAGAAGAAACATATTATGTTTACTAACATAACAAAAAAAAAGCTGGAATGTCTCCACTCGACTATCTCGCAATTTGAATTGGATTAAATAACATATATTATATTTAAATTAAATTTAATTAATTAAATTATAAATTAAAATTAATAAATAATATTTAATAAACCAGCGCGTGATTGGCTCTTTGTTGATGGCACCACGTCACGTGTTGGCGCGTGAGGTTTGCAGTGTTAAAAAATTAATTCTGGTACTTTCAGCGATTCAATCAAGCTGAAATTCTATATATAGCAGTTTTATACAATTTTTAATAATGTGAAAAATTATCAAACATATATCTTTATTTTTACGGTGAGTTTAGAGGAAAAAAAATCAAAACGTGGTAGATAATGACTCTCTTTCTGTTGAGCTAAATTTCTCAGATGTTGATAGAAAACTACGAATTTTGAATAATGCCGGTATACCAAATTTCATGAATCTAGCATAAACCGTTTTTGCGTCAATTTTCATCATTTAAAATGACTGATTTCCTATGAAATTTTTCAGATATCGTAAACATTTAAATTGAGTCTTATTTAGAACCCAAAATGGAAAACATTTAAAAAATTAATAATAACCTCGTATTTATAAAAGTTGAACTTTACCCTAAAACATTGAAAAAAAAATCAATTTTCATCATTTAAAATGACTGATTTCCTATGAAATTTTTCAGATATCATTTAAACATTTAAATTGAATCATATTTAGAACCCAAAATGGATTAAATTCATATTTAATAAATTAATAATAACTTCGTATTTATAAAAGTCGTGTATACACACACACATATATAGACACACATTTTTCTCAACCTTAGTGAAAATAATTCAGGAACCTCCAAAACGTATAAAAACATCAAAATCTCGACATCGAACCTTTTCTTTTGAACAGACTTCGTATTGTTTTTCAATCATGATAATAATATAAACTTATGTATATCATTATGAGTGAAATATAACAGAGTGGTTCAATTTTCAATTTTGTTGACTTTATAAGGGCATCGTTTGATTACTGTTCAATTGGAAAAATCATCACAAAATTCTAACGCCAGTTCACGTCTTCTCCAAAATAACATTTCCTTCCTCAAATTGCATTTAATTCAAATAAAATTATCCAATCCCAATATAGTAACCATAAAATGATTGCATTATTATTAAACGAAAGTATATTTAATTAGAAACAATCAACATTAAATCTATAACGCTAAATTATCTTTCTTTCTACTTTACAAATAACAAAATATCAATTTATTTTTAAATCTATCTTCAATTATTAAATTTGAAGAAAAAAAAGGTATTTTTGGAAAATTAGATTTTCTGAGATTTAGTTTGACCTCATTTTGTCGTTCTATGATTCTAATTAAGAAGACAACAGGGATAAATTTCATCCGTCTTTGATAAGAGAGATGGGTCGTTGTCGACTTGGGGAAAATTAAAGAGAAGAGAACCAGCATTTACTAAAGCATATCTGATGAGAGAAGTCAACTATGTATTAAGCGTAATGAATAATAATAAAAATATAAATAAAAATATACCTATATATATATTTTTATGATAACATTTAATAAAATTACAATAGATATATAATAGATATTAAATTATTATTATTATAGCTTCCGGTTAACCGGAAGTGGTACTTTACCTACACTGGTTGCGTTTACCTTTCAAGTAAAGTACCAGTTTGCTTCGAGATATTTGCTTCCTATTTTGTAAATAGATTTACAAATATGAAAAAAATTCAGATACCAAATTTCATCATGATCTGACTACCGGAAGTGACATTTTACCTATACAAGTAGCGTTAGGTGTAAATTATAAATATATATAATAGTGTTAAACCATTTTACTTTATAATTTAAATTAATTAGTTTGTTTATTTTTATTGTTGTTAAAACATAATAATAATAACCTAATTACCTATTTCGATTTTACATGGTTTATAAATTAACGGATTTCAAATAAGCTGGAGTGTCTCCACTCGACTATCTCGCAAATTTGAATTGGATTAAATAACATATATTAATTTAAATTAAATTAAATTAATTAAATTATAAATTAAAATTAATAAATAATATTTATTAAACCAGCACATGTATGGCTCTTTGTTGATGGCACCATGTCACGTGCTGGCGCGTGACATTTGCAGTGTTAAAAAATTAATTCCGGTACTTTCAGCTATTCAATCAAGCTGAAATTCTATATATAGCAGTTTTATACAATTTTTAATCATGTGAAAAATTCTCAAACATATATCTTTATTTTTACGGTCACTTTAGAGGGAAAAAAATCAAAACGTTGTAGGTAATGATCCTCTTCCGGTTGAGCTACATTTCTCAAAAGTTGATAGAAAACTATGAATTTTGAATAATGCCCGTATACCAAATTTCATGATTCTAGCTCAAACCGTTTTTGCGTAATCTAGACACACACACAGGGGTAGAGAGACAGACAGACATTTTTCTCAACCTTAGTGAAAATGATTCAGGAACCTTCAAAACGTAAAAACTGGTAAAAGTTTATATTCGGCTGCATACACGCATCTATATTCTTATATTTTTTGTTCCTAATATAGAATTAAATAAATTCTGTATTATGTACTTACATATTACCTAATAAAGTAATAATAGAATTAAAATATGAATGAATTATCCACATTTTAGTGTTTTTCGTTTTACACGGTTTTAACAAAGAAAATTTAAGATTTCGATTTACACATTAACATTTGTTCGGAACCAATCTTCCGTGTAAAAAGGGGGACAGGTGTATTATTACAATTTATTTTAATGTAATTTAAATTTGGTATATTTTTTTCTAGAAATCCTATCTATCTATACTTTATATTCAAGGCTGGAAAAGAATTTACGAAAATCTTTTTTAAAGCCGTGCTAATTTAATTTATAGGAAAGCTTATTTAATTCCTTAAAGATCATCGAAGTGTGAAAAACCTATTAATTGATTTAATTTAGAAAAGATCTTTATTTAACAGTTTATATGGGAAGTTTTTAAAATAATGAGAGAAACTTTATTTAGTATTATATATATTTATTACAACAAAAGTTGAAATTTAATTAAAAATTAAATAAAATAATTTATCAAGTTTTCAATTTCTTTTATTCACTAGCCATATGTTTAAATATATATATATATATATATACATATACATATATATAAATGAAAATTATGTTTTCAACTCAAAATTTAATTTTGAGATTTGAATTAACTTTAAAAATTAATCAGCTTAATAAGACTAGTACAACAATTCTAAATTCTAATATATATAAATATATACAGAGTAGGGCAACTTAACTTGCTGATTTAGAAAGATAGTTAAACAGAATTGATTATAATTCGTTATTGATTTATTTCTTTTAGACACTTTTTCTACAACTTTGGAGATTTTATTTACAAGTTGTTTTAAAATATTGAATCGTGCAGGTGTGACGCTCTCCATTAGGTATACACTGATTCGCTCGATTCTTAAAATTTTGACAGACTTTTTTCAACCTAGCAAACGTTATGTTGGTCCACCGCTTGACAATTATTATTTTTAAGTTCAACATAGTCCTTGGGCGGTCGATGTACACAATTGATTTAAGATAACCCCATAAAAAAGAAAAGGGCTAAATCGGACGAATGAGGTGGCGATGGAATAACGCCTCTCAAAGAGATTAGTCGCCCATGGAAGTGTTCCCGCAAAATCGCAGATACCGCCGTATGAGCCGGGGCACCATCCTGCTGGAACCAGATATCGCCTACATTAAGATTTCGGAGTACTTGCATGCCTACGTGTAGAACCCTGAGGAGATTGCAAAAGCGATATTCTCTTCACCTCGATGTTTTCAGTTTATCTTCTAGGTCTTCTGACATTTGATCGTTTCTGCACGACACTTCCAGTCCCTTTGAATGTATTGACCCATGCAACATGGAAATGACAATTTGAAAAGTGGAGTTTTTCGGCAAACGCACGCTGTTGTCTTGTCCAACGTGACATGGTAATTAAAGAATAACGGTTAAAAACCTCCCGAAGCCCTCTTTCGAATGATATGATCCACACCCCTCTACCAGCTAAAGATCATCTAATGGCGCCCAATTCAAATCAGCAAGTTAAGTTGCACCACTCTGTATATGTAAAATTTGCAATTAGCTACATTATAGATCTTTTAAATAAATTATCTGTATTTATTTGGTTCTAATAAATGGTTGTCAACTAATTAATATCTATAATCTTCTTTGTTTCGATTATTACAACAAATGTTCACTAAAGAAATTCTGATTAGTGGAGATTAAAACTAATATATAAAAATAATAACTAATAATAACATTACATCTTCACACACACACACACACAATTGAAATTATCTAGTTTTTAGTTATCTTAGTCGACAAGAAAATCATATCATCTCTTAAAATTTGCTTTTTCAAATAAAACACTACCTTTTATATATATTATGAGGAATTAATTTCACGTTTAATTATGAGATTTGGCACTCACCCCGTTGACAGTTGGTCTAGGGCTGTCGTGAAAAGTAGACGTGTGTCAATGGTTGTGTTAGGGCCAAGGATTCTTAGGAGCTTCGAAACACAGTAAAACCGAAATTTCTCTTAACATTCAACCCAACCTTGGTCACACAGACTAAGACCTAAAATTCCAATAAATTACCTCCTAAATAAAAATTTCTTGAAAATGGCGTCAAAATAGGCACCGAAACATCGAGACTCAAATCTCATAAATTAATGTGAAAATAACCAGGAAATAATTTGAACTTATTAATATAGAATATAATTTCTAAGTAATATATTTGAAATTCACATATTCCATTTTTTTTTAATTAAATTCTTTTTTTAAAAGATAAAAATTAAATTCTTGAATAAATGTTCTTTGATTAACATTAAATAAACCATTCATTTGTGTGTAGTTAGGAAATTCAATACACTTCCTTTATATTTCACCTTAAATAAATATTTTTTTTAAAAACTTGAGTAATTTAATATATGTATATTGTAATATATATATAAGCATAAAAATACCTTTCAATAAAGGTGAATGTCATAAAGATGACATAAATAAACATTTAAACAAATATTGGCATCGTCACGATCATCCATCTACAACAACAACTACAATTACCTAAAAAGCGAACAATGTAATTCAAAGAGGATCACTTAATGGTATGGAAGATAGTGTCATGTTTTCGACATTTTCAAGTGCTAATAAATTACATGACATATGTTTCTTAAGATTATTTGAAAGAATAGACGATGGGTCACCTGAGTAGAGTCAAGTAGTGTGTAAAATGATGCTTTAGAGTGGATCGAGTGATCAGAGAAATATCATTCTCCTGGATCTAAAAGTCATCGCTGTTCGATAGGCCAGTGCTATAACCACAAATACGGGTGCTGTACAAATTTTAGCAACTCAAGCCTTTAACATGACATTTCATTAAATGAAATAAGCTGGAGTGTGTCCACTCGAATGTCTCGCAATTTGTATTGGATTAAATAACATATATTATATTTATATTAAATTTAATTAATTATAAATTATAATTAATAAATAATATTTATTAAACCAGCGCATGTTTGGCTCTTTGATGATGGCACGTCACGTGCTGGCGCGTGATTTGCAATGTTAAAAGATTAATTCCGGTACTTTCAGCGATTCAATAAAGTTGAAAATCTATATATAGCAGTTTTATACAATCTTTAATCATATGAAAACTTATCAAAGATGTATCTTTATTTTTACGGTCACTTTAGAGGAAAAAAAAATCAAAACGTTGTAATGACCCTCTTCCGGTTGAGCTACATTTCTCAAAAGTTGAGAGAAAACTACGAATTTTGAATAATGCCCATATACCAAATTTCATGATTCTTGCTCAAACCGTTTTTGCGTAATCTTGTCTACATACATACACACCCACACACACAGAAATTTTTCTCAACCTTAGTGAAAAAGAAATAAAAAGTATAAGAGAGGGTAAAGAAAAATGAGAAAGTTTTATACATGTTTCTACTTTTATTACGAGTATAATTATTTTTTTAAATATTAAAAATATATCTATACCATTTGTAAATATTTGATTATTTTGTTTATTATCAGATTCTATAATATAAATAAACGTTTTTTACTATTTCGCCAGAGATAGTATTGCGAATACGAAAATTTTCGATGTTGAGATTTTGATGTTTTTATACGTTTTGAAGGTTCCTGAATCATTTTCATTAAGGTTGAGAAAAATGTCTGTCTGTGTGTGGGTATGGGTGTAAGTATGTAGACAAGATTACGCAAAAACGGTTTGAGCTAGAATGATGAAATTTGGTACATGGGCATTATTCAAAATTCGTAGTCTTCTATCAACTTTTGAGAAATGTAGCTTAACCGGAAGAGGGTCATTACCTTCAACGTTTTGATTTTATTTCTTCTAAAGTGACCGTAAAAATAAAGATATATGTTTAATAGTTTTTCACATGATTAAAAATTGTATAAAACTGCTATATATAGAATTTCAGCTTGATTGAATCGCTGAAAGTACCAGAATTAATTTTTTAACACTGCAAATCTGCCAAACATGCGCTGGGTTAATAAATATTATTAAATATTATTTTAATTTATAATTTAGTTCATTTAATTTAATTTAAATTAATATATGTTATTTAATCTAAATCAAAATTGCGAGATAGTCGAGTGGAAACACTCCAGATTTTTTTTATCAAAATAAATCTGATTCGTAACCAACACAGCCATTTTTAAATCGTTTTTTTTATAAAGCAACAATAAACAGGCGTAGATTCAATCTGTTTCTTGGTTGATAATCGATCATCGATCACTACTAGATGTTGACATGCTACATGAGTAGAGAAGCTAATCCCTATATTGATTAATGACTTGCAAATACAATTAGCTGATTTTTTTACTTGAACTAGTCCAACTTGTTTTTAAAAAGAGTTCATCTTAGAAGGAGATTGAATTTCGTATCATCTGAGATGGTATTGTTAGACAAATGCAAGCAAAAAACCAATAAATATCACTTGAATAAAAGTATAGTACCTGGAACACCGAGCTATCGCTCGACCCTTTAAAGAATTTTTACAATTTATTATTATAAACTTTAAAAATTTTACAATTTTTTAATTATTTATTACATTTGTTAAATGGGTTTTCTAAAAAATGACCCATCAAAAATTTGTTTCCTAAAATGGTACATATTAATTAAAATAACATGATTTTCAGAATTTAGATGAAAAATATATTCAAATTTATTTGATAAAATATTTGATCCTATATTATGTTGTTATAATTAGATGGCTTCAGTTTTATATTTTTCAATGTAGCAATAGTTTTTATAGACTGTTTCGAACACAATGATTACTACTGATAATAATATAAATTCTGAAATTATATTGACACCTGTACTTGTCTAGATTTTTATTATAGGATTCAGAAAGGAGGTTATATTTTTTTCTTTTTATTTATAATAATCAAATATCATTTATATTGTTTATAATTTAATCTAAAAGACATTTTAATTAATATAATATAATGTATTTAATATTATTAGATTAAATTTATTCAACAATTTATTTGAAATTCCTTCCTTTATAATTATACATATGTATTATATGTTGCTAACTTCATGAACATTTTTTTTTTTTTTGCGTGGGGGAATGATAAATATATTTCGTAATTTTATTCTAAAATAACTATTTTTAATTTTATTAAACATTTTAAAAATAAAAAAATATTAATAAAATATCAATTAAAAAAAAATGGCGGGAGGCAAATTTCAATTGCTGACGTCATTTAAATTTACTATTTTAAATTAAGAAAATACTAATAAAGTTGACTTTTCTCGATTCTGAAACCAATACAGATCGATTTGTCTTTATAAATATTATCTATGGTGTGAATTTCAAAAAATCCTTAGAGCGGTTTAATATCTCAAAAATTTACAAAGATATATATATATATATATATATATATATATACTACTAGTATAATAAGATAATATATATATTAATTTTATACCATTTTTGTGTGTGTTTCAAGTGCAGCTCAAAAACCTTTAAAATACGGCCCAATTGCAAATTATGAAAATATTTAAATTTACACATTTTTATTTAAAAAAAAAAATAAATAAATATTTGCAATTTTTTTTCATTCACTCATTGACAAAAACAATAACAATTTTTTAAATTATTTTTCATTTAAATAAGTTTAATCAGGTATATATAATAGGTACCTTGTGCCTCGAACAACAACAAAAAAATCTCCCCTAATTTATTTTCTTATCATCCAAATAATTAAGCACAATCAAATAAAAGTAAATGATTTGTGAAGAGTATTTATTTCTACATCTTCTCTACTCCATTTTCTCTTAAGAAATAAATAAATTTCATTGCAATTATCTACAAAGTGACATTCAAATGAAGGTAAAATTTGGTGATGTATCTTTACTTGCGTTTTATAAAGATTAACCTACACCATATAAATATCCTAATTTACACAATCATGCCTTATTAATGTGTTCAACTTTTGGCAATACCTATATTTGTGAACAAAGAAAGAATGAAACATACAAAAAAAAAAAAAATAGGACCAAGATCACTGACAAACATCTTGAAAAGAAAATAATTGCACCCTCATTTGTTGAACTCAAAATCGATTTTACTTGATCATTAAAAATCAAATACATTCCTCTCATTAGTTTGAATTTTTTCCTTCTTTATAAAATTCAAACTAAATTCAATGAAACTTTTACAACTTTTTAATAAATGTGTACCTATGAACTGAACCTTTGATTTTTAATATCCTACATGTTTAGGTCAAATCATTAAGTGTAATTGTGGTTCCAAATATTAATTCTCTTCCCTAATTCTAGATGGCAACTCGGTAGAGCTAAAGACTGTATTCTTAATTAACACTACCTACACTCTCTTATGATCTCAAGTCTTCCCATCCTTGTCCCATTCTCATGCTCTTGTTACAACTGTCTCATAATTTTATCTTTTCCCTAACTCAGTTTTGTCCCACCACAATGAAGTAGCCTATATTTTAACTTGAGAGTGGTAGTATATTTTTGTCCACCAAGTGGGAGTTATATTTTGCCATTGTTTAGGGCAATTTATCGAGAATATAATTCGAAGATGCGATTCTATCACGGTAGCAGCATAGATCCCCAGTGAATTCTTTTCTCCTTTATTTCATAAGAGCTAAGGAGTATTCCACGATTCTTTTTCAACCACAAGATTGTTTTTCAATTCGGAAACACATACACAAGAATAACCACGTTGAGAGATTTGCCATTAACATCGAGGATACTGCATAAAGGTTATCATATTATCCACGAGCATTTACCGAGAAAAGAAAATTCTACTGGCTTTTTGAAGTCACATTTGCTATGCATAAGTATAATTGGATTACATTCCTGGATTACCCATCGAATTTGATGATGCATTTAGTATCTATATTATTTGTTATTATTTATTATATTGTCTACAAAATAAATTAAATATTGTCTATGTTACTACTGTATATTTATTTATATCTTGAATAGCACCTTAATCGAATCCTCAAATTTATTTAATCTGTATCGAGGATAGATAAACTGTACCTTATCCAAGTCCAATAAGATCGGATATTTGATCGATCGAAGTTGGGATTGGATTTGTCACAGATTAAGTGCATTGGCACTACAAAAGAGTGGAATCTAACAAATCGGTTGCGGCCTAAGTGAAGTAAAGGTGATGATAATGATGATGATCTATGATCAGTAGAACCGATCCCCTCAACCTTAATCTTGATTTTCTTGATTTCTCAAGTTGACTCCCTCTCATAGGCTTCAGTTAGAGAAATTTGCTTGCCAGATACAGGAATTGAACCCGGAACCACGAGAATCGTTAAATACAGGGTGTCCCAAAATGAAAGAGCAGATTTCAATTTCGGGGCGATCTCCATTTTGCCGCCCTTTCTATTATAAGTCAATCAAATAGTGGTTTTTATAAATTAATACACATAAATAAATTATTAAGTTATTTAATCAATATTAATTAATACACAGAGTAAATTTTTTCACATATATTTGTATGTACTTGTAAACATATTTACTCTTCTAGCTTTCATACTAGAAAAATCGTGTATAATGCTCTCAAAATTTATATTTATATTTTTTCCCCCGTCTCTGCTTTTCAAAAGGAAGATAGATGATTTAAAAAAATATTGGTATATCACTTCAAAGTGATCATCTAATCATATAAACTTTTCAAAAGAAATGACATTTATAAACTGATATGAAAAAATTTTGGTTAGGAAAAATTGCCGAACAAAATCGTAAAGATGCGTTTACGAATTCAACGAATTTTAATGAATACAATAAAATAAAATTATTATCCTGTTCTTGGAATTAGAATTCAAAATTTACACTAAAATGCATTTATATATACCGAGGAATAATATTCGAAATCATATAGTTGATCATAATTTATATAAATCAAATAGTAAACTTATAATAATCATAATAATCATTTATTATTCAAGAAAGAAAAAAAAATAAATATGAAATGGTTGCTTTTTACAACTATACCTAAATTTAAAAAATGCCGCCCCAAGATAAGTGCCGCCCGGTGCGGACCGCACCCACCGCACCCCCCTAGGTACGCCACTGGTTCAAAGTATTTTTTCAATATAAAAACAGTTGGAACATTTTCTTTTCCTCCCAGAAGGCCAAAATATCTGTTGCTGTCATTTTTGTGCTTTGAAATTTTTTTTTTCTAGGGCAATGTAGAAGGGATTGATAAGTGTTTCTTTCAACCACAGTAGAGCTTACCATATGTCCCATAGGATTTGATTGTAGTAGGTTGAGAATGGAGATTGGAATTTCTCCGAATCTTTTTCTTAAAAAAAAAATAATAAAAAAGCTAAAGTTTTGTATTTTTTATATGCAACTTCTCTACTTAAACACATATATACAATTGCTTTTACATTATTATAATGTATAATAAAATATTTTTATATAAAAACAATTTTTTAAATTAAGAGTGATATAAATAGAAAATAATAAATCTTTAGATAAGAACTTTGGACTAAAGTAACAATTTTTTTTTAAACTCTACCTCTATATCATTCATTTGTCAGTATTTATTTGTCATATAATTAAGATATACGAGGGTGGGGTGAAAAGTTTCCGACCTGACCAAGAAAAACGATATACTGTACCTTATCCAAGTCCAATAAGATCGGATATTTGATCGATCGAAGTTGGGATTGGATTTGTCACAGATTAAGTGCATTGGCACTACAAAAGAGTGGAATCTAACAAATCGGTTGCGGCCTAAGTGAAGTAAAGGTGATGATAATGATGATGATCTATGATCAGTAGAACCGATCCCCTCAACCTTAATCTTGATTTTCTTGATTTCTCAAGTTGACTCCCTCTCATAGGCTTCAGTTAGAGAAATTTGCTTGCCAGATACAGGAATTGAACCCGGAACCACGAGAATCGTTAAATACAGGGTGTCCCAAAATGAAAGAGCAGATTTCAATTTCGTATTACAATAATTTCGGATTACAAATAAATCTGCTCTTTCATTTTGGGACACCCATTGGACTCTCCTCTTTCATTTTGGGACATCCATTGAAATCTGCTCTTTCATTTTGGGACACCCTGTATGTAACTATACATATCTAATTCGAAAAAAGAAAAATTAATAATAAATTGATATTAATACAAATACATTGAATTAATTTTTATTTGGAATTTGTTGAAAAAATATTTTATGTGTATACAGTATTTTTTTTTTTTTTTTTTGCGATGTGGCCTTCAAACGATCATAGAATAGACATTTATGTTTTATAAGATATTAAAATTATAAATTGTGTAATATTAATTGAAAATTATCCTTTAACCTTTTACCTTATGATTTCTCCAACAATACATTCGTTTAATCCGTTAAGATATAATAATCAATACAAAACTAATTGAATTACAAACATAATTGGGAATCTAACATAAAAATATACTCGAATATATTATATACTATACATATATTCAAAAATTAATGAAACGCTCAAATGACCTCATTGACATTAAATGACCTTAAAGTTGATACCCTCTTAGATTGTAGAGAAATTGAGAAAGAAAAGGTAACTAATATATATGTATATTAGTATATATATAATAAATTCATTATTTTATAAGTTATTTATATTCATTATAAGTAAGTCAAATTAAAAGCATTCAGTTTATTTGCTAGATATACAAGTACTTAAAGAAATTAATGTTTTTGTATTGATTTGTTTTCAAAAATATTTAATTATAAGTTTAATAAAATATAATTTCAAATATATAAAAATATAAAATATTATTATATTTTATCTTATTATACTAGAAAAAACTGTATATATATATTTGTATTTTTGAAATCTTAAACTGCTTTAAGGATTTTTTTGAAATTCACACCATAGATAACATTTATAAAGAAAAATCAATCTGTATTGGTTTCAGCCTCGGGATAAATCATCTTTGTTAGTTTTTTCTAAATTTAAAATAGAAATTTTAATAATAAAAAAAATGGCGCCTTAAATTCTTTAAATACAAAATATTATATATAAAATAAAAGATAATTATTCAGATAAACTCATTTTCGTAGATTTGGATAATATTTTACCAGTTAGTTCCTTTTGCAATTGCAAATATACTTCTTATGAAATTTTTCCTGGCATTTTTTATAATTTTCGAGATAAAATTATTAAAATTTGCATATAAATCCATTGATATTCTATGTTTTATCCGTTTGGCTACCAGGTGGATTATATTCAAACCGAACTTATAAAAACCGAAAATTAGTGAATAAGTAAATAATTAGTGAATTAGTCAAGAAAACATTTACTTAATGGCACATTTCGACGTTAATAATACTAATCTGTCAAACTTAAAAAATTTATTTTAATAATTTTTATCTCAAAAACTATAAGATGCCGGGAAAAATTTTATAAGAAAAGTTAATTTGAAATTGCAAAAGGAACCTACTGGTGAAAGTATTATCCAAATTCACGTAAATGAGTTTACTTGAATAATTACCAAATAAAATTATAAATATATTTATTTTAATGATATTTTGTTTTTTAAAGTACCCCGCGGCAGCTTATATATATATAATACTAGCTGCTCAGAGCGCCTTCGGCGCTCTTCACACCTAGACGGGGGCTCCGCCCCCTGTACCCCCGAGTGGTACATAGTATTTGGTGGTTGAAAGTAGTAAAAGGTTTTCATCCATTTTGTTTCAATCAGTATATTACATAAAACATTCATTTCTTTTTGTGTTCTTATTTAAAAAATATATTTTAATTTAATCACTATATTAATTATATATATTATTATTGTATATGTTATATCTATCTACCTATGTGGCTCAAAGATACTCGAAAGTTCTTAGCCGCAACAACCACATTTCTCCAAGTGTCCCTATCCTGAGCCCTTGTTCCATCTCTCTTACGTCCCTTCCTACGCGTCATTGGTTTTCCAAGCGGACGTTCCCACCAATATCTTTTTCCTCTCCCATTCTAGCCACGTGCCCTGCCTATCGCAGTTTTTTCCCTTTTATAACCCTAACTATTTCTGAAGATGCAGAGAGGCCATGCAATTTCTTGTTATGCAGTCTCCCCCATACCCGGTGACCTCATCTTTCTTTGGCCAATAAATGCAGGGAAGAATCCTATTCACAAATACTCTGAATCTACTCCCATCTCCAAGGGTCATAGACCATGCCTCCCACCCATATAATGCAACAGGCAAAATAATCTTTTTATATATTCCCTTTGATAATAATTTTGAAGAGATAAGCCTCTTTATTGCAGATAACAGGCGTTTCCCGATTGCAACCCCGATTTAAATTCTTCTCAAATATTATTATCCTTCGTGATTACATTCAATTTTTATACATATTCAAATTCTACATTTTGTATCTTAAAATTTTGTATGTTAATACTCTTCCTCTTTGTTACTAAATATTTTTTCTTATCCCTATTAATTTCAAACCTCCATTAAATTTTCCTCGCTATCTGTAATCGCAATTGCCGAATCTCCTATTATATTTAAGTCGTCTGGGTAACCTAATATTTTACAATTGATTTCCGCATCTTATTCTTTCTTTTACTACCTTCAAGACAAATTTGAAGATTGATTGGATCTATTGAGTCATGCGTATGTTTTACTAAAGTCTACAAATAATTAGTGAACAGATTGAATATTGAATTCGCGGTTTTTTTCCTAATATCTGTCATAATGAAAATATCTTAATTAATGTTGGTCGATTTGGCCTGAACCCGCAATGATATCTCCTAATATTTCCTCCGCCTATGGTTCTTAAGTATTGTATATGTTATAATAGTGAAATAGAGTATAATATTTCTTGATCATTACATTTTGGTATTTTATTTTCATTGCTAGATTATTATTGAATATTTTTAATTATAATGAAACTTGAGAAAATGCAAAAATAGAGACTTGAGACAATTTATAAAAATTAACGGTATAAAACTATAGATAAATGACCAATATATACATTCATTAATAGTATTAATTTAAATTAATTGATTTATTTGTTTTTTTACTATCTCGCCAGAGATAGTATTGCGATCACGAAAATTTTCGATGTTGAGATTTTGATGTTTTTATACGTTTTGAAGGTTCCTGAATCATTTTCACTAAGGTTGAGAAAAATGTCTGTGTGTGTGTGTGTATGTGTGTGTGTATGTGTGTGTGTGTGTATGTGTGTGTGTGTGTATGTATGTAGGCAAGATTACGCAAAAACGGTTTGAGCTAGAATGATGAAATTTGGTACATGGACATTATTCAAAATTCATAGTTTTCTATCAACTTTTGAGAAATGTAGGTCAACCGGAAGAGGGTCATTACCTACAACGTTTTGATTTTTTTTCCTCTAAAGTGACCGTAAAAATAAAAATATATGTTTGATAATTTTTCACATGATTAATAATTGTATAAAACTGCTATATATAGAATTTCAGCTTGATTGAATTGCTGAAAGTACCAGAATTAATTTTTTAACACTGCATATCTCACGCGCCAACACGTGCCATGGTGCCATCAACAAAAAGCCAAACATGCGCTGGTTTAATATTTATTATTTATAATTTATAATTAATTAAATTTAATTTAAAAATAATATATTATGTTATTTAATCCAATTCAAATTGCGAGATAGTCGAGTGGAGACACTCCAGCTAATTTATTATTAAGTTCATTTATTAATTTTTCTAGATTTTAGTTAATTTCCTCCCTTAAAAGAAACTTATCTAATTCTGTGGTGCTAGGGGATTTGAAAATTATTCTTTGCAATATGAAGATTTCGCTTACAGTTTCTGTCATGTCCGACCTCCATCCAACAGTTATTTTTTTGCTTCTCTTAATCATGTGATCTATATATTTAA
The DNA here is from genome assembly GCA_963082975.1 of Labia minor. Lineage (NCBI taxonomy): Eukaryota > Metazoa > Arthropoda > Insecta > Dermaptera > Spongiphoridae > Labia > Labia minor. The sequence continues at coordinate 11,722,328 of OY720349.1, read as the reverse complement.
TTTTTTTTGATTCATTATAATAAAATTTAAACAAATAAAAATTTTTACTTTGATAATTTATAAAAATTTCAATTTAAACTGATTGTGAGTGATACGCTTAGCCAATACTCTGAATAATTTGTGTACAAAAATATTGAATGTTCTTAGCGAGATTTGATATAATGTTGTACGATTTGTCCTAAATCTGAATTAGAAGAAAATTATAAATTGCCTCCTCTTCCAGCCCAATTCATTTACCCACCCATGTTGCATATGGCATCTAAATTTCTTAAAACTCCGTTTTTTTTAATTTAAAATAGAAGGAGAGAAAGAGTTTTAAATTATATTCGAATAGTCTATATATTCTATATATCAGTATTTTTTTCTGAATTTAATAGCAAGTTGATTTTAAAAATTTTCCATTCTTAATGCATATGATTGATTACATGTGTTAAAATTTAAAAAAATTCAAATATTCTAATTTTTATATTTATATACAATTTAATATTATTTTTTATTAATATCATATCAAAAAAAGAGAATTTATTAAAAATTAAAAATAAAAAAAGAAGCCTATTAATAAAAAATTGAATGGTGATTTAATTATTTTATTAAATTAATTAAAATGAGACCTTTTAGAATGAATTATTTAATTGAAATGATATTTAAATATAAGAATTTAAAAAAATATTATATTCTTTGTTTGGCAATTGTTATTTAATTATGTGCAACATGATTCGACTTGCACAGAGCATCGTTATTTTTTATTAATATCACATAATAAAAATGAATCTTTTAAACATAATAAATAAAAAAGACATTTTAATAAATTTAAAAAATATATCCAATTTAAAAATGTCAAAAATTTAAAACAACTTTATATCATCATATTTTAATTTTTATATAATATATATATATATTTAGTAATTAATAATAGAGTAATTAAATTAAAATAAAAAACAAAGATAATATAATTCAGTCATTTTAATTCAGGTTAAATAATATTTTTTTTTTATTATTCAATATTAAAATTTATATATTATTATATATATATTATAGAAAAGAAGAAATATTCAATTAAATAAAAAATAATTTAAGATAAAAATATGATCTAATAAATATTTTAATTAAATTGAGAACTTTTAGAATAAATTATTTAATTGAATTGATATTTGTATATTAGAATTTAAAATAAAAGTGAAATATTATAATAATTCTTCTATTGGGAATCGCTATGATAATTCATTGTTTGAAATGATTCCGCTAGGCCGGCAGTGAGCCGCGAGCTGCTCTTGAATGAACAACACGGAGAATTATATAAACTTTAAAAAATTAATTTCTGCGGTTATTGATAAGATATTAATAAAATTTATAGCCTATGTTACTCTAGAGGTATATAAGAATATTGTGATGTAATTTCAAAGAAATCGGTTCAGCCAATTCTGAGTCTATAAAATAGTAATTTTCCGGACAGACAGACAGACAGACAGACAGACAGACAGACAGACAGACAGACAGACGTGAAAAATTCTAAAGTCACTTTTGGATTCTAGAGGTCATGAAACGCGAAGATATGCAAAAATTTTTAAATTCTGAGCAATGTGCAGACAAAAACCTTTTTTTATATATATAGATAATATAATATAAATTGAAAAAATTTAATTAATATTTTTTTTTTTATTTTAAATTATATAAAGTATAATTACTACAATTAATTAAATTAAGTACAAGGGAGAAACATAATGCCTAAATGAAATTAAATATTTATTTGAAACTTTTCTCTTTGTAAAGCAATTACAAGATGAGTTTATTACTGTTTAATTAAGCATTTGTATAAAAACAAACATATAGTTTATAATTGTTTTAACAGTTGACATCTTGGTATGATTTTATATAATAAAAGTTTTGAATTAATAAAAGTTGAATGATTTTTTTTTATAAATAAATAAAAAAAATATATTTGAATATTCGATATTAATTTATATATTTAATCAAATTTAAACTTTAGTAATATTTAAAATATTTATTCAATTGTTATTATATATTAAAATTATTGTATATAATTATTTTTTTATTACATTTGTATATATAGAATTTCAGCTTGATTGAATCGCTGAAAGTACCGGAATTAATTTTTTAACACTGAAAATCTCACGCGCCAACATGTGAAGTGGTGCCATCAACAAAGAGCCAAACATGCGCTGGTTTAATTATTTATTAATTTTAATTTATAATTTATAATTAATTAAATTTAATTTAAATATAATTTATTATGTTATTTAATCCAATTCAAAGTCGAGTGGAGACACGCCAGCTTTTTTTCTCAATGTGGCCCTGGAATAGTCATAATTTAGACACCCATGTTCTAGGGATTCCCTGATTTGTCAATTCCACAACGAACCGTGTCTAGACTCTTTTAATCTTACCTAGGTATTAATTTTCTATAGATAATTTTGTAAGATGTACATATTATAATGAACAAATATGTAAATAACTCTTTGTGTATAAAAATCTAATTATTTTAAAATTAAATTAAATTATTTTCCGAAACGGAGGGGGAGGAGGGGTAAAAATATAATAAGTTAGATCTGTAACAGACATATAACTTCTAACTAAGAAAAAACCAGTAAATAACCGTTCAAAGCAGTGGCGTACCTAGTACTTTTGCCGCCCGGGGCGATCTCCATTTTGCCGCCCTTTCTATTATAAGTCAATCAAATAGTGGTTTTTATAAATTAATACACATAAATAAATTATTAAGTTATTTAATCAATATTAATTAATACACAGAGTAAATTTTTTCACATATATTTGTATGTACTTGTAAACATATTTACTCTTCTAGCTTTCATACTAGAAAAATCGTGTATAATGCTCTCAAAATTTATATTTATATTTTTTCCCCCGTCTCTGCTTTTCAAAAGGAAGATAGATGATTTAAAAAAATATTGGTATATCACTTCAAAGTGATCATCTAATCATATAAACTTTTCAAAAGAAATGACATTTATAAACTGATATGAAAAAATTTTGGTTAGGAAAAATTGCCGAACAAAATCGTAAAGATGCGTTTACGAATTCAACGAATTTTAATGAATACAATAAAATAAAATTATTATCCTGTTCTTGGAATTAGAATTCAAAATTTACACTAAAATGCATTTATATATACCGAGGAATAATATTCGAAATCATATAGTTGATCATAATTTATATAAATCAAATAGTAAACTTATAATAATCATAATAATCATTTATTATTCAAGAAAGAAAAAAAAATAAATATGAAATGGTTGCTTTTTACAACTATACCTAAATTTAAAAAATGCCGCCCCAAGATAAGTGCCGCCCGGTGCGGACCGCACCCACCGCACCCCCCTAGGTACGCCACTGGTTCAAAGTATTTTTTCAATATAAAAACAGTTGGAACATTTTCTTTTCCTCCCAGAAGGCCAAAATATCTGTTGCTGTCATTTTTGTGCTTTGAAATTTTTTTTTTCTAGGGCAATGTAGAAGGGATTGATAAGTGTTTCTTTCAACCACAGTAGAGCTTACCATATGTCCCATAGGATTTGATTGTAGTAGGTTGAGAATGGAGATTGGAATTTCTCCGAATCTTTTTCTTAAAAAAAAAATAATAAAAAAGCTAAAGTTTTGTATTTTTTATATGCAACTTCTCTACTTAAACACATATATACAATTGCTTTTACATTATTATAATGTATAATAAAATATTTTTATATAAAAACAATTTTTTAAATTAAGAGTGATATAAATAGAAAATAATAAATCTTTAGATAAGAACTTTGGACTAAAGTAACAATTTTTTTTTAAACTCTACCTCTATATCATTCATTTGTCAGTATTTATTTGTCATATAATTAAGATATACGAGGGTGGGGTGAAAAGTTTCCGACCTGACCAAGAAAAACGATATTTTTAAATTCTTTTTTTTTTTTTGCTTTATTTTTTAACATTCAAGATAGCTGAGACCTGTACGATGTCAGCTGAACGTGTGCGAAATATTTTGCACAACCATTTGAATATGGAAAGCTGTGTGCAAGGTGGGTGCCGCGTTTGCTAACGTTAGACCAAAAACTGCTTCGAAAAACCATTTCTACCGACAATTTGGCGCTTAAAGCGTAATCCAATTTTTGTGTCGATTCATAACTGTTGATGAGACTTAAATTAAATTAAATTTAATCAATCAATTAATTAATTAAATTAGTTAAATTATAAATTATAAATTAAAATTAATAAATAATATTTATTAAACGAGCGCATGTTTGGGTCTTTGTTGATGGCACCACGTCACGTGTTGGCGCGTGAGATTTGCAGTGTTAAAAAATTAATTCTGGTACTTTCAGCAATTCAATCAAGCTGAAATTCTATATATAGCAGTTTTATACAATTTTTAATCATGTGAAAAACTATCAAACATATATCTTTATTTTTACGGTCACGTTAGAGGAAAACAAATCAAAATGTTGTAGGTAATGACCCTCTTCCGGTTCTCAAAAGTTGATAGAAAACTATGAATTTTGAATAATGCCCATGTACCAAATTTCATCATTGTAGCTCAAACCGTTTTTGCGTAATCTTGGTTACATACATACACATACACATACAGACATTTTTCTCAACCTTAGTGAAAATGATTCAGGAACCTTTAAAACGTATAAAAACATCAAAATCTCAACCTCGAAAATTTTCGTGATCGCAATACTATTTATCTCTGACGAGATAGTAATATTAAAAAAAAAAATACATGTTTATTAATTTGAATTAAATAATGATGATAGATGATTTCGAATTTAGAGAATAAATAAACAAATAAATATTAAATCATAAATTCACTTGTTTATTCATTTTTAATCCCAATTTATGCATGTTTTAATCAAACAAAAAATTTAAAAAAAAAAAACAAAAAGAAAAAAAAGACAGACCTTACGGGCAGTAAAACGAACGCAGTTCATATCAATTCTAAGATATTAAAATGCTAATTATTTTTATTTTCATTTGCATATGTATATAGTATATATAGATAGTAAATTTAATTTGATTTAAATTCCAGATAGAAATTCAAATAACTATGTCTTAATATCTATGTATGTGTGTGGGTATGCTAAATAGAAAATATCTAAAATACTTACAACGTTGAAATTTCATGTTTCGCTTCAGCAATTAGAAATTTGGTACTTGATAAAGTAAAATAAGTGGGTAGTTTACAATGTTTTTGTGCAATTTCTTTTTTGTTTTAAATATATAAACCTTTTTGGACCAAACGCCCACTTCGTAAGGCTGGCTTCATAATTCGCCCCCCTATAAATTTTAACAGATAAAAATTGCATGATAATCCCTATATAAGGAAGGTACACTTGGTGATACTTAGAACCATATTGGAAAATTGAGTTTCAGAACCTGATAGCAAAATCATCTTACTTTTTTTTTAGAACCATATTGAAAAAAAATTGAAAAAAAGGGGAAGTGTTAAAAGCTTGTTCGCAAAATCATCTTACCTTTTTTTTAGAGTTGAAAATGATTTCGCCCACCAAAAATAACTTATGAGAATCACTAGTCTAAGCGTTGTATGATGGAGCAGCCAATTAATAATATTTTTTTGACTAATTCACTAATTTTAGGTTTTTATAAGTTCGGTTTGGATATAAGAAAATTATTTAATTAATTAATTTTATAATCTTTTAACATATATCCAAACCGAACTTATAAAAAAAAATAGTGGAGCCCTCTGGTGGTCAAATAATAAAACATGGTAGCTAAATAGAATATCAATGGATTTATATGCAAATTTTAATAATTTTTATATCGTAAACTAGAATCGACCGCTACATACTGCTTAAGGAAAGTTTATTTTGAATCAAAAAAGGAATCCACTGGTAAAGTTTTATTCAAATCCATCATACATCGGTTAGACTAAACAATTACCAACAATTTAATATTGAATCCAAAGTTTTAATAAGAAGAAGACGAATATATAAGAATAAAATAAAATATTTTTAATAAATTAAATTAAATTAACATGAAATCATATTATTATATAAGTATTTATATAAATTAACGAGTGTGTATTTTTTTTATTTTAATTTATTTAATATAATTTTGATTTTTCTTAATTTTCGACTACAAAATATATAATTTAAAATATAATATATACAACATTTATTTATGTTATGTGTATAATGAATGCAATGTAGGCGTAATATAATCTTAAAATATTCATTGAATGTGGGTTCCCATCTGACCTAGATCTTAGAGAAATAAATGTCTCTTCGTAGATAATCTTTTTGTTAAAAAACATATTACTTGTTTAGAAATTTTTTTTTTTTTTTTTGAAATTTATCAAACTTTGAAAAAAAATTTTTCCTTTATTAATCTTTGAAAATTATTTTTTATAATTGTATTATTTTATTATTATTATTATTATTATATTTTATAAAAAAATTATCTTTTTATAAGAAAAAAAAATCTAAAAATGATTTTTAGTTTTTCACTAATAAATAAATAAATAAATAAATAAATACTTATGATGGTATAAGTAGAAAGCCGTTTCGATTGATAGTTACAAGTTATGTGAATGGATTACCTTAACAGACTGGTATCAAGTTTAATCTAAGAAGATCTAAATAAATATTTGCCCATATTAGCTGAGCAATGAAAATAAATTTTTATTTCCCAATTAATGGATTGCATGTATGTTTTTGATCATCATTCTTTTCATTTTATTAATGAATAAATTTGGATAAATAGAAAAAAAATAAAAAAAAAGGCTGGAGTGTCTCCACTCAACTATCTCGCAAATATAAATTGGATTAATTAACATATATTATATTTAAATTAAATTTAATTAATTATAAATTAAAGTTAATAAATAATATTTATTAAACCAGCGCATGTTTGGCTTTTTGTTGATGGCACCACGTCACGTGTTGGCGCGTGAGATTTGCAGTGTTAAAAAATTAATTCTGGTACTTTCAGAGATTCAATCAAGCTGAAATTCTATATATAGCAGTTTTATACAATTTTTAATCATGTGAAAAGATATCAAACATAATCCTTTATTTTTACTGTCAGTTTAGAGGGAAAATATGAGCTGTAGCCAGGCACAGAACCGACCGACGATTTTAAATAAATTAATTTTCAAACAACATTATATATAGATATATAAAGTATAAAAAAATATTTTTAAACTTTGAATTAAATTGACTAAATTATATTATCTTGGTTCTTATTTTTAGTATAATTAATTAATTATCTATCAATACTATATTAAGTGAAATATTTTCTGACAATGAATATAAAATTAATACTTTGTAAACTACCACTTCTAGTTTTTGGAAATACATCAAAAGTTATTGAATTCATGCTACTGATGCATTAAGAAAATATACCAAATTTTATCAAAATCCATTGAGCCGTTCAAGCTATACACTTTTATACGGACACACAATGTACAGACGGACGGACGGACAGATTTTCTGTTAACAAAATGCATGATTCGTGAAGATATGTAAAATATCTCCACATGTAAAATTTGATGTGAAAATTATCCTTCCCTTCCTATCGTCGGTCGGTAAAAAATGAAAACGTGATAGGTAATGGTCCTCTTCCTAATGAGCTAGATTTCTCAAAAATTGATAGAAAACTACGAATTTTGAATAATTTCTGTGTACCAATTTTCATTATTGCAGCTCAAACAGTGTTTGTGTCATCTTGTCTACACACACACACAGACGTTTTTCTCAATCTTAGAGAAAATGACTCAGGGACCTTAAAAACGTATAAAAACATCAAAATCTCGACATCGAAAATTTTCGTGATCGCAATACTATCTCTAGCGAGATACTAAAAAAATAGAAAAAAAAACATGAATTTTGAAATAAATTTTTATTTAAATTTGTTGATCTGTTGATTTCATTCATTTCTAATTTTGTTTATTTGTTTGATTTATGTTATTAGATGCGGAGAACAAATCGAACGCGATGCTAACACTAAATTTGTCATGAAGAGAATGGCTTTTTCCCGGGAAGAGGAGAATTGCATCTTCATCAACCAACACCTGTCCTAAAAGAGGAGGAGAGGAGGAGGAGGAGAGAGTAAAAAAAAAAAAGTGAGAGAAAGGGAAGTAGAGAATTTTCTTTCGGAATCGTTCCACCTGAACCCACAGCGGAGAGGAGGGTCAGTCAGCCGTTTTTCTGCTGAGTCGGTGTCAACGCGAGTCGTGAGAGGCCAAATAAAAAAACAAAAAAAAAAAAAACAAACCAGGCGTCGTCTCTCGAAACGATTGGGTGACTCGGTGGAAAAAAGTTGCACTTTCTCTTGAGTGACCCTCGCGGCGGCAGCATTTCCACGATGGAGAGTGCCACCAACTCCTCTCTCTTAGATGTCTGTGTCGATTACAATGTGAGCAGCATCACATGCGCGAATAGCACCAATTCAACCAACCGAGGCAATGACGACGATACAAGCTTTCCTTTGTTCATTGTCACTCAACTTTTATATGGAATGGTGTGTCTTGTTGGTCTTGCCGGGAATACCCTCGTGATTTATGTTGTGTTACGCTATTCGAAAATGCAAACTGTCACCAACATGTATATTGTGAATCTGGCCGTGGCTGATGAATTCTTCTTGATTGGAATCCCCTTTCTGATGGTCACCATTCATATGAAATCTTGGTGTTTTGGAATTGTAGGTTGTAAAATGTATATGATATCAACAAGCATTAATCAATTTACAAGTAGTATATTCCTTACAATTATGTCTGCTGACCGATATATAGCTGTGTGTCATCCAATATTTTCGCCGAAAATTCGCACTCCATTTATTAGTAAGGTAATCAATAAGATAATCTATATTTTCTTTTTATTTTAATTATAATAATTTATACAATGTTGGTCTTGCTATATGACTAACAAGCGAGAGAGAGAGAGAGAGAGAGATATCAAAGCCCATTTTTATATCTAACTTTTACAATTAAATATTAACTCTTCTAATCAATTATTGAACTTGGTGAGTATCAATCTTGCTTTCCAAGGTCTAAATTATTTTTATCATTGATTAAAGAAAAAAAAATTAGCTGGAGTGTCTCCACTCGACTATCTCGCAAATTTGAATTGAATTAACTAACATAATATATTATATTAACATCAGAATAAATAATTTTTCAAATAAGGGTGAGAGATATTTGGTATAATCTATGAATAATGTCACATTCGGAGAGATATACTGAGTAAAAATAAGCTGGAGTGTCTTCACTCGACTATCTCGCAATTTGAATTGGATTAAATAACATAATATAATATATTTAAATTAAATTAATTAATTTTAAATTATAAATTAAAATTAATAAATGATATTTATATTAAACCAGCGCATGTTTCGCTCTTTGTTGATGGCACGTCACGTGCTGGCGCGTGAATTGCAATGTTAAAAGATTAATTCCAGTACTTTCAGCGATTCAATCAAGTTGAAATTCTATATATAGCAGTTTTATACAATCTTTAATCATATGAAAACTTATCAAAGATATATCTTTATTTTTACGGTCACTTTAGAGGAAAAAAAATTAAAACGTTGTAGGTAATGACCCTCTTCCGGTTGAGCTACATTTCTCAAAAGTTGATAGAAAACTACGAATTTTGAATAATACCCATATACCAAATTTCATGATCTCTGACGTGATAGTAAAAAAATAAAAAATAAATACATACTACTAACAATTTGGCTGTTGACTTTTTGTTTGCATTTTTTTTTAATAAATAAAAAAAAAATATTTAAAAGTTTCGTTTTTTAAGACAAATATTTTTAGTTTCCATGAAAAAAAAGGCATTTTTCTTCTATTTTTTCCTTATTCAATGTAAAATATTAACTTGAATTTTGAAATTTTAATTTTAAATTTTTTTTTTTTTTTTTTTTAACATAAATACTAATGTATAAAAACCTAATGCCATAGAGATAGATAGATAGTGACCAAACGTCCCGTTTTTCTGAGATTGTCCCGTTTTTAGGTGCTTTGTCCTGGCGTCCCGAAAAATGTCTTTGGGACCGTTTTTTTTTAAATATTTAGGAAATTTCGTACTCTTTTTACAAATTTTTTCAATTTGGTTCTAAAAAAAAAAAAAAATTATTGAAATATAAAAACAATAATAAATATTTTAATAAAATATAATTGTATATTATATAGATTTTCATAAAATAGATTACAATTTCAAAGTTTTGAAAAATTGCCAAATAACTGTTTTGTAGAACAGTGATTCTCAACCAATGTACTGCGGCACTTTAGTATACCGCGAGATTACGAAACTCTTAAACTTTTTTTTCTAAATTTTTTCAATTTGATTCTTAAAAAAAAAAAATAAAAAACATTTTTTTTCAATATGGTAAACTTTTACACTTATCTTTTTCTTTGTGTGCCGCTAAATTTTTAAACCGTTAAAAGTGTGCCGCGGTAAAAAAAAAAGGTTGGGAATCACTGGTGTAGAAAAAAGGTTAAAACAGATGGGGGAGTAGTAGCGTATTCCTGTAATCCAGTATCTAGGAAGCCGGGTATTTCAGAATATTAGAGTAATCAGTAATAATCATCATTAAAATAAGTAATTCCGCCTAAATTTCATTTCATAAAAAAAAAGTTAAAACAAATTTATTTTGTAAGTACCACAAGAATAAAACTATAAATACAATTAAAAAAATATAATTTAGGATATATTAACATAAAATAATAGCAGATTCATATTAATTAATTTTTTATTTCATATTTTAAATTTAATAATATAAATTAAGGATGAAATTTTATTTTGTTATGTATACTTGTGAAATGGAAAGATTTATTTTTCCTATAAGTTTTATATAATGGACCTCATAAATATGTAATTTATTCTAAATCTTTTGGATTTTATTCTATTAAAATATAGAGAGAATGCATATTATTTTATTTATGCTACATAAAACCGGCAGCTCGGAAATGACTTGATATTTTATAGGGATATTTATATATATATCTTATATATATATATATATAATAATAATATTAATATATGTTTCTTCTTATTTTAATATTGATATACTAAAATTTACTTTACTACTTTACCTTCAACTAGAATGATTTTGTTTTTTATTTTTTAAATAAATTCCTCATCTAAAATATTTCATTAAAGAATTAAGCAATCTAATAATATCTAATAACATAAAAAGCTCTAAAATATGTTTTAAAACCTTTAATATTTCTATCGTGTAGACTTAGCGGATTAAATAAAAATTAATTAACTTTTATGAAGTTATGAATTGAATTAATAAAAGACAAAAAAATATCGTTTTTTTTTTTTTAAATTTTTAAAATATTTTATACCAACATCATTTCTCTTTCAGAATAATTTTAGACACGTTTGGTTTTAAATTTATTATTTTGTATAATAATTCGTTTGAGTGCTGATTTTTGAGGATATACGAGGGTCATTCAACAAGTACTTAGCGACACCGCCCGATGGCGCTGTTATCACACAAAAAAGTTTTACTATCATGTAGTACATTCTTTTACTAGCCTACTCTCAAATTTTCAGTCAATTCCCTTCACTATTTTTGTTTTGACAGCCTTTGGAAGCGAGCGTGTCGATCAGTTATACAAAAATGGAAAAAGAACAATATCGTTCGGGTGATTAGATTCTTATTTTTGGAAGGGAAAGATCGCTTGGATGCTGTGTACGGTGACTCTTCTCCTTCGATGGCGACCGTCAAAAATTGGTTCTGTATAACAAAAAATTGTTTTTGTACAACTGATCGACACGCTCGCTTCCAAAGGCTGTCAAAACAAAACTAGTGAAGGGAATTGACTGAAACTTTGAGTAAAAGAATGTACTACATGATGGTAAAACTTTTTTGTGATAGCAGCGCCATCGGGCGTTGAGGCTAAGTACTTGTTAAATGACCCTCTAGTGTATATATATATATATATTAGGTATCTATTATTATATATATTTCTATTTCTATTGAAGTTAAAATATTTATTTTAGAACTTTTTGCAATTATAATAATATTGGTATTTTTATTATAATTTTTTAGCCCATTGGTAAAATTAATAATTACTATATATATATTCATCAATCTTGTTTAGATTTTGTTAATTATTTAAAATCATATTTATATATAATTTTGAATTATATGGGATTTCAATTAAAAATTTGAGTAATATTCATGTATTTATAAACTTCAAATGGACGTTTTTATTTTATTTCGTTTTCTTTCACGAAAATATTAACAGTAATATTGTAATTATTGATTACGTCCAGGGAAGCTCTAAAAAATCATGCAATAACTAGCATGATGCTAGTATCAAAATTGTACTACTAGAAAGAAACAAGGAAAATATAAATGGTAATATTTTTCCATAAAAAAAAAAATAGTTTTAATCTCGGGGAGAGATAAGCGTGAATAGATAAGCACTGGGATAGTGCCAAATTCATATTTTTCTATATTTTGAAATTGTTGAGAAAATAGCCAATGTTTTTAGTATAATCAATGTTTAATATTTTTTTTTTAATAAACAAATGACCAAATATATAAAAATATGTTGTTTTTTTTTTTATTTTGATATACTTTATTAAAGATTATTTTACAATTTCAATAATTCCAGCTTTAATTTTTTAACAAACTTATTAAAAAATTAGTAAAATGATTCATATTTATGTAATTATATAAATTTATCTATAGAAAATCAACAAAGATACTCGTACAATTTGTAAATTTGTAATGATCGTTTTCAATTGATGATTAATACGTTCCCGCCGGCTCCATAATTTGTCTATTTATTTTATGTGGCGGCATAAGCCACCGGTGGTACATGCCGGCGGGAACTTGTTAAATATGATACATAAATAAATATTATTGAATTAAATTAAATTTATTGCATTAGTTAAGGTATCTTTATTAAGTTTTTTAAATTTTTTTTTTTTTTTTTTTTTTTGAGAACGCTCTATATAAATAACTTATAATATAATTTGAATTAATTCCAATAAAAAAAAGTTCCTTATTGGTAAAAGTTGGTTAAAGAGAAAAAAATAAATTTAAAACATAAAAAATATTAATTAATTAATTAACAGAAACTAACAGAAATTATATTAACTATTCTAATTAAAAGAAATTAACTTCAATACTGGCAGCACAAAACATAAACATCCATTAAAACATAATTTTTTACAATTTAAATATTTATTTAAATTATTTATAAAATGTAATGGTAAAAAAATAATTATTTATCAATTTATTATTTGCATCATTTGTATATTTAATTCTATTTTTAATTAACAAATTTTGAAAATAAAAGTGATAGTAGGATGCTTTTACCTATTTCGAATATTTTTTACCGACCGACGATAGTAAGGGAGATATTGTTTTCACGCCAAATTTCACATGTGGAGATTTTTACATATCTCCACGAATCATGCATTTTCTTAACAGAAAAAAGTATTTTTAGCATGATGTCTGCCCGTCCGTCCGTCTGTCCGCAGTGTTCGTATAGATGTGTACAGCTTGAACGGCTCAACGGATTTTGATGAAATTTGGTGTATTTACTTAATGCATCAGTATGATGAATTGATCAACTTTTAATGTATATCCGGAAAACGGAAGTGGTAGTATTACCGATCGACAATAGGAAGGGAAGGGTTATTTTCACATCAAATTTCACGTGAGGAGATTTTTTTACATATCTCCACAAATCATGCACTTTGTATTGGTTTTATCCTCGGGGAAATCATCTTCATTAGTTTTTTCTTAATTTAAAATTATATGACGTCACAACCTGCTCCTACTTATATATTATAAATAAAATAAAATTAAAAATATGTATGTTCTATCCATATCTGTTTTTTATTGCATTAATAGATACATTTAAATTATTTGAAATTGTTTCTGTAGCTGGAACTTAATTTATTTCAAACCGACGGTCGGTTCTGCACCTGGCCACAAGTCAACTTATTTTATATTTATTATTCTACTAACAAAAATAAAATGATTTAATTGAATCTTATTCGAATTGCTCCTTGTTTGATATTACTTGAAAACCTCTCAAAATAAGCCCTTATTTTAAATGCAAATCTCATAGAGCCATCAATAGAGAGAAAATTTAAATATGAATTTCAGGATAGAATTCAAATTTTAATTGGATGTCATTTGTCCAAACTTGGGCATTAGGAATCTATCTATCTAACCAATTATTAGAAAAGAGGTCTGCTTGCATAGCCTCTATTTCGAAGGAATAGCCAAGTGTGTGTTTAAACATATATAAACACTAATATATATTATTTTCATGAAATTGATTTGAAGATATTATATTTACATTATTAGAATTAATTATATCAACAAGCTAAATTGCGATCTTGTAATGTTTACTTCAAATTAATTTCATTAATTAAGAAAAGGTTCGAAAATTTTAATGATTGAAAAATAACTATAAAATAGATTTAGTAAATTCTCTGCTTTATGGTAAAAGGTCGGAAAGACAATATAAATAGGAGAAAATATGTATTGGATGGTGGTGGCACAAAGATAGGGATGTTTGCCAACAACTTTCGAATTCAATAGCACCATAGATTAATTGTTTTGGCTAAAAAAATATATTATAAATATTTTTCACCTTCCATCCTTTTCTTATCTCTCTATTAATTTTTTTTTTTATTTTTTCTATTTTTTTACTATCTCGTCAGAGATAGTATTGCGATCACGAAAATTTTTGATGACGATATATTGATATTTTTATACGTTTTGAAGGTTCCTGAATCATTTTCACTAAGGTTGAGAAAAATGTCTGTGTTTGTGTGTATGTGTAGGTATGTAACCAAGATTACGCAAAAACGGTTTGAGCTAGAATGATGAAATTTGGTATACGGGAATTATTCAAAAGTCGTAGTTTTCTATCAACTTTTGAGAAATGTAGCTCAACCGGAAGAGGGTCATTACCTACAAGGTTTTGTTTTTTTTTCCTCTAAAGTGACCGTAAAAATATAGATATATGTTTGATAATTTTTCACATGATTAAAAATTGTATAAAACTGCTATATATAGAATTTCAGCTGGATTGAATCGCTGAAAGTACCAGAATTAATTTTTTACACTGCAAATCACGCGCCAACACGTGACGTGGTGCCATCAACAAAGAGCCAAACATGCGCTGATTTAATAAATATTATTTATTAATTTTAATTTATAATTAATTAAATTTAATTTAAATATAATATATGTTAATTAATCCAATTCAAATTTGCGAGATAGTCGAGTGGAGACACTCCTTATTTTTTCTTATGATCGCTAAATAAATCTTAAATAAATCATGGTTGATGATTAGATCCTTAGTCACGAAACTAGTTTTGTCTGTTTTATTTGTTTGTATTTTTTAATATAAAATTCCTTCTAAGAAAGTTGATTTTGGATATCATGTATTAATCCATTTATCTTTTGAAATATATATATATATATATTAAATCAAGTAAATTAGCGGAATGTCTATCGAAACCAGTTTAAACGAAATATTATGTCAAAGATTGCCTTTTTACCAAATGGAAAATCTTGGTAGTTAAAACAAGGAATTAATTTATTTATTTCAAACGAAGGATATTATAGTTATTCTGATAGTATAGTTCTGGACTTAAACTAACCACGCTACATACAAAAATTAATAATTATGAATTATTGAGATGAATTAAGGCGCCATTGGGTGTGCGGGCAGCGAACCTGACTCACATCTCAAAAGGACTGAAATGGGCTTAAAAATCACGATAATGTTAAAAAAAAACTTTAAACTTTAAAAGTCTCTTTGATTAAATATTAAAACACCTAATTATGTAAAATAAGAAATGAATAAATAACATTAATAAAAGATTGTTTTGTTTCAGGTGGTGTCTGCTTCGGCTTGGCTTGCAAGCGCAATTTTAATGATTCCAGTCTTTTTATATGCTAATGTAATACCAAACATGAGCAAAAACAAAACAATCTCTTCCTCTTGTAATATTATATGGCCAGTAAGCGATAAACTAAATGGACAAACAGCATTTATTCTTTATTCCTTTGTTCTTGGATTCGCCGTTCCTCTTCTACTCATTTTTGTATTTTATTGTCTTGTCATACGAAAATTAAAAACGGTTGGTCCAAAGAATAAATCGAAAGAAAAGAAAAAATCTCATCGAAAAGTGACAAAACTTGTGCTTACTGTTATAACTGTGTATGTTTTTTGTTGGTTACCTTATTGGATTACCCAAGTGGCACTTATTTTTACTCCATCGGATTACAGTCCCTCTTCACTAATAGTCAATGTATATTTAATCACAGGCGTGTTAAGTTATAGTAATTCAGCTATGAATCCTATCTTATATGCATTTCTTAGTGATAATTTTAAGAAAAGTTTTGTAAAAGCGTGCACATGCGCAGCTGGTAAGGATGTGAATGCCACATTGCATATGGAAAATAGTGTCTTCCCAAGGAGAAATAAGCAGGGGGGTTCGGAACGAGGCCGAAGTCTTAAGGGGGTCCCGGGATCAGCAGCCGCTCTCTGCGCAAGCGGGGTGGGTAACGGGAGTGGATCCGGGGGTGGAAATCGCACCGATGAAGAGGAAAGAGGACCATTAGTAAGTCATACGGAACAATCGACAGCGATCACATTGACCTCACGTTCCAATTTGACCACAATTAGTAGCGAAACGAAAGGAATTGAGAATTGTGCACTTGGCAATTGTAACTCACCAACTTCTACTAATTTACGATCTCCAATGAAAGAAACAGTAATTAATGGGCAACAACCAACCCAAGTATAAATTTGGAATTCTGTCCATGTCAACGCCTGTGATATTTACCCAAGAGGGAATAAACTTTTCCAAAGATTCATTAAATAAAAAACGAAAATAAAAAAAACAAACAAAACTTTAAACCAAAAATAAGAAAATAAAAATAATAATAATAATATTAATAATAATTATCATATCACACAATAAGATCCAAGTGTTCATAGTGAATAAATGTCATACATATATTTAGTTTAGATTATAATTCATCAATGGACAAATTAATATCTGTTTGTAATCTTTGTTAATAATAATATCTATATATATATATATATATATATATTATGCTCTATATTTCATGTGATACGAATATGTATAAATAAGTTAAGTGCCTCGAATACAGGCAAAATCTATAGATATAATTATTTATTAATCTACTATAATCTACTATAAGGACTCCAAATAAAATAGAATAATAATAATTTGTGTATATACATAAATATAATCATATAAGAAATTCAAAAATATGTTTATTTTTGAGAATATATTAATTAGAAGAGTGACTCAAAAGCAGGGTATAACTTTTTAGAATCTCAATGATATCAAACAGTTTCGATTATGTGTATTTTGTTAAATATCACTGTTCTTCCTTCTTGTAAAATCTAGTCTGCATTTTTCTCTTTCTCTCTGCTTCTCTAATTTTAATCCATTATATCACAAAGCTTCACATTTTTCTTCCAAATCGTATTTGTTCTGGAATTTGACCCTTAAAGTGTTTTAAGGGTCGCGTGTCAAGGGTCTTAGCTGAGCCCGTGGACCCTTGACGCCATCCCAGGCAGCTAGCACTTCAGGCCTTCCATTCTTAACAATATATCTATATATGTATACCTATGACCCTCAATTATCCATATCTATACATATATAACTATATATGTGTACCAATATATGTATAAATATTAATTTATATATTATATATTATATATATACCTAAAATATACATTAAATATACAATTTCTTAAGTGTGATATTAGATATATTATATTTATTGTATTATATAAATACATACTTGTATATTGATGTATAAAATAAATGTATCAGTCATTGTGACAAAAATAATAAATGTGAAAAATATGTCGACCTTTAATTTAATTAAATAAAAAGATTTTATTTAGTTTGAAAAATTAATAAATATTAGATCCAAGTTACCTATTTTCCTATATTTACCCAATCCAGTGGATGATTATATTTTTTTAATATTTAGGTTATTTATTTATTTATAGCCTTTATTTATATAAAATCTTCAAAAGTTATCAACCATTATGACAAATTAAAAAAGTCCTTTGTGAATAAATTTTTGTCATTTAATATTTCTTTATTTAAGAGATTATTTTTATTGATAGATTTATTTATTAATTTATTTTTATGTATATTCTCTATATTTCTATATATCTATATACTTGTATAAATTGTCAATTTAAATTTTTTCAACTTTTGTTTAAGCATTAATATTTGATTTTAGTGTTCCTATTATAATTTTGTTATCGTGTTTTAAATTAATCTGATCTTTTATTTTTATTTATTTTATTGTGTTTATATATTTATTTTTATCATATTTTTAACTGAGGTAGGTTTTTTCTTTTATTTAGATTTTTGACATTTAAAATTCCTGTATTTAAGGGATTAGATATATTCATTCATTAATTTATTTTTATGTATGTCTTCTAGACTATT
The DNA here is from genome assembly GCA_963082975.1 of Labia minor. Lineage (NCBI taxonomy): Eukaryota > Metazoa > Arthropoda > Insecta > Dermaptera > Spongiphoridae > Labia > Labia minor. The sequence goes on along the minus strand of OY720349.1, from coordinate 11,703,837 downwards.
ATTTTTAATAGAGTTTGCCGAATTATTATTAGAATTCTTGAATATATATTTATAATTTTTTATACTTTCAGACATATTTTTATTTTCATTGAAGTTTCCGTTAAAATCTTTATTATATTTTTTATTATGCAATTATTTAAAAAAGTAATATAATTAAAACTTCTTGAAAATAATGATTTTTTAATTATTTTATAAATAAAATCATATACTTACAGTCAAATTTATATACTCATCAAATGGTTAAAGGAAAAGATTAATGATTAATTGTTTTGTTTTTTTTTAAACTTTGAAGGGAAGGTTTTTATCACTTATTGATTTGTTAAAATAAATTAGGATAAAAAAATTGCTTATTTAAGGTAAATTATTGGGTAATAAAAAAGAATAAATAATTTTCTTCATTTTATATTGAAATGCGTAGTGAAATTAAATATAATCATCTCAATCTTGTTAGCTAAAATGTCTTTTCAAAAAAATAATATTGGTCTCAATCATACCAGTTTATGAATTTAAAATAATATATTATTAACACGTTATTCATAAGAGTATTTATTAAAACAAATTATTTCATTCAAAAGAGTATAGTGTATAGACTATAGATAATCTTATATCATAAATATTAAGATATTGTTTAATTTTAATCATTATAATATTTCATTCTCTACTCCAGTCATCCTTGGTATTGCAAATTCTAAATATAAAATTATATGTATTTTGATTTTTTCAGTTTTCATTTCAAAAGGTGCTCCAAAATATTAGGAAGCGCATGCGCATATTTGTTTTGACAGCAAATGACAGCAAATTCTTCTGACATATACCTACATTTTTTCAAATTTTTATCTTTTAAAAAATTATTCATATTATATAAAAATGAACTTGGATCTTAATCGAGTAGATTATACTATTGTGGGTTCAACATCACCACGATGTATGAAACTTTTACCAAATAATGATGCTAAATCGCATCAAAAGGTTATTTTTCATGCTTAAATTGACAATTGCTTTACTTATTAAGTTAAGATTTTATATAATCATATCCCAAAATTATAGGTAGCAGTAGGAGATAAAGATGGAGTTCTTCAAGTATTTTCAATCAAAAAAGGAGAAGTACAATATTATTTTAAAACTCAGCCAGGTCCAGAAATATCATGCTTAGAATTAGGAGGAGCTCTTGGTATTTTATTTAAATAATTTATATTTCCATGGAATAAATATATTAATGATTTTTTTTTTTTTAATTTTAGGTACATTACAAGATAAAATATTTATTGCATCTGAAAATGAAGTGAGGGGGTATACAAAAAAGGGAAAATTGTTTTTAGGATTTGACACAAACTTGACAGATTCTATTAAATCCATGTCAGTCATTAAATTTATTATGCATTTAAAAAAAAGAGCACAAGTGAAATTCTCACTTTTTTTTTTTGGTTTCTAAACACCAGCACTGTAGATTTATAAGCACTATTGGATTAACTTATGGTTTGTTTTTTTCAAAAAATATATTCATAATAAAAAAAAATCATACAGTTTCATTAAATATTGATGTGAATTCACACAATTAACAAAAATATAATTTTATTTCCTAAAATTAATATTTTAAATCTAAATACAATAAAAATTATTATTTTATTATATTATTTGCGAATTAATACTGATTGACTTTTTATCATATTTCTATTCATAATAATAATCATAAAATAAGAGCACAAGTAAAGATATTTCTAATTAGTTGATTGATAATACTAAAATTTATTTAATTATACATTGTTTAAAATTATATACAAGATTTTTAAGGTCTCTATCATTTTATATTATAAATAAATGAAAAATAAATATAAAAATAAAATGATAAAATAAATGATTCATATAATTTTTATATAAGTAATAAATATATCATATAGGGAAAAAAATGTCTTCTCATAATTGTTTTTTTTTTTAGGTATGTTTATGGAAGCGATTTATTTATATGTGGAAATCAAATTTATAACCATTTTTATGATTGTAAAGAAGTGAATTCTTATTTATGTAACGATAAAATAAATTATGTTATTGGAAGCCATAAGGTATTTCATTTTTTTTAAGTTAATTTTAAAAATATTTCTTTTATTTGATATTTTCTTTTTAGAGTTCCAAACTTCTAGCTGTTCTGGCATGTGATGATGATGTCATTCGATTTATCTCTAGATCACAAATTGTCCATTCTTTTAATTTAGACACCTCCCCATCAATTCTTCATATGACCCATCAAGATGAACTTCTTTTTGGAACGGAAGATGGACGTTTAGGAATTGTACCAGAATTAACATCGTAAGATGATCTTTTTAATAAATATTTAAGATTATATATATATATATATACATATTATATATAGTAGGGGCTATATTGTCTTAACATTAATTACTTAGAAATTGAATTTTATCAAATGAATAAAAATAAATATATCTTTAAGCTGTGTTATCTTCAAAGAACCGAGAAAAAGTATATTTTATCCAGATTATTGATAAATAAACTATATTTGAAAGGGGATTTTGTAAATAAAACCACATATTGATATTTTTTTGAATAAATTTACAATAAAAAATATCAATATGTGGTTTTATTTACAAAATTCCCTTATAAATAAAAACAGCCACCAAAGCTTTAATAATTTAAACTATATTTGAATTTACAAAGTTTCTTTTTAAACAATTTACATTCAAATGCTAGTAAGAAAGCAACCAAAATATTGTTTTTTCTAATTTGAATTTATTTTAGTATATATAGAAAATATGCAAGTAATCTAACTTAAATTTCAATTTAAAAAAAAAAGATTATTTGATTTAAAAATTGAGGAGGTCCATAAAAATTACTAGTATGTGCTAGTTTGTGAATGTTGAGACTAATATTTTTATAAAATATTTAATTATTTAAAATTATTAATTTTTTTTTTAGGAATTCCTCTGAAATAGAATGGCTTCTCTTAAATGAAAATAAAAGATCAGGAATTTGCTGTATTGATACTTTTGATCTTACTGGTGATGGTGTTAAAGATATTTTAATAGGTAGAACTGATGGAAGTATTGAAGTTCATTCATTGATGGAAGATATGGGACTTGTTTCGAAATATAATTATGTAATTGAAATATTTTTTTAAATAATAATATTAAATAAATTATAGTTTATATATTTAATTTATTATTGTTTTTAAGGTTTCGAATGAAAGCATCACTGCTATACAGGGTGGTTATGTGAGCAGCTCTAATCATGAAGAAATTTTAGTTTCTACCTACAATGGTAATTTCCAATAACGATAACGATAATTTGTTTGACATATTTCTAACATAATTTGATCTCTTCAGGTTGGCTTTTCGGACTTACAAGTGAAGTTCATTCTCATCAAATGGGAAATGATATAAGCGACTCCAATTTACCCTTCAGTCAAGAAATGAGACAAAAAATAGAATTATTTAGGTAACTTATTTTAAAATCAATTTGATAAAAATATATGAAATATTAAATTATTAAATAGGAATCATTGAATTATTATTATTTGCATGATTCTAGAAATGAACTTGTTGATATTGAAATGGTGGTTAATAAAGAAAGAGAAAGATATCAAGCATCCACACAAAATAAATATGATGGCGTTTCAGCTATTCCTTATATTTCAATTAATGATTCGGTATTTATTAATCTTTTTTTTTCTTTATTGAATCCTGGGTAACAGGATTAAGATTTTAAAATGAAATAAATAATAGTTAATGCTAAAAATTTTATATTTATTGAATTTTTCAGTTTGTATTATTGAAAGATGAGGCTTGTTATCGACTCTTATTAGAAGTGGCAACACAAATTGATAATGTTCTTATTCAAAGTGATATACCAATTGATTTACTTGACACTGATAAAAATTCTGCAGTTGTTAGTTTTAGTGCTGTCGATCCACAAGTATTTGAAATTTGTTTTATTTATTTTTTTAAATAAGTTTTAAAAACTATTATTTTCTTATATTAAATCTTAAAAATTATTTATTTATTAAACAAAACTAATAAATATTTTAGAGTGGTAATAACTTATTAGCAACCTATCGTTGTCAATTGAACACCACCCGATTAGAATTAAAGTTGGGGACAATTGAAGGACAAAGCGGATTAGTGCGTGTTTATGTTACTCCACTTGTTCAGCCTAAATGCTGTCAAGTTCGCAAATATTTAATCAAACCCTTATCTCTCCATTCACGGTGCCATGATTTTGATACGGAAAGGTGATAAAAGAATACATATTTACTTACAAATACAAATAAAATTTTGTTTTAATAATTGTTCAATTACAGGGCTTATAATGTTTTAACCTTGAGCGGTTCTTTTAGTTTAAGTGAAATACATAATTGGATTTCACTTTGCTTACCACAAATTCCTGAAAAACCTCCAGTTGGAGAACCGGTTACTTTTACATTTGTTTCTTCTCAAATAGGAACTTTGCTTAATTTACAATACAAGTAATTATATGATTGATTTTAAAGATTTATAAAATATAATCATGCTCATTTTTTAAAACTTATTACTTAAAAATTATTGAATTAGAGATTTCATAATCATTAATGGTTTCAGGAAAGGAGAAGCTATTTTTAAATCAGATAACATTTCAACCATTGCAATTTTAAAAGATATAATTAGCAAGGAAGCAACAAAAAAGAAAATTATTCTTGATATATCTTTCAGTAAGAAGTCATCTCATTCTTTTTGTATATTTTAATTAAATTTGAATAGTAAACCAATTTTTCTTTCTTAGACTTAGATAAAGAGAGTATTTCACGAACACTTCATTTATTACATCCAAAAATTGAAAAAGAAATAAGTTTTCAAAAGGAAATTCAATTATTAAATGCTCTAAAAGAAATGTCAACCGAAAATAATGATATTATTTTACCTGAGTATATTGATATTGTTTCACGAGAGAGAGAACTAAACCAGAGAAACAATAATAGAATATCTAAGATAGATCGAATATATGGTTAGTATAAAATATAATATAAATAATAATTATGAAATATTTTTAATTGTTTAATTTTTAGGCATTATAACGGATTTATATATTGATTTGTACAAGTTCAAAGGTGTGAATGTTAAACAACGTATACCGTTTCTTTTAGAAATTTTAGAGAAATATAATCTAGAAAATTTAATACAATTTTTTATAGCAGAATTGTAAATTAAATATTTTTATCTCTTTATCTTAGTAAATGTGTATATTTTATATTAATGTTCAATTAAATAAATATTATTTATGCTGAATATTTGTAATTTATTCCTTTTTTTTAATTTAAATTTTTATTTTTAATATAAATCTGATTGAAATAATTATAAAATGATCATGGTATCTACCTGGATCTTATATTTATATTCTAATTTCTATAAGGGGTTTAAAAAATACTCTTAGAAAAATCTTCACTTATTTTAAACCGATTATTATTAGACTTGAGTCTATTAAATAAATAATTAAATAATAATAAAAAGTTTTTTTTGTTTATGCAGGGCACAAACATTCCTTTCAAGATTTCTAGATTAATTAAATATGGTAATTTTATTGAACGCACTGTCTAGAGTCTAGATGAATATTTTTAAAGAGAAACACCTATTCTTACTTGAAGAGTATTTAGAAGTTGTGTTGATAATGCAAATGTAATATATTTTTATTCTATTGGTATATGAGAAGCATAAGAATTAGTGTTTCTGTTTTGGGGTCTTATGCCTATTGAGAATTATAACAAATCAGTAAATAAATGGGTATATTTTAAAATTTAATTATTTAAACACAAGATTTTAATTGTGTAATTGAATTAATAAATAGTAATGTATATAAAAATTGTATAATGAAATACTATATTTAATAATATAAACATATAAGGACGGAACTATTTGTTTTATCAATGTTTTTATAGTTTGTATCAGGACGGACAATTTATTTTATCTTTAATTTATTAATTATTTTACTTTTATTTTCTGAAGGTATATCTTTTGATGCATTATGAATTGCTTCTATGACACATTTTATAGTAAACCTAAAAATGAAATGTGATTGTTAGTAAAATAGTTATATTAATAGAATCATATTGAAATTTAAAAATAAAACTTGCGCTTCAAATAAATCCACTAATTCCAAATCATTAGTTTTTTTTCTTTTATTATTTTTATTAGAATTAAGTAACTCTTCTGAAATCTTATTTATATGACTATCTGGTCGTGTTGATAAATAATTTCTTAAAAGAGTATGTAAAAATGAATTTGAATTCATTGCTTGTTGCCTCCACTCTGGAACTGCCTCATCTAAAACCAATTGGATCATCCAATCAGACCAGACACCTTCTCCTTTTCTTCTTCTTCGACATGCCTCCTTTAGCAACCAATTCGAATTCCAATTTCTCTCTGATTTAGACTTTTGAAAAAGTTTTTTATCTATTTCTGAAATCGGCGATGGTATCTGATTTTTCCAAAATGGTATTTTCAATTGAATGAATTTTTCTATAGTTTCATCTCTCCACAATTCATCAACAGTCAATGGTTGTGAATGTATATCAATGGTTCCCAGTAACTTATTACTTCTTTTGTAATTATAGGGAAGTTCTTTACTTAAAATCCCTTTTAAGTTTATTTTATTTATCTCACTATGATTTGTTTCTAAAATATTTTTTTTAATTTTAGTTGAGTCATTTTTATTTGGAATACAGTTTGTATAAATATTTGTTTGAATTTTAGTATTCTCTTCATGAAAAGGTATTATTTTTTTTTCATTTAGTGTTTCCTTTTCATTTTTTGTGATTGGTTTTTCCAATTTATTATTAATTGATATTTCTAAAATAATAATATCATCTATTAATAAGTTCCTATAGTATCCAAATTTTAATTAATATTTACCACTTGGTGAAAGGTCACGACACTCATACTTTTCCGGGGTTATTTTTAAATTATGAGATGAATGCTCTGAATGATTTATATGGTCATTATCATTCCAATCTAATTCAAATTCATTTTTAGAAGGTGGTAAAATAATAAGAATACCATTATCATGGTCTCCAATTTCAATTCTTAAAAAAATCCAATTATCCAAGAATTTTATTAAATTTGTATAAAAATATAAAAATAAATACATACGGGGTGGAAGGTTTGTTTATTGTGAAATCATATATAGATTTCTGTGATAATCTTGATGATCTAGCTGTTCTAAAGATACAAACATCAAAAATAAAAGATTTTATTTTATATTTAATTATAATATTAAAGATTTATTGGAATAATTAAAAGAACACCTACAATTGATCTTCTTGTATAGAAGTACCCTGTTGTTTTAAATTGATTTGTAAAGCTTTATCCTCAGTTTTCTTTTCACTTTCCTCCTTAATAGAACTTGTCTAAAATATTTATAAAAGAAATATCGAATTTAGATTAAAACAAAAACCAAAAGAAAATTTAAAAAATTGGATTATTAGTAAAATTTCAAAAATCTGTTCTGTTTATAACGATTGAATGGTTATTCACATATTCATATGCATATTATTATAAATTTTAAGCTGTTAAAATTATATTGTAATTTTGGTAAGTAATTAAGAATTTAAGCCAAATCAGCGATCGTGTAACTACCATTAAGACTTTTCAATACAAGAGACCATAGGAAGAAAAAAAGTCTTTCAGGGTAGAATTTGGGAACTAACTTAGCAGTAATCAAAACTTAAGATAATAGTGCCAAAAGGAAATCGGGATAACATCAGATATCAAGAAAACAAACATTTTGGAGATAAAAAATTATGTTACATTGGAACAATTACCTTCTGTTTAGGTGACTTAGGTAAGCCCAAAGTAGCTATAGCTAATTTTTCAATTTTTCTTTCCAATTGACAATTAATTGAACTAGAATTTTCTGTCTTCTTAATTTTTATCTTTTCTTTATTTTCCTTTAATGGTTTTGGTATTAAATCAACGGATATAAAAAATTTATTATTAAAAGTAAAGATAATTTGAGAAATAATTTTTACTAAAGCCTGTAAAAATTAATAATTTATTTTAGAAAAATATACTATAATAATAAATATATGTATATAAATATACATTATATAATTCGTTGTCTTCAATGCCACAGCGTTCGTAAACTAAATTTTCAAAATTAATAAAATCTTTAACATAAACAATAATTTTTTCAATAATTTCAGGTTTTGATTCGATTAATGAAATTTTTAATTCTTTTGAAAATTGCTAAAAAATAAAACATATGAGAAGAATAATATTATGAATAAAATTATATTTTACTTACAACAAAATATTCCGAAGCTGTTTTCATAAAACAACATATATTATAAAGAATAGAATTGAATGCATGTTGATGACTGATTTTATTTGAAGTATTAAAAGTATTTATAATTTTTTTAACCTGTTGAACAAAATTAGTATTTATATATTTAAAATATAATTATATTTTAGGTTAATAAAAAAATTGTTCAATTTGCTAATGGATCATTGAAATTGTAATAAATTTATTTTAAAAAAAATCATTCATATTATAAAGAAATATATATAGGTATATTTATAATGAAGTATATAACTTAATTAAATTTGTAAAATACACATTTTAAACATTTGATGGGATTCAATAGTATCAATAATTTGAGGGATTTTTTTTAAGAAAAACGAAGTTAAATGAATAATCTTCAAGTTCTAAATAATAATTAATAGTTGCTTTATTTATAAAAAAAAGAACTTAATTATGATGCATGTGAATTAAGTCTAATTTACAATCAAATATTAAGTCAAAGTTTATTTTCTAAAAATCTAATATAAAATAAGTATTTAAATGTGATACTAACAAAACCTTGTAAGGTGAAAATATTCTTTTTAGATTTATAAAAGACCATGTTTGTTTTATATCGTTTGTCTGTGAGATCTTTAGTGTTTGATAATAATGGCATATCCAATAATATTTCTTGTATAGTATTGAAGGCACATAGCATATTTGCTTTATACATTTTAGTTCGTCTTAAAATTGAATTTATTTTTGAATGATCACAAAGTAAAATCATCTTTTTATTGATAAATGTAGTAGGTTTTAGCAATAAATTTAATTGATTCACTTCGATTGTTGGATAATATTTTTGCGAACTCATTTTATTTTTGTAGAATACGTTTTATTTGTAACTCTGAAATAATAAAAGATTGAAAGAATAATGTTTTTGTTTTTTTAATGAAACAAATGCACTTTACCAAAGAAGAAAAAATATTTTATGGAAAACTATTGAATTGAAAAATAAATAAAAATAAAGGTTTAAAAATTTTTGTTTATAAATTTAACTTAACATTTGTATCTTGTGATATTTGGTAGTTGTCAAAGGTAAAGACAATTCAGATATATAATATATATGTAAAAAGAAGAATACTTAAACAAATATTTAATATACCACATTAAAAAAAGAAAATATTTATGAATATTACATTTTTTTAAGCTAACCTCTTATAATATTTTTTCTAATTGATAAACTTGACTTGAAATGAATGAAATAAAACAAAATAATTAAGTGATTGGTATTTTTATCTATTTAACAATTTTTTTTTATAGCTTTGATTATTTATTTTTACAATAAAAATAATTCTATATTTTTAAGAAATAAAAAAAAGATCATAAAAATATGACATTTGAAAATTTGTAAAATATATTTTAAAATGATTAAAATTATATTTAAAAATATAAATAAAATGATAATAAAACGTTACTATGGCAATTTTATAAAAATAAAATAAAAATTTTTTTAAATTATCAGTTTATTTTTCAGGGCTTCGAACCGGAACTGAACCGAAAACCGAAAACCGAAAAAAACCGGTATTTTTGTCGGAACGAAAACCGGAGCTGAACCGAAAAAAATAATATCGGTTTATTTCAGTTCAGTGTTCAATCCAGAGTTGTCAGAAGTGGTGTTTTTGGGCGTTTTGGCAACACCCAAGCCCGAATTTTTTTCAATTAGTTATGTCTCGTACTGCATGGTGTCGCTAAAAACTTTGTTTCAAATATTGGTGTCCTAGTCATATTCTCCCTTCGGTTGTGTTGGCAGCGTCTCGTAGTCGCAATCAGGGGGGGGTCTCTCTTACGGCAGAGAAATTTCCAGTGTGACAATGCATGCATGCATCACTCGAGGCCGCTCGAGGCGCTGCCGCTGCTAGCACTAATTTTAATTCGGTTTGTTTCGGTTATCCGAAAACACCCGAAAACATTTAACAACAGCCAGCTTGTGACTTGTGGACAACGAGCACTCGTCCCATTTAAAATATCTCTGCCAGGCATACGTAACGTGATCTGTCGCTGTCCAATTGCGTGCAATATGGTTCCTAAAGTAAGTTTAATTAATATTTTTACTATTATTGATGATTATTTTTTATTATAAAGTTATATAATATATGTACATATAAATAAATTTTTGATTTTGCAGGTTTTTAATTGTATTCAGAAAGATTGTATTACGAATTCTCTACCTGAAGGAGAACGAGGACACTTGTTCTATTTTCCAAGGTGTAATTTTTTAAGAGTGGGTAAAACAACAATAATTTAAAGTTGTTGTTTACTAAAAAATATATTAATAATAAAAGAAAATAATTTTATTAATTTTTTTAAATATTTATAGCAACACCTGTTAATACTACATCAGATGGTTTGGGCTTGGTATCAGAGAAGAGTGATCTTTTCGAATCCAGCCCTGCGAGAAGTATGTATTATATTTTTTAATAAAATTCATTAATCTTCTCCTAACTTTAAATAGATTTTTTATAATGATTTAAAATAAATTTTTAGTTTGCTTAGGCTTTTCTGTATTAATTCTTTGGAATTTTTTTTTAAACTTAATTAATTTTTGCAGGTGTTCAGCGGGACATACGCCTACACCATCTGAATTTTCTTCAAGAATAAAATATTTATCTCCCATGAAGAAAAGATTGTACCAAAGGTTCACCGAGGTCAAGCGACTATTGAAGCAAAATAGACATCAACAGTCAATTGATTAATTGAAAAATAGTGTAAATTTTATTTATGTGAGTAATTTTATATAATGTTTTATAAAGTTTTATATAATTATTATTGTATAATTGAAAAATAGTGTAAATTTTATTTATATGAGTAATTTTATACAATTTAAAAAAATACATGCATAAAGGGTTAGGGTTGTATTATTATTGTATGATTGAAAAATAGTGTAAATTTTATTTATGTGAGTAATTTTATATAATGTTTTATAAAGTTTTATATAATTATTATTGTATAATTGAAAAATAGTGTAAATTTTATTTATATGAGTAATTTTATACAATTTAAAAAAATACATGCATAAAGGGTTAGGGTTGTATTATTATTGTATGATTGAAAAATAGTGTAAATTTTATTTATGTGAGTAATTTTATATAATGTTTTATAAAGTTTTATATAATTATTATTGTATAATTGAAAAATAGTGTAAATTTTATTTATATGAGTAATTTTATACAATTTAAAAAAATACATGCATAAAGGGTTAGGGTTGTATTATTATTGTATGATTGAAAAATAAATAAATATGCCACATACAACATTATTCTTTTATTATATCCATGAAAATTATTAAAATTTTCACTTAAGTGAAAAATTATTTATTTTGTGATAAGACCAACAATTAAGCAATTTTCTAAAAAAAAAAATTTATTTCTGAAATGTCTGTTTTATATAGCTTTAAATAAATAATTTTTCACTTAACTGAAAAATTTCATAATTTTTTCATTCCTCCCGCTCTCATTCATTCAAAATAGATTTTAAAAATGGTGCCAGGCCGGCCGGTTTTTTTCTTAATTAGTTCGTGCATGCATCCGCATAGCAGCGCCAAACGCTGTTTCAAAAAAATATCATTGCGTGTCCACCCCCTGGTCGCAATACAGAATTTAATGTTTTCATCGTTTGTTTAATACTGATATTTTGATTTAATGATATTATTAATTTTTTAAATTATTTATTCCATTTGTTACAGGGTTATGTATTGATATAAAGAAAATGATTCATAAATATAAATAAAATTATTAAATAAATTTAAACAAATATTGAATAACTTTGACCAGGTACGAAGATTAGACAGTAAAAAACTTATTTTAGAATTTTGGGAGGAAAATAAAAATACAATTCCTCATTTATACAAAATTGCAATGGTGGTTTTATGAGCTACTCCAACACAAGTTAGTGTTGAAAGAGCTTTCTCTGGTTTAAAGTTTATTTTACGAGACATTAGAAATAGTTTAAATACAAATATATTGGAAGATATTTTAATAATTAGAGGTAATTTTCATCTTTTATAATTATAGTTATAATTGTAAGTAAATATATCCAAGAATCCTGTTTACTTTAACATTAAATATACGAATTTGTTTCGTTTGTTGAGTGTTTGAAAGTAGAAGGATGTAAAAAAATATTCATACTTATTTGTTCCGTTTAATAAATTATATTAACATCTTATATTATATACTTCTAATTATTATACCTTTAATTAATTATTATTATTTATATTATATTGTATCAATTCATGTAGTATGATTTAGGGTGGTAGCAAGAAATATTTTTATATATTTATGGCAGACTCGGCATACCCCGACCTAAATTTCTAATACAAATAAAAGGACTTTAAAATTAATTAATCGGAACTGAACCGAAAACCGAAAACCGAAAAAAACCGGTATTTTTGCCGGAACGAAAACCGGAACCGAACTGATATTTTTTTTTTTTATTGAACCGGAACGAAAACCGAAACGAAAAAAATAACGGTTCGAAGCACTGGTTTATTTTTTATTTTTTTAAAAACAACAACTAATGTTAATAAACAAGGTCTTCCTCTATTAAAAATATAAAAACATTTATTGAATTTATTTTCTTACTCATTTTATCAAATATTTTTAAATTTAAAATAGAACATACATTTAAGAATTTCTAAACTAATTGTCATTATATTAAATTATTATTTTATTTCATATCTTCTTTAATATATATGTATCATTTCTAAAAGAAATAAAATAATTTTATTATATTAAATTATACATATATAGAAATTATTTATAACTGACAGTTGAAAACCTATGTTTAATGCAAATCTAAATTTCACGTAATAATTCCCATTAATATTATTATAAGTTTTTGAATTATGAGTTGAGGGTAAATTAGAGCGTTCGGTTCGTTTCGTTTATTCTCGCTATGGTTCGTATATGCTAAGAGGGATGGAAAACGGCTTGGCGTGGCTTGGCTTCTCATTCTTCTTCGAGACAACGCCTGGGAGACAATAGATATTTCTACGCATAAATTGCATTAGTTATTTTCTAATTTCAACATTGATTTCGCCGTTCACTACAGGACCATATAGTAATAATTAATAATAATAATAATACATAATTATCAACTTGAAAGGTATTTATTTAATAACATATATACGAATGATTCGTTCAACGATGGCTGAACTTTCCCAGTGACGCCATTGATGATCGAACATTCAATGCATTTATATTAAGCTTAATGGCGATTTATTCTTATCTAAACAATAGTCTTTCATAGGGTTATATTACGTATCGAACAATATGTTCATTAAATCCATTTGGTTATAGTATATCTATCTCCTCATGGCTATCCTACGTATCGAACAATATGTTCATTAAATCCATTTGGTTATAGTATATCTATCTCCTCATGGCTATCCTACGTATCGAACAATATGTTCACTAAATCCATTTGGTTATAGTATATCTATCTCCTCATGGCTATCCTACATTCGACCTCTTAATATTTCAAACAAACACACTCCGTCTCGCCCGCTTGCGACATTCGTGTTGTAATAATCTTCAGGGAGATTTTTTCCTTGGCTTCACCAAGGTTTTCTCCCTATTTGGGGCCAATAAATTCTTCAATACACACCCCAAATTGAGTATAATTATTTATTAATACCTATTCATATCTAATCCTACTCCATACATTTATTTTAGATCAAACACAAAGGATTAAAAAACTGAAGCACGAGAATTAGGCTTAAGGACTAGTTTTCGACGAAACAAATGGTGTCTCCTGTGAGGTTCTGAACTGATTATATCTACATACATCGAGATTAAAAAGTGAAAAACATTACTAAATCAGTGCCGGATCTCCATCAATATCGTGAAACACAATCAAATCAAGATAAGTTACAAATTTAACTTATTAACAACGCTATATTCTTTGATTCCATTATTTAATTATTATCATCAAAATTATCAACTTTAAATTTTTCAATTCTATCAATTAACTCTTATAAACATTAAATATATCGAGAAAATATTAATTAATACCTTTGTTATTATTATTAATTGATATTTCTGCAATTGAATTTTAATTACTATTTTCTGTTAAACACTCATTTGTAATATCATTATTACTATCGTTATAAAAACTTTTTAAAATGGATAAGAAAAATATCCCTATATCACAAAAGCGCGAAATGCTTGCTAATAAAATCATAAAATGCGAAAATGATTTGACAACCCAAAAAATTCCACGAGAAATAGCAGTTTTGCAATTTGGAAAGATAACCGAACTATTTAAACAATATGACTACATCATTGATACTCTTGAGTTAACTGACAGGGAAAATGAAGAGATAAACGAGGCAGATGATGTACGCACGAGTTATTATGCCCTTTCTTTAAAATTAAAATCTACCAATGATTCTTCTAACACAGCTATGGATCATACATTTAACATAAATAATTCATTTGAAACACAACGATTAGCCAATTTGCCGACTATTAATCTGCCTAAATTCGATGGGAATTTTGAAAATTGGCTCTCATTTAAAAATACATTTAACACTCTCATTGATGCACGAACGGACATTGATGATATTAACAAATTCATATATCTACGTGGATGTCTGATTGGTGCAGCTTCTAATAAGCTTGCACTTTATAATATTAACGTAGAGAATTATAAAATCGCATGGAAACATTTAGAGGATATTTATCAAAAGGAGCGAGCTTTAGTATTTAAACATTATGATGCCATTTTAGATCTTCAAAATATAACAACTCCCACTACTGAAAATCTTAATAAATTTATTGATGATGCTCGTCAACACTTGTCTCACTTAAATTCTTTAAAGGCTGCCCCAACTGATGCCTTGATCGTGAGAATCTTAGAACGTAAATTACCATCGGACATTCAAGAAAAGTGGGAAGAAACTTTTACTGATGATAATCTTCTTCCAAACTTCGATGCCTTTAGTAAATTTATAATAAATACAGCCTTTTGGCTTCACATAAAAAAACCCGAACCTCATCGCAATCTTAATAATTCTTTGAAACGCAAATACAATGACAAAGGATTCGGTTCTTACAAGACACCCAAATATAATTCATCTACACAAGCATTGGTAACTATTACTCCTAATACTTGCCTCAACTGTAAGGGTAATCATCCTCTCTATAAATGCCGAACCTTCAACTCTCTCTCGGTAGATCAACGCATAAAATTTGTGAATTCCTCAAAACTCTGCCGAAATTGCCTCCATAGTCATAAAGATAAGTGCAACTCCATTATGTGTAAAATTTGCAATAAATTTCATCATACTTTACTACACATTACACGCGCCCAAACTCGCCAACTAAGAATGTCAAACTCAACAAATAGCAATACACCAACCTCCAACAACAATCATTTAGCAATGTCTCATAATGATACATCTAAATGACTAGTTAACCACAATCTCACGACTTATCTGAAACATCCCACATTCCAACTAATGATGAGTGCCATTATAATGATGTAGGATTCATTAGGTAATTTCATACCAGTTCGATCATTGCTCGATACCTGTGCGACAGCCAACCTTATTACTGAATCGTTAACACATAAATTGAAAATTCCCAAACAAACATGTTCTATTCCCATAGGAGCGGTTAATGGAATGCAAACTTTGATTTGAACTCAGACAATGGGCATCAAATCACAAACATACCCTCGATAATTTCGACGCAAGAACATTAGATCTTGATTGCGCTATAAATGACGATCCAGTTTCCAAAACTCTTGGAATCGTCTGGAATTCTATCACTGACAATTTTATGTTTACTGTCTCACCTATCGATTGTTCACACAGGATAACCAAACGCACAATTCTATCGAACATCGCAAAAATCTTCGATCCTATTGGTTTGCTGGGTCCAGTGGTTTTAGAAGCAAAGAGTATCATCAAAGAGTGTTGGAAGGACAAGGTCCATTGGGATGAAACATTACCTCAACAACTGCATTTGCGTTGGTTGAAATTTGCCGAACAAATTCCTCAAATAAAAAACTTTTCTATTGAACGTCATTTGATTATTCCAGATGTGACAGATATAGAATTGCGTGGTTTCAGCCAATATGACCGGTTATGGCGCTTGCTTGTATATTCGATCAACAAATCAACAGAATCAAGTCATGGTTCGACTTGCTTGCTCCAAGTCAAGAGTAGCTCCTATTAAGAAGTTATCAATTCCCAGGTTAGAGTTGTGTGCCGCTCAATTACTGTCCAAGTTATATCGAGATTCTATTCCTGCTCTCAATTTTGCGATATCCCGGACCATCTTGTGGTCCGACTCAACTATTGTCCTTCATTGGCTTAAAAGAGCTCCCCTACACCATATTTTCGAAGCCAATCGCGTTACCGAAATTCAATCTCTAGGAAACAGTGTAGAATGGCGATATGTGCCAACTGATGACAATCCAGCTGATTGTTTATCTAGAGGTCAAATGCCGTCCAAATTCTTAACTAATAAAAAATGGTTCGAAGGTCCTTCGTGGTTAATACGAGATCACAAACACTGGCCCGTCACCAATTTAAAAACCCTCCAAGATCTTCCCGGTGTTCGAAAAACTGTCTGCTTAATGACTGATGTTACAAACATTTTTCAACGTTTCTCCTCCTATTCTACACTGATAAACTCTCTCTCATATTGTTTGCGTATGCGAAAGGACAGTCCATTTAAGCGCAAACCTTTAAGTGTGGAAGAAAGGATGTTGACTGAAATAAAAATACTCACTATAATTCAACATGAAGGTTTTTCTCATGAAATTGAGCAAATCAAAGAGACTGAGGAAACAAAGGAATTAAGAATAAGATGTCTCAACCCATTCATCGACAAACAAGGCATTTTAAGAGTTGGAGGACGTTTAAAACATGCCCCAATCTCGTTCACGGAAAAACATCCAATTCTCTTACCTTCTCATCATCACGTGACTGATTTGATTATCCGTGAGGTACACAAAAACACATTTCATGCCGGAATCCAAACTACACTATCTAATCTTCGTCATAGATTTTGGATTCTGGATGGTAAGAGTCAAGTCCGACGAATCGTTCGACGATTCATCGATTGTCTTCGGTATCGACCAACGTTGTTGCATGGGAAGATGGCAGATCTGCCCTCTGCTCGGGTCACCGAGTCAGCTGCATTTTCTCATGTGGGTGTCGATTACTTCGGCCCCCTGTATATCAAGGAACGAAAGTTCCGTAATCGAACTAAGATCACCGTATATGGATGTATTTTCATCTGTATGGCCACAAAGGCCGTGCATCTCGAAATTGTTAGTGAGTTAACGACTAATGGTTTTTTGAGTGCTTTTGGACGTTTCATTGGTCGACGAGGTATCCCATCTCACGTGTATTCGGACAATGGCACGAATTTCATAGGTGCAAACAATCAGTTACGAGAATTGTACATATTATTTTCATCTAAATCCCATCAAAGCATTATCAATGATTTTGCCGTGCGAAAAAATATTACTTGGCATTTCAATCCGCCGCTATCTCCACATTTTGGTGGCATTTGGGAAGCTGCAGTGAAATCCTTCAAACATCATTTCAAACGGGTGGTAAAAAATCAATTATTAACCTTTGAAGAACTAAATTCACTTGCTGTGCAAATAGAATCTATACTCAATTCTCGCCCCTTGTGTTCACTATCTAATGATCCTAACGATCTTATGGCATTAACCCCAGCTCACATTCTAATAGGTCGTCCTCTCACTATGCTTCCCGAAAATAATATCTCTGATGTTCCAGATAATCGTCTCAACGTATGGCAATTTATTACTAAGGCCAGACAGGATTTCTGGAAACGATGGTATTTAGAATATCTGCATGAACTTCAAATTCGTCAAAAATAGCAATGTTCTCAAGGTAAACTCGAGATCAACCAGATCGTACTTCATGGACAAAAATCAACCCTGTATGCGGTGGCAGTTAGGAGTGGTCGTCGAGATCCATCCTGGAAATGATGGAATAACTCGAGTCTCAACAGTCCGCACTGCACAAGGGCTCTTCAAACGAAATATCACTTTGTTATGTCCTCTACCAATTAATTAAGGAATACTTATTGTTAACATTGTAAACAATTGTCCATTCTATTGTAATCACTGTATATATCTTGCTCATTCATTCGCAACGGGGGGAGTGTGTTTAATGCAAATCTAAATTTCACGTAATAATTCCCATTAATATTATTATAAGTTTTTGAATTATGAGTTGAGGGTAAATTAGAGCGTTCGGTTCGTTTCGTTTATTCTCGCTATGGTTCGTATATGCTAAGAGGGATGGAAAACGGCTTGGCGTGGCTTGGCTTCTCATTCTTCTTCGAGACAACGCCTGGGAGACAATAGATATTTCTACGCATAAATTGCATTAGTTATTTTCTAATTTCAACATTGATTTCGCCGTTCACTACAGGACCATATAGTAATAATTAATAATAATAATAATACATAATTATCAACTTGAAAGGTATTTATTTAATAACATATATACGAATGATTCGTTCAACGATGGCTGAACTTTCCCAGTGACGCCATTGATGATCGAACATTCAATGCATTTATATTAAGCTTAATGGCGATTTATTCTTATCTAAACAATAGTCTTTCATAGGGTTATATTACGTATCGAACAATATGTTCATTAAATCCATTTGGTTATAGTATATCTATCTCCTCATGGCTATCCTACGTATCGAACAATATGTTCATTAAATCCATTTGGTTATAGTATATCTATCTCCTCATGGCTATCCTACGTATCGAACAATATGTTCACTAAATCCATTTGGTTATAGTATATCTATCTCCTCATGGCTATCCTACGTATCGAACAATATGTTCACTAAATCCATTTGGTTATAGTATATCTATCTCCTCATGGCTATCCTACATTCGACCTCTTAATATTTCAAACAAACACACTCCGTCTCGCTCGCTTGCGACATTCGTGTTGTAATAATCTTCAGGGAGTTTTTTTCCTTGGCTTCACCAAGGTTTTCTCCCTATTTGGGGCCAATAAATTCTTCAATACACACCCCAAATTGAGTATAATTATTTATTAATACCTATTCATATCTAATCCTACTCCATACATTTATTTTAGATCAAACACAAAGGATTAAAAAACTGAAGCACGAGAATTAGGCTTAAGGACTAGTTTTCGACGAAACAACCTATTGATAGAAGACTTTGTCATCTCTTCATATCATCTATGAGTCCGATTTTTTTATTTAGCAATTTAAATTTATTTTATATAATCTTCTATTTTACTATTAATTTAATTTAATAAATTTCAATGAATTAATTCACAAGCCCTAATTTAATTATTTAGATTTTATAAATTTGTATTTATATCTTTATATGGAACTCTGTAAATCTCCGTAATCCAAATCTTTCATATTTATATAGTATATAGAATTATTTAAATTATACATATAATCAGTGGCGCAACCTGGGGGGGGGGGTTTCCCCCCCAGGAGAGGAAAAAATTATAATTGCTGTATATTATGTACTATATTACAAATAGAAAAGTAAAATAATCTTTCTTTTTATTTGAAAAAAAATTTCTTAAAGTATAACTTAGTGTATAATAAGTTTAGTTTATTTTAAAAAAATTTTAACAAAAATAAAAATTGCTTATTTTTTCGTACAGAATTTAATATAAGAAATAAAAAAATTATTTTATTATTTCTCCTAAATCATAAAAAACAAAAGAATTAATATAAGATTACTAGATGATTGTGAAATTTTTTAATTTGACTATTATCTATATCTATATATCTATATCTATATCTCTATATCTATATCTCTATATTCTATATATAAAAGGCAATGTCTGTGTGTGTGTCTCGCCTAAACTCAAAAACTACCCGTCTGATTGCGATGAAACTTACAGGGATTGTTGTGGGCATGCCAGGGAAGGTTTTAGTGTAGCTAAATCCAAAATTAATTTAATTAGTAATATTTTGGTAAAAGTCTATTCATGGTTACCATGGATACATTGGTTACTTATAAGTAGGTATATACATAAAATTACAATACAATATTTATATATATATAATATATTATGTGTTTGAATTTTCATTTTAAATTCAATAATTTTACAATTTTAATTCTAATTAATAAATGATTCTACCTAAATAGTAAAATCTTTAAAATGTAAAAATGATTAAATTATATATTGAATATTTCAAAAAGAAAATAAAAAAATTAAAGAAAATAATCACGATATTCAATTATTTTTTTTTTAATTCATAATAAAATAAAAAAACAATTGAATATTTAATAGGGCCTCCTCCTATCCCCATAAATTAGCCCTTCCAAGCCTCTCTTTACGGAATTTGGAAAAAGTAATGAAAAAGAAAGTTCGCATTAAAAAAAAATATTAAAAAAATAAGGCGTTTGGTCTGTACGCCTTTTTGAATCAGCTGAGAATGCCTTTGATTTTTTGAATTTCGAAATGAAACCGCCACATTCGGGGCAACCTGAAATAAAACCTGCCTATCTAAGAAGATGCATGGTCTCCACTATTAGAAGTGGATCGCCCATGCTAATCGAATCTTTCCTACGCTCAAAAGGTATCCAACAATTTGTTCCTATTCAGGCTATTCCCATTTCGGAACTGTGCTGAATTACCTTCCTGAATGCTCGTTCATTCGATCCACCTCAAATACATTCTCAGCAATACAAAAAGGCACAATTCAGACATGGCATGCAATTAATACAACCCTTCTCTTATAATATTGGCATGGCACTTGCTTTATCCACCCACACTTTTCTATTTAATAATTCTAAACTAATCTATGAATTAGTAGGATGAGAACCAGCATCCTTCGATGGAAGTAGGAAGCAACCTCCTGAAAATCTCTAATAACAAAATATAAGAATATTCCAATGATTAGCCCCCCTCCACTCCCCCCAGTGTAACACAATTCTAATTACCTTTCTCTCTTCTGCTTCCTTTATCAATGGTACTCATTCTTGAGAGATGTAATCTGAAATCTCCTAATCTCACTAAGTTCTAGAATATGTTTCCCTATAATTTTCTAATTAATATTATCAAAATAAAGAAAATCAATCAATCCTAAATCAAATATAATTACTGTTATGTATGTTAAATTTTACTTGAAATATGTTATTTAGAAATTGAAATTAATAAAATTTATTCCTATTTGAATTTGTGCCATGCTAAATAAATAAATAACGATGATTACTTACATTTGGTGAGCTGTATGAAGGTCATTTCATCATCATCAGAGATGGAGAAGATAATCAAGAATTTGAATCAACATCCAGTAGAAGGAACGAAGATTGAATCATGAAATGGAAGAAAAAAATAACATATTAGAGATTATAAAATTTTAAAATAGATAATTATAAATTGAATAAAAATCAAATTAATAATAAATACTCGAAGTTCATAAAATTTGATATAACTCGCAGATTAAACTCGAAGACTTGTATTGATATTCCATCTCACTCGACTGGATAAAAAAGAAATTCAATAAGATTAGTTATGTCATTTAAGAAAAAGAAAAATATAATAGATATAAAAATAAAATAAATAACATAATAATGATGGAAGAGGTGTAAGTTTTAAAAAAATATTATTTTATTTTTTCAGTAATATTACATTAAAATACTAAAATTCTAGAATTATCCTAGAGCCACTCCATTTTATGAATGGATGAATAAATTCATAAGTGTTTGAGTGGATTTTAATAAAAATTTATTTTTATATGATATTAATTTTATTATTATATTGATTACAAATTGAATATCATTTTATATTTAAACATTGAAAGCAATGTTGTTCTTTAATATATTCATAAAATTTAAATTTTGAAAATTGCAATGATATTTCAAATGTTAAAATAAATAAATCGATTTAAATATCTATAATAGATTTAAAATTTTTTATTTTCAAATTAAAAAAAAATATTTTAATTATTCGAAGCATTTTCATCGAACAAAGTCTGAATTAAAGCCACTGGAATAAATTGAGATTAAATAAAACTGATTTGAGAAATTTTTCATTCAATTTATCCAAAATTTGTTTTGTTTTTTTTTAATAGAAACTCCAATAAAATAATAATACGAGAATCGTAGAACAAAATTATTATTAAAAAGGATGAGATGTTGGTAAGTGAAAATATTAACTTGATTAAAATTGAATGGTAATTTACCAACTGATTGATTGATTGATGTTGCAGTGTTATATTCATGGATTCAACACGAAGAAATTGATTTCCACACTGAAGTGCGATGTATTAATGAGATTAGAAATAATAAATAAAATATTTTAAATTTATTTTTTATATTAATTTTAAAAATAAATAGCGAAAGATTTAATAATTATAACAAATATTTTAAAGAAAATTTAAAAATAATTCTAACATTTTAAAGATGATTTTAATTTAAAAAATATTTAATAAATATATTTAAAGAAAATTATATCTTATAATTGATTTTAAATCTTTTCAAAGAATTTGATTAAAAATTTATAATTATATATATATATATAAACGTATATAATTTTTCAATGAAAAATATTGAAATATTGTTTTTATTTTGAAAGTTTACTAATAAAATCTTGGTTTTAATTAATAAAATAAATAAATCTTCAATTAATTCTTGATTAGTGAATGATTCAAGGGATGATTTCGGTGAATAGGACGGCGAGCGTCTTGCACTGCAAGGGGAATGAGAACTGAATGCTGAATGCGTTCGAGGCAGCAGCGCATCGGCCGGCAGGCATGCAGGTGGGGTCAGGCGGAGGAGTGAGGAGAGGGGCGGGCGGGGTCGAGCGGAGGTGAACATTTTACAGAAAGCTTTTCTTGCAATTTATTACAAATAAATATTAAATTAATTAAAGAAAAACATAAATATTAATTTTTTTATAATTAAAGGTGTTTTTATATAGATTTTAAATCGAACCGATAGAAACAATATTTAAATTTAATTCTTTTAAGATTTTAATGAAAAATTTATAAAATTTATAAATATAATTAATATATCAGTAAAAAGTTATATAAAATGCATTTTATAAAATGTAATTTTTAATAAAATATTTTTTTTTTAAGTTCATTATGGAAATGAATATATTTTTAATAAGTTGACATGTGGCCAGGTCCGAACCGACCGACGGATTGAAGTAAATTAATTTCCAGCTACAGAAACAATTTCAAATAATTTTAATTATATCTATTAATGTATGCATTAATTTTAATTATATCTATTAGTGTAATAAAAAACAGATATGGATAGAACATAAATATTTTTAATTTTATTTTATTTATAACTAGCTGATCAGAGCGCCTTCGGCGCTCTTCACACCTAGACGGGGGCTCCGCCCCCTGTACCCCCCCCCCCCGAGTGTCCCTATTCTGAGCTATAACCATCTAACTCCTACCCTATTCTATCTCTCTCACGTTCCTTCCTACATTGTCCACCCTGTTCACAATTGGTCTTCCAAACGGACGTTTTCCAATCGAACTCCCACCAATATATTTTCCTCTCCCATGCTAGCCATGTGCCCTGTCGGCCCCAGCCTTCTCTATTTTATGACCTATAATTTAATAATTTTGATCCCCTTTGATATTAATTTCCCGATTGCAACCTCGATTTAAATTCTTTGCAAATATTATTCTCTCTGATACTAATTATTTTGTCTTATCACTATTAATTTCAAACCCCTTTTTCCTGCCTCGATTAATTTTTTTATGCTACTTTAAATGTTATTAATTTATTTAAAAAAAAATCAGAGTAAACAAAATAAAAATAAAATATAAAATTAGCATAACACTAAACTACTATAAAAATAATATTAAAAAATATATTATATATTAAAATCTTACGTGAAAATCCAATTATGAGATCAAATTTTCTTAATTAAAATGATTTACTCACATAATCTTAAAAATTAATAGTATTAATGTGAATGTTTTCAAAGTTTAAAAGGCCAATAAGATCAATTGAGATATTGTAAATATCAATAGATATATAAAAAGATTTTAATCTGCACATTGCTCAGAATTTAAATTACCGCCAAATTATCGCCAGCATTGCCTCTATGATCTAGCATTGTAACTAAACTATTTTTATTTAAATTCCACCCCCTGGACACATCTTAGCAATTAGCGGTTTAATAAAAGAAGTCTGACATGCCCTGAGTAGGTCTCAGGGCATGTCAGACTTCCTTTAGAAAACAGCTAATTGGTAAGGTGTGTCCAGGAAATGCTAATTAATTAAAAATAGTTTAGTTACCATACTAGCTCATAGAGGCGCTGGTGGCGATAATTTGACATTTGCTCAGAATTTAAAAATTATTGTAATATTTCACATTTTATTTTAAATTCTAATATTCAAATATCAATTTAATTATATTAAATTATTAAAGCTTTGGTGGTTGTTTTTATTTATAACGGAATTTTGTAAATTAAACCACATATTGTTATTTGCTACTTCTGCAATCAAAACGTTGTGTATATTTTTGTATTTTTTGAATAAATTTACAATAACAAATATCAAAATGTGGTTTAATTTATAAAATTCCGTTATCAATTCAATTAAATAATTTATTCTACAAGTTCTCATTTTAATTTATTTAATAAAATATTTAGATTATATATAACTTAATTTTTATTTATTCTTTCTATATATTGGAATATTTCTTCTTTTCTATTTGAAAGTGAAAGGTTAAAAAAACAGAATATATTATTTTTAATGTTTTATGAATTCAAAAATATTTTCAAAACGTAAATTAAAATAACTAAATTATATTATTTTTGATTTTGTATCAATTATTATTACAAATATACTTTAAGTGCAAAAATGAATTCTTGGTTAATTAAAATATGTTTTTTAGACAAATGATATAAACGAGATGTTTTAAATTTATGTCTTTTTTATATTGAGTATTTTTTTAAAATTAAAATTTGTTTTAAATCAAAATTATTGTATTCAATTATATTTTTTTATTAATAGGCTTTTTTTTATTTTTAATTTTTAATAAATTTTTATATGATATTAATAAAAAATAATATTAAATTATTAGAATATTTGAATTTTTTTTAATTTTAACACATGTAATCAATCATATGCATAACGAATGGAAAATTTTGAAAATCAACTTGGTATTAAATTCAGAACAAAATACTAATATATAGAATATAATAGACCATTCGAATATAATTTAAAACTATTTCTCTCTTTCTATTTTAAATTTAAAAAAAACGAAGTGTTAAGAAATTAAGATACCTGGATAGGTAAATGGGCTGGAAGAGGAGGTAATTTATAATTTTCTTCTAATTCAGATTGAAATTAATAGTGATAAGAAAAAATATTTAGTAACAAAATCTATATACAAAATGTAGAATTTGAATATGTAGAAAAATTGAATGTAATCACGAAGGATAATAATATTTGAGAATAATTTAAATCGAGGTTATAATCGGGAAACGCCTGTTATCATGCAGTAAAGAGGCTTATCTCATCAAAATTATTATCAAAAGGAATCAAAATTAAAATATATAAACCAATTATTTTGCCTGTTGTATTATATGGGTGGGACGCAAGGTCTATGACCCTGGGAGATGAGAGTAGATTCAGAGTATTCTTTCCAGCATTTATTGGCCAAAGAAAGATGAGGTCACCGGGGAATGGCGGAGACTGCATAACGATTAATTGCATGACCTCTATGCATCTTCAGAAATAGTTAGGGTTATAAAAGCGAAAAAGCTGCGATAGGCAGGGGACGTGGCTAGAATGGGAGAGGAAAAAGATATTGGATTGGAAAACGCCGCTTGGAAGACCAAGGACGTGTATGAAGGGACGTAAGAGAGATGGGACAAGGGCTCAGGATAGGGACACTTGGAGAAATGTGGTTGCTGCGGCCAAGAACTTTCGAGTTCTTTAGAGTCACAGAGATAGATAGATATAACATATACAATAATAATATATATAATTAATTTAGTGATTAAATTAAAATATATTTTAAATAAGAACACAAAAAGAAATGAATGTTTTATGTAATATACTGATTGAAACAAAATGGATGAAAACCTTTTACTACTCTTAACCAAATACTATGTACCACTCGGGGGGTACAGGGGGCGGAGCCCCCGTCTAGGTGTGGAGAGCGCCGAAGGCGCTCGGAGCAGCTAGTAAGATATATATGTAAGACCAGGCTGTGACGTCATATGATTTTAGATAATACTCGTTTAAATATTAAGATAATATTTATATTTACTATATCAATTTGTTCCATTTTTGATTTTTTATCGTTATATAATATATCTACATATTATTTATTATAGGATTTCTCAAAATTTTTTAAAAATTGAAATAATTAAGAATATTTTTAATAGATTAGACCCATGAATATTTTATCATCTCGATATTTAAATTAATAATAAATATATGATAATAATTAAAAAATATTAAGATCAGTTAAAATAAGACAAGGAGATTTTTCTTAGTGAAATATTTGTAAAAAAAAAAAAATCACGCTTTTTCTGTGAATTTTCTAAATATTAAACTTGAATTTTATATTATTATAATAATAAATTTATAAATAAAATATAAAATTTTCATTTTGTTTTTATTAATTTCATCTTCTTTTTTGTCAACATCAATATAAACATTAAAAATGAAAGATCAATGTATTCAATTCATTCTTCTTCTTAAGACGCTTTCTCATTAGAGAGGTTAGCGATTCATATGGCAAGACTTCTTTTGAAAACAGCAGCTGGAAAGATGTCAATTGATGAGCACCCAAACCATCCCATTATTATTGAAAATTCTCTTTCGGAAGAAGGTCATTCATTACTTACCACACACGTTTTGATTTTTTTTTTCCTCTAAACTGACTAAAAATAAAGGGATAGGTTGGATAGTTGATGATTACATGATTCAATATTGTATAAAACTAGAAATCTAGAAGAGAATAGAACCTTTATTGAATCGCTGAAAGTACCGGAATTCCTTTTTTTAATTTTTTAATACGTTTACTGCCAATCACGCGCCGGCACGTGACGTGGTGTTATCAACAAAGAGTCCAACACATGCTGTTTTAATAAATATTCTTTCCTAATTTTATTTTATAATTGAATTGAAATATAATCTATGTTAATTAATCCAATTCCAATTTGCGAGATAGTCTAGTGGAGACACTGCCGATTTTTGTTATTTAAAACATATCCATGTTTAGAATTTAACAAAATTATTAATCAACTTAATTTTATGTTTTTTAATATTGAAATGATATTCATACATTTACTGAATTACACGTACATGGGGATCTCGTTTTAATACTTTCCCAGTGCCTTGTCCAAATCCGGTTAATCGTTTCCATATAGATTCGCCATTTTTTTTTTTAATTTAATTGATATATATCAGATATCTTTCTATAGATCCGCCAAGAAATATTTCCAATAAAGGACAAATATTCTATCGATATGAAAAGACAAGTCGTAAGTAGAACAATTAGCTTTTTATATATATTTTCATTTCCATATCTCCTTTTTACAAATGATTAGTGTCGTTGAGGATCAACCATTTTTTAGTTTCGTTTTTATTGGATAGTGAAAGCAATTATTATTCATTTACATTTTGTTATTATTAATGATTTGCTAAAAACATTCTAGGTATACAATGGATTCAATGTATTAGGAGAAAGGTCGTTGTTGATGGATTGTATCGTCCTAGTGCGTTCTTTTGAAGATGCTAAACAAGAAATTCACTGATGAATATCTGATATCTTAGATTAGATTAGAATGCACTTGGAAAGGTACACTCTTGGATTTTTAGTCTTTGATCAATAAAAAGTATCAAGAGAAACGAAAGATTGGAATAATTTACTTTTGTCTATCTCAGTGACGTACCTAGAACTTTTGCCGCCCGGGGCGATCTCCAGTTTGCCGCCCTTTTTATTATAAGTCAATCAAATAGTGGTATTTATAAATTAATGCACATAAATAAATTATTAAGTTATTTAATCAATATTAATTAATACACAGAGTAAATTTTTTACACATATTTGTATGCACTCGTAAACATATTTATATAATATTTACTCTTCTAGCTTTCATACTAGAAAAATCGTGTATAATGCTCTCAAAATTTATATTTATATTTTTTCCGCCGACCCTGCTTTTCAAAAGAAAAATCGATGATTTAAAAAAATATTGGTATATCACTTCAAAGTAAACTTTTCAAAAGAAATGACATTTATAAACTGATATCAAAAAATTTTAGTTAGGAAAAATTGCTGAACAAAATCGTAAAGATGCGTTTACGAATTCAACGAATTTTAATGAATACAATAAAATAAAATTATTATCCTGTTCTTGGAATTAGAATTCAAAATTTATCCTGAAATGCATTTATATACACCGAGGAATAATATTCGAAATCATATAGTTAATCATAATTTATATAAATCAAATAGTAAACTTATAATAATCATAATAATCATTTATTATTCAAGAAAGAAAAAAAATAAATATGAAATGAATAAGAGAGAGAGTTGCTTTTTACAACTATAACTAAATATAAAAAATGCCGCCCCAAGATAAGTGCCGCCCGGTGCGGACCGCACCCACCGCACCCCCCTAGGTACGCCACTGGTCTATCTTATACTATACTATTCTAGTATACTGAAATGGAAAGTAAAAGAAATGTTGAGAGAGAAAAATAAAAAAACCAATTTCATAAAATCTTCTATTACTAAGTACTTACTTCCTTGTAGATGTATATATTATATGTATATTGAAAAGATATCGAAAAATTTAGATGATATTGATTAATTCATAGATAATCAATCAATCCTTTAATTAATAAATCTTGTCTAAATAGTAAGGATTATAAATAAATAGAATCACTCTATTTTTTTTGGTTTTGTTTTAATAAAATAATAATTAATCCAAAATAACGTATAATTTTTACATGGTATGGTAAAGAAAAATTACTTGTATTTATTTATATTTATTTATAAAATTAAACAAGGAATTGCGATGAAGATGGGGAAAAAGAAAGAAAGAAGCACCTTGGAGATTCACAAATCCGATTGTTGAAAAAAGTATAAAAAGGGCCAAGTTTCCATGGATTCCTCGTTCATGCTATCAATTTGTGAACAAAACATGTGGAGAATATTGAAAAAAGTTTTTTGTTGTTTGAAAGGGGTTGAAGAAGAGGAGGAAGTCGTGGAGGTTAGTAGAATAGTTGGTTTGTCTTCCTATTGAAGTAAATAATCCAAAAAATCGAATATTTCAATTATTACTACGAAAATGGAATCTTGATTCATTTCAAACATCAAAATAATTATTAAAATTATTAATTTTGAACAAAAATTCCCATATAAAAAACAAATCATTTTATTAACGTTTGTGATTCTATTTTTTCTCTTCTTCTTTGAATTCTATTCAATCTAAATTTTTCATTTTCCTCTCCCTATAGACATACCAATATTATAATTAGGATCCAATTTTTCTCAATACAATTTTTTTTATTTTTATTTTCAATTTTATATCTAGTATAGTATGAGTTAGGAATGGGTAGGTATAATATTGAAAAAAAAGAAAATTGTATACAATAAATTTAGAATAAAAAGATCGTTGGAACAGGAATCCATGAAAAGAACATTTCTAATAATTAATTCAAAAAAAAAAAAAAAAAAAAATTCAATTTGTGAAATAAATAATAATTCAAAGTTTTAATATTTTATAATTATTTTTTTTTATTATCTATGAAAGAAACAAAAATAAAGAATACCATTTGTAATTTGGAATTTAATTTCTATTTTGAAAAGTAACAGCAAAATGTAGCAAAATAGAAACTATAATTTATTCAATAATAGATGAGTTGTTTTTTTTTTCAGGTGGAAGAAAATAATTCATACATTAATTTAGAAATAAATGTAAGTACAAATCATTATTTCATTATTATTATTATTTTTGCATATTATTTCTTATAAATTTCTATTAAACTATATCCATATCAAGACTATTAATAATTGGTTGTTTTATTTTTATTATTTTCAGAATACTTTTCGGCCTATCATTTGGGGATCATCTGTAAGTTGCAATATTGAATTGATTTATCATAAATAATAAATAGTAAATTATATATTAAAAATATATAAATATGTATATTCACTCAATTATAAAAATTCCTATCATTTTACATCACTATTTTATTTTATAATATTCATAAAAATAAATTTATTAATAAAAATTTTATTTTTTTTTTATTTATAGTTTCGGCATATCATTTATCATCCATCTTTCATCCAAGTAAGTTTAATTTTTATTTATTATAGTTCACCCAATTTAAATTTCTCATTTATATTAATTTTTTTCTTTCTTTCTTTTTTTGTTTATTTTAGATATTCGAATCTCATAGCATTATATTTTCGGCTACACCAACCCAAAATTTAAACCATTTTAACCACTTTTCGGCTGTAAGTATCTGTTTGTATTTGTTTGAATTTGTTTTAATTTTTATATAAAAAAAAAAGAAAGTTTTTTCTATTAATATTATGAAAATTATTGTAATTAATTTCTTGACTAATACCATTTTTTCTTTTTCTATTTTTAGATCCAAATTTACTATCATTTTGAAGTAAATAATTTATAAAATGATATTTCAAATGTTTTTTTTTTTTTCAAGTAAGCCAATTTAAAAGAAAAATTACTTTTCTTAATTTCAGAATTCACCATCAACGTCAACTTCATCATCATTATCATCATCACAATCATCATTATCATCCTCATCCTCATCGGCCTCATCCTCTTCTTTTGAAGAGTTTGGGGCCCCCCTAAATACGGTAAGTGGATATTATTTATTGATTTTTACTATCTCGCCAGAGATAGTATTTTCGTTGTCGAGATTTGGATGTTTTGAAGGTCCCTGAGTCATTTTCACTAAAATAAGATTGAGAATAATATCTGTGTGTGTGTGTATGTAGATAAGATTACGTAAAAACGGTTGGAGCTAGAATAATGCAATTTGGTACACGGGCATTATTCAAAATTCATAGTTTTCTATCAACTTTTGAGAAATGTAGCTCTTTCGGAAGGTCATTCATTACTTACCATGTTTTGATTTAGGTTTGATAGTTTTTCCTATGATTATAATTGTTAATAATTGTAGAAAACTGCTAGATATAGAATTTCACCTTTATTGAATCGCTGAAAGTACCGGAATTAATTGTTTAACAAGTTGTTTGGCAATCACGCGCCAGCGCGAGCACACAACGTAACGTGGTGCCATCAACAAAGAGCCAAACACGCGCTGGTTTAATAAATATTATTTATTAATTTTAATTTCTAATTTCATTAATTCAATGAAATTGAAATAGAATAGGTTTATTCAATTCCAATTGAGAGAGGCTCGAGTGGAGACACTGCCGATTTTTTACTTAGTTATCGAATTATTTCAATTCCATTGTTTTCAATCGAATTAATGAAATGGATCCATTTTCTTTTTTTGTTTTTAGGGACGACCTGCCGCAGCCCTAAGGGATGTTTTGGACGGGAATGGGTTTTTAGATAGGTTGCGGGAGGAAATATACAGGCTCTCACAGCGGTACGAGTATCGTCTCGTATTGCACCCTCGGGTGCCGTCTACACTCACCAACATTGTAGTTGTCCTGATATTAGTTCCAATAGTGTGCTATTTGCGCTGGAGGAACTAATATTGGGACAACTGATGGCCAAGTCCCGGGGTGTGTGAGTCTGTGTATCGGGTGGGTAGGGGGATGAAGAGGAGGGGTGGTAGGAGGGGTAGGGTTTAAGAGGAGGGGTGGGAAAATGGGAAATAGGGGGATGAAGAGGAGGGGACGGGGTTGAGGGCTAAATTCTGGGATGTTTCGGATGGGAATGGGTTTCTAAATTGCCTGAGGAAATATACAGGCTCTCACAGCGGTACGAGTATCGTATCCTATTGCGATTTCGGGTGCCGCCCGGCTCTCACAGCGGTAGGAGTATCGTATCCTATTGCGACCGACCTCCACCTTCCTAGCTATCCTCTAAAAAAGCTTCACTTTTTATTATCGCTAGAGGAATTAGCTATAAATCAACTGAAAATCCAAATCCAAATGAAAATGAAAATGGGAGAGAAGGAAGAAGATGAACTGCTACAATGGAAATCGAAAAGAAAAATATCACAAATTATCAGGTAATAACATATATTAATGATATTAACTAAATTAATGTCACAATTATCTAGAAAAATTAAAAAAAAATATTTTTATTAAATTATTAAAAAATTCATTAAATTAAATTTTTTACAGATTAATTATATCAACCATTTTTTTCATAATAATTGAAAAGAAAATAAAAAAATAGAAATCTTTCAATTGAAATCAATCAAATTCATATAAAAATCATAAAATTGATTTCAATGGTAATTATCGAATTAACTATCACAACAGAAGAAGAAGAAAGAAGATATTCTACATTATTCTATTCTATTGTAGCATCCAAACGATTCCTATTCAATTATTTTCCATAAGTTCATCTCATATCCTTCCAGATTGACTACTCAAGCTTAATTGTTTCATTTCCTCCTCGAAAATCCCTCATCGCTTGTGCTTGGCATTGGCTAGAAGAACAGCGTCAGCTATTTGCAGCCAAGAAGATGCACTACATCCAGTAGTAGAGGTCCAGGGGTCGTCCACAACGATAAAAACACTCCACATGGTTACTGGTTACCACGGTAGCAACTATCGTTGCGATTGTGGCGATTTGAGTTAATGATTGTAACGTGAGCATGAATATTGTAATCGACAACTGGAACTCATTCATCATTATTGATCGTTAGAGAAGAAGACATCATCGATGAGGCGACAACGGAGACAACTGTCGCCAAGAGATTATTATTCAAGATTCAAGCAATATTCAAGCACTTGCATACTTCCACACACACATCCATCAAGATTTCAAGATTTCAAGATATCAAGATATCAAGAAACAAGAACCAGCAACATTTCTACATTATTCTATTTGATTTATAATATGTATAATACAAATATATATACATATTTCTAGAATTTCGATCTATTTTTTTCTTTCTATTTTATTTCATTCCTTTTCTATTTTTAATTGAGATCCTAATTGATCGTAATTTAATTCATTTTTCAAAAATATCAACAAAATAAGAATAAGAATAAGAATAAGTAATCATTATAAAATAAATAGGACTAGTAAATCTTAACCATTCCAATAAATAAGATAACTAGTAGTTGAAAGCAATTTCAATTTTGGAATTAATCTTGTTTGTTATCAATTATATATAAAAAAAAAATTCAAACAATCTTTAAACACACATATTAAGAATTAAAAATCAACATAACAACAAATTAAAGAAATAATCTCTTTTTGAATTTATTATTATTGAAAATAATTGATAGTGGATCTGTTAAATTACTATTCAATAAATTAAACCATTCTATAAGAGTCAAGCTTTCATTATTTTTCTTTTTAATGAATCTATGCTGTGTATTCTCCTTCATCTAAATAAACTTGATTTTTCGAGGGATCAAGGGAGGGGCGAAGAGTACGAGTAAGGGAATTAATGGAAAGGAGTCAACGGGTAAAGGACATGATTCTCTTCAAGACAGGAAAGGAATCATGAGCTCGCGTGAGGGCAGGGACGCTACTCCCTGAAGTAGAAATCTTTTCTATTCGGATCATAGAGAAGAGACTACCCGTTACCCTTTCTATAAAATAAGTCTTACTAAATATTTTTTCTATTTTTACCATCTCGCCAGAGATAGTATTGCGATCACGAAAATTTTCGATGTCGAGCTAGTATATAAATATAATTGGTTAATTTTAATGAAAATATTAAGGGAGAGGTGGAAGTTAATTAAAAAAACAACAACATCAATTAAATTAAATTATTTATTATATAAAATGAATGTAAAGATTATTTAAGAAAATTCCATTTAAAACAATAAGTTGGCACAATCTATTGGCTGATCTATTAAATAGTTATGAAAAAAAAGATATTTATCTAATTGATATAAAATGAATGAAATTAAATTTTAAATCTGATAAAAAAGAAAATTCTTTTAAAAAATAAAAAAAAAAACTTCAAATTTATAATAATATGAACAAATGTAATGTTTATAAAATACTACTATTTTTAAAAATACTTTTTTTTCCCTATAAATATAAATTGATAGAAAAATATTTAAGAAAAAAATAATAATAAAATGTAATCACAATTAATATAAGTAGGAATAAAGCAATGCTAGAGTAACAAAATAAAATAAATTCTAAATTAAACTTCTGACCATTTCCGTTCTTTTAGGAATATTAAATAACAGTCGTATAATAATTATTGCTATAAGTATTAATACTATTCATGCTCTACCCACATATCATTAACAAATTTGTTACTAAAACTTTAATATAATTTAGACTAGCAAATCGGCGAATGAAATTTTAATAATGTCTCAACAAAATTGGAAGACTTAATATTAATAAACTATATATAATATCAAAATTGTGTCAAATTGTAATCGATTTCTAAAATTTAAATCAATATTGTAATTATTTATAAAAAATTTTTTTATAAACTCTAATTACAAGCAAATTAACAGGAAGGATTATCACAAATTTGTTTTAGACTAAATTAAATTTAACGGAAGTACATATTTACTAATTAAATGATATATATATATATATATATATATATATATTATATATATTATCAATATTTTTTTAAAATTAATCACATAAAATATATGTTTAAATTCTTCAAAATATTTAGGGAATCAAATTATGTGAGCAAACTAACAACTGAACAGTGTCCAGCTTGATGTGCAAGTTGACCGGGTGTTACTCCTTCATGATTTTTGAGATTTCGATTGGCTCCTGCTTCTAATAATCTACGCGTAACAGCCAAACGCCCGAATAAAGCAGCTCCATGCAAGGCACTTTCTCCATTCTAGTTATCAAAAAACAATTATATAAGTTTTATTAAACATTGTACATATATATATATATATATATATTTATTTATGAAAGAATTTTAAATTTAATTAAATCATAAATTAAACATGAATTAAAAATAAAAAAGATAAAAGATTTTTATCAATTCTTTTGTATTATAAACAATATATCAATATTTAAAATAAACTAATAAAGATTAAATAAAATTGAAATAAGTAAATATATGAAAGATTACTTAATTTAAAATATGTATTTATTACTGTTATTGTGTGTGTATTAGATTTATTATTAAATAAATTTGAAATTAAATTAAATTTAATCTGATCAAAAATAAATTAATTATACAGGCATTTTTAAACACAATTAAGACCTATCTTAATTAGAATGTTTAAAAAAATAATATTTTATTATCCTTTAATAATTAATTTATGTGTATAAAAGAAACAGAATGAGAGTAAATATTAAAATTTCATTTTAGTCCAGTTATTTAGATAGTACACACACTTTCCCTTCGATTTTAAACAAATAAATAAATTTTGAAGGTTTTGAAGTAAATCAAAATCTATTTCTTAACAAATGGAATCATGTTTGTGAAATAAATTCATAAATTCCAAAAATATTTAAATAAATCATAGGAAATGAAAAAAAGTATTTTTTTACTATAAAATATAAAGAAGATTTATATATGTAAAGATATATTATATAAATGAGTCAAAATCATCAAAAATAATTAAAAAGCAAAGTATATATTAGCGTTAAGCTGGCAGCGTTATGAGGGATCTAATGTATTTAATTAAAATTAATTAATTATTAGAAAAAATGTATATTATTTCAAAATTTAAATTGAAAAGAGGGCTTATAGAAAAATTATTTTATTCTTTTTAGACCATGAGAAAAACGTTATTATATAAAAAATTTTTATATTTATATTATTTTTTTCTTTTATTGCAATTTTAATTTGATAAATTTATTTAATATAACAAGAGAAATAGAAAAGAGTGAACAGACAGACAGAGAGACAGACGCCAAGTGAAGTTGAGAAAAACGTTATAATAATATGAAAAATATAATAAATAAAAAGGACAAAGAAATCAATAATTGATTTATTATATAAATTAATAATTATAAACATCTTTAATTTTATTTTTTTGTTTTGTGATAACAAAATTTAAAAAAATAATCTTTACTAAATATAATCTATAATTTATAACGGAATTTTGTAAATTAAACCACATATTGATATTTGTTATTGTAAATTTATTCAAAAAATACAATATTTAATTTACAATTGTAAATTTATTCAAAAAATACAATATTTAATTTACAATAACAAATATCAATATGTGGTTTAATTTACAAAATTCCGTTATAAATAAAAACAACCACCAAAGCTTTAATAATTTAATATAATCTATAATTATATATAATATAAATTTATATATTTTTATTAATTTACCGGCAGGATTCCAAGTGAAGGACGGTATTTTAGAAGTTCATCAACCACCTGTAAATGACCTTTATGGGCAGCTTTGAATAAAGGCGTAGCCCCATCCTGAAAAATAAAATATAATAATAATAATAATATAATATAATAATTTTTTAGGAAGTTTTATAAAATTTTTTTAGTTTTTGTAAGATTACATGTCTAACAGCATCGACGGAAGCGCCTGCTTTCAATAATAAACGAACTGCCCGTTCATGGCCCATTTGCGAAGCAATCCAAAGTGGAGTTGCCCCATCCGTGCGTCGACTATCGGGTTCAGCCCCATTTGCAAGTAGAAAAGCCACGGCAGAGAGATGGCCATTTTGGGCTGCAATAAAGAGTGGAGTTGCTCTATCCTGAAAAATTATTTGTTATAAAGTTGTTGTTTTTTTTAATTAAGTTTTGTTATTTAAGTAAAAAATCGAAGAACACACAAACGTGACTAACTTTTCAGTTGCCAAAAACAAACTACTAATCCAAAATGGCTGATAATGTCAACATATGTGTACCAACATAACAAAAAAATATTTCGATAATCGAATGTACACAGCCCGCGAAAATTCAATATTCACCTTTTCTTTTGAACACATTTGGCATGGTCTAGGTCACGGATGGCGAACCTTTTTCAATGTCTGTGCCACAAAATTGTCATTTTTTTCTCTACCACCTGTACCCCTTTTAGCTTGAATATATAATCGAATATTTTTGTATAACTTCTAACTATCCTGTATAAAAGTGTT
The DNA here is from genome assembly GCA_963082975.1 of Labia minor. Classification (NCBI taxonomy): domain Eukaryota; kingdom Metazoa; phylum Arthropoda; class Insecta; order Dermaptera; family Spongiphoridae; genus Labia; species Labia minor. The sequence continues at coordinate 11,666,332 of OY720349.1, read as the reverse complement.
ATAATTTTAAATATTAAACTTTATTCCAAAAAAATAAAATGATTATTAAAAAATTTGGAATTTATTTTTGGTAAAATTATATCTTTCCTAAAAATTTTATTTTTATTTTTATTGTATGGAAATTCTTTAATTGATTTTAGTTTGTAGTTTTTAGTTGTAGATAATGACAAAAAGCAAAATTTATATTTGATACCGTGAACCAATTATATTTTCTTGTTTTGATAATGATATGTTAAATTCTAGAAAAAGATTGCGATTCTGGCACTATTCTCCAACCGTCCTATGCGTAAAGAAAAGCTTGATATAAATTTTATAAAATTAATTTTTCTTTTTTTTTTAAATAAATATTGATAAAATTTACAGTATATATTAAAATAAGAGCATATAAGAATATTCTGTTAATAGGTGTATTTCATCCCCCCAATCAATTTGGAGTTTATAACTTCACAATTTCCCAGACAAACAGACAGATAAAATGACAGACACGAAAAATACAAAAGTCATATTTGGGTTCCCCAGGTCATGAAGAGTAAAGATTTGCAAAAAATTTTGAATCTTGAACAATTCTATTTGTATGGTAACAACACGCAATGACAATAGAAGTCGAAATGGTATACACTGGGTCTATCTATCATGAATGTTTTTATACTGCGAGGGAATTCAAGCGATTTTCAGCTTAATAAAATGTATAATTTGCCGGTTTAATCTACTAAGATAGATAAATAAATATTCAGTACTTCAAATTTAATAAATTTTAATTTTAGTGTGTTTTATTCATTTTTAATTTATTTCTATTGTAAAAAGTTATAATTATTAAAAAAATAATTTTGTCTTTATGCGTGTCATGAAATTTTTCAAACGTGCCATAGGTTTGCCATCCCTGTTCTAGGTAATATAATTAATAATTTTATAGGTATGTAAATTAAATATTTTAATCCAATTTTTATATAAGCTTTTTATAATTTAGTAAATTAAAAAAGATTTAGAAATCAGTTTTAAAAATTAGAAATCAATCGAAATGATCTATAAGATAAATGATAATGATAATATAAGGAAAATAAGTTGACCTGTGGCCATGTCCGAACCGACCGACGGTTTGAAGTAAATTAATTTCAAGCTACAGAAACAATTTCAAATAATTTTAATATATCTATTAATGTAATAAAAAACAGATATGGATAGAACATAAATATTTTTAATTTTATTTTATTTATAATATATATGCAAGACCAGACTGTGACGTCATGAATGGCTGGATGACGTCATATAATTTTAAATTAAGAAAAAAACTAATAAAGATGATTTTTCTCGAGAATAAAACCACCACAAAGTGCATGATTCGTGGTGATATATAAAAAAATCTCCTCATGTGAAATTTGGTGTGAAAATAACCCTTCCCTTCCTATCGTCGATCGCTAATACTACCACTTCCGGTTTCCGGATTTGCACCAAAAGTTGATCAATTCATCCCACTGATGCATTAAGTAAATATACCAAATTTCATCAAAATCCGTTGAGCCGTTCAGGCTTTACACATCTATACGGACGGACGGACAGACATCATGCTAAAAATACTTTTTTCTGTTAAGAAAATGCATGATTCGTGGAGATATGTAAAAATCTCCACATGTGAAATTTGGTGTGAAAACAATACCTCCCTTACTATCGTCGGTCGGTAAAAATTATGAAAAATAATAATAACAAGAATTGAGTTTTTGTCTACCTTCATTTGTGTATTGACGGTAGCCCCGGCGAGCACGAGCCGCTTGATGACGTCGAGATGACCACACTGGCAAGCAACGAAGAGTGGAGTGCCCCCATCCTGTCGCACCGGATGACCAAGCGATTTGTAAGAAAATCAGCCGACAGATCAGGACACATTTGCTGGAGCTAGGAATTGGGAGGTGTAGGTCAAAGCGAACCATAAAACTAATTATTTAATCAACTTACCACACTATGGGCATCAACAAGGGCACCCCGTTCAAGTAAAAGTTGGACGACATCGAGAAATCCTCCTTGAGCGGCAAAAAAAAGTGCTGTTGTACCCGTCTAAAAATCATATCAGAGAAATGTCCAGAAAAATAAAAATAAAAATAACCAAGTATTATTAATAAAGAACAATTATATTTAAATATTTTATTAAATCTATTAAAAATAATTAAGATTATTTTGGAAATTAAAGTGTTTGTCCATTTTTGACATTTAAAGAAAATATTAATTTTATGAGGTCTGTAGACAGTTTAAAAAAGAAATTAAAATAAAAAAGTTCAAAAGTATTGTACTAGGCCTATTCAAAAGAAAAGTGAATTTTGAAATTTCGCGGGTTGTATACATTCGATTATCGAATTTTTTTTTATTGTTATGTTGGTAAACATATGTTAACATTATCAGCTATTTTGGATTAGTAGTTTGTGTTTTTGACAACTGAAAGTTAGTCTTGTTTTGTATGTTCTTCGATTTTTTACTTAAAAAAAATGGATGAAAGAATTTGTATTAAATTTTGAGTTAAAAATGAAATAAAGTGTTCCAACGCACTTAAAACGTTGACTTTGGCATTCGGCGAGTCTACTTTGTCTCAAAACATCGTATATTCTTGAAAGTGAAAGGCAGAAAGAATTAATTGAAAAAAATAATCATAAGATCAATAACAATTGTTTTCCAAATTAGAATAAATTTAAAACTAAATTTATTGTTTATTAATACATACCAATCGACGTGCATTAGGGTCAGCACTTTGATCCAATAATTCGCTCACACACGATAAATGACCTCCAGCCGAAGCTAAAATTAATGGAGTTGTGCCATCCTATAAAAAATTATCAACGAAAATTAATATGTTTCATAAAAATATATATTATTGATTTTTAAATAAAATATATACAAAACTAAATAATTTTATGTTTATAAACACGTGTTTGAGAAATTTATTATTTCAAATAATCATTATAAGCAGAAAATTTAAGTAACAATATAGAGTAATATAATAATGAACAAATAATAATTATTTGTAATAATCATAAAATTAGTTAAATGAATTAATAAATATTGATTTTTTTAAAAATAAATTTAATTAATTTTTATCTTAATACTTTGTATATCTGTAAATCAGAAGGCGCCACATGGTGAGATGTTAGTGTAGCTGGCTCCCATCTTCGAGGTCGCGGGTTCAAGTCCCGGGTTTGGCAAGGAAGAAATTTCTCTAGCTGGGGTCTATGGGGCAGAGTCAACCCAGCCTCCGGGATCAAGATTGGGAAAGCTCCTTGATAGCGCCTCCGATCAAGAAAATCAAGGTAAAGGTTGATAGGACCCATTCTACTGATCATAGGACACCTCATTGATATGTTTTATTAGAGTTTTTATCTGTGTAAATCAGGATTTCGCAAATTTTTTGCTAAGTCGACCCTTTTTAAACTTTCTTCTCGTTTAATATTTTTTGATGGCGTATAAGTAAAATAATAAAGCTTAACATAGATATATGAGCATTTAATAGAGTATATTTATAACAATATTATTACATTAGTAGTAGTAGATTTATTAGATAAACATTAAACATTTGGATACTTGTAAATAATAGGGGTTATTTAAATGCCACTATTTCACATTTGAAATGTCTCTTCTAGCGCATACAACCTGTAATCTTGAAACATTAATCAAATTAATAATTCAAGTAGACAATTTAACTAAATTTCATTAATCTAATCTATCAAGTCAATTTTTTCTTCTTGGTGTTTGGATTTTCTTCACGAGATAATTCATTTGATTATAAATAAAAATAAAATGTATTTTAAAAATTCATATTTAAAAATTTATTTATTCCATATAAATATGTAGAAGTTTAATTTTTTTCAAATTTATTCTAGTTGCATACGTTTCTATAAATTTTTAATTAGACAAATAATGATTAATGATATAGAAAATGCAAAGCTTTTTTTAAAATATTGATTAATATTTGACAAATTTTTAAAATTAATAATTTTTTTTTAAAAATTTATAAATATTTTACTATTTCGCCTAATTCAAATTTTTAATTAATGAAAAAATTTCCGACTTTTGTACATCCTACGCAAGGACAACGCCTATTAAGTCGGCTATATAAATGATGAGGCGTCCTATGATAAGTAGAAAGGGTCCTATCAACCTTTACCTTGATTTTCTTGATCGGAGGCGCTATCAAGTAGCTTTCCCAATTTTGATCCCGGAGGCTGGGTTGACTCTGTCCCATAGACCCCAGCTAGAGAAATTTCTTCCTTGCCAGGCCCGGGACTTGAACTCAGGACCACGAGGATGTGAGTCAACACCTTTCTTTCATCTGTGTGGGGTCTATTAATTAATAAATACTTGAAAATTGTTTTTAATGCTTTTATGTGTTAGTGAGTATTAATATAATACTTAAAAATGTGATTATAGGTATATTCTAATCCTCTCTTTCGTCTTCAACTTTATTTAAAAAATGACTAACTATATATAAATATAAAAGGGGAATTATGTATTTATTATCATGAATCGAGCTATTTTTTCAAAATTTGCATTATGAGTCAATATAAACACATATAAGTAAATATAAATATTTGTATTAAGATAATTATACAAAAAAATTAAGACCATATTATAACTTACAAAATAGTTAAATTATAATTTATACCTTATCTTGGCAATCCACGTGCACTTTTCCAGAGTCCAAAATTCTCCTAACTGATGATGAATCTCCACTAAGAGCTGCTAAATGAAGACGAACGTCCGATCGAGATTCTTTCTAAAATTTCAGAAAAAAAAACAAATTCAAAATATTATACAAAGAAAAAAAAAAAAAAAAAATTAATCAGTCTAGGTTTTCTAGGTAAGTAAATGTGAAGTATAATCAGATAAGAGAAAACCTTGAACAATACATAATTTTTTTTAATAAAATAAATAAAAAATAACGATCTCTATTACGAAGTTAATTAAAATTTCATATTACTGATAATATATTTAACAAAAATTTATAAATAATTAGAAATTTTTTATAAAATTTATTTTCAATTGTATTCTTAATAATATTAATGAATAAATATATTTATATTCATTACTATCTCGCCAGAGTAATGTAATGTAATCGAAGAAAATAGTGAGCAAAACCTTCGAATTTGACCGAACTTGGCGTGCTTTTTTCGTTTTTTATGAGACAAAGTATACTCGCCGAATGCCACGGTCAACATTTTAAGTGCGTTGGAGCACTTTATTCCATTTTTAACCCAAAATTTAATACAGATTCTCTAAAAAAAATCGAAGAACACACAAAACAAGACTAACTTTTTCAGTTGTCAAAAACAAACTACTAATCCAAAATGGCTGATAATGTCAACATATGAGAAACATGTGTACCAACATAACAAAAAAATATATTTCGATAATCGAATACACAGCCCTGAAAATTAAAAATTCACCTTTTTCTTTTGTATAGACCTCGTACAATCTTGAAGTTAAAACTTGTAATATAATTTGGAACAGATATTGTATTATATTTATTTTCATTTGTTAAGTAATAATTAATGTATAATAAAAGTGAAACGGCTATTTTTAACGTCTACGTTACTAAGATAATAATTGTGCGAATAATTATTGAATTAAACCTTGATCAATTAATTGGATTGTTCTGGAATATATCGACTGTTAAATTAGTCATTTAGTCAGTAGGCGGTAAATTAGATAGCTTTAAGCCTCATTTTTAATGAAATTGTAAAATTATTTGATGAAGAACTTAGTATGGTATAATTTAAATCAATTGATATTTAATGAAATCATTATATACAGTTAAATTTATGGAAAAATATAAAAATGTAATTTGATTTTTGTGCATTTTAATAAACTTAGTAATAAAAATTAATAATAAATATTTTACTAGAAATATGAGATTTACCTTAATTTTGTATAATTATTATATGATAGATTGAGCTAAAATAAAGTAATATTTCTTTAATATATTTATATTTTTTTACTATCTGGCGAGTGATAGTATTTCAATAACGAAAATTTTCGAGATTTTGATGTTTTTATACGTTTTGACGGTCCCTGAATCATTTTCACTAAGGTTGAAAAAAATGTTTGTGTATGTGTGTGTATGTAGACAAGATTACGCAAAAACGGTTTGAGCTAGAATCATGAAATTTGGTACATGGGCATTATTCAAAATTCGTAATTTTCTATAAACTTTTGAGAAATGTAGCTCAACCGGATGAGGGTCATTAACTACAACGTTTTGATTTTTTTTCCTCTAAAGTGACCATAAAAATAAAGATATATGTTTGATAGTTTTTCACATGATTGAAAATTGTATAAAACTGCTATATATAGAATTTCAGCTTGATTGAATCGCTGAAAGTATCGGAATTAATTATTTAACACTGCAAATCACGCGCCAACACGTGACGTGGTGCCATCAACAAAGTGCCAAAGAAGCGCTGGTTTAATAAATATTATTTATTAATTTTAATTTATAATTTATAATTAATTCAATTTAATTTAAATATAATATATTATGTTATTTAATCCAATTCAAATTGCGAGATAGTCGAGTGGATACACTCCAGCTTATTTTTATGATAATCTGATGATGTTATAATATTATTATTTTATTATTTAACTTTCTCACCTCAATTAACCTTTTGTTGATCATTTTACTCTTTCAAAATTTTCTAGGCCAAATAGAATGACCTTTTCTTGAGATCAACGCAGTTCCATTTTGAATAAATAAATAAAAAAAATTAAATGTCCACAAAAGGCCGAGATCATATATTTTAAGAAAAAAACTTTGTTTCTTTTTTGTAATTTAGTGATTTCATTTATACTAATATTATCATAAAATAAAAATCTCTTTCATAAGATGATTATTTAATTATAATTAGATATATACAATTTCATATTTGCTTGTGAAAGGATAAATCTGTATAGATATTATAAAAGTTTCGAACAATTATTCTAAGAACATTTGAAACAAATACATTTTAAATTAATCGCATCTGATAAAATATCTAGAATAGAAAGATATTTGTTTCAATTCTCAGTTATAAAATAAATTTATTATTATGAAAGACAAAATTGTAAATTTTGCAAATTCTAATTGGTTTGTTTGGAAAATTATTAACTGGTGTGAACTTAGGGTAACCAAACGTCCCGTTTTTAGGTGCTCTGTCCCGGCGTCCCGAAAAATGTCTTTAGGACAGCCTATTGTCCCGTTTTTTAAACATTTCGGACTTTTTTTGAAAATTTTTTTCAATTTGGTTCTAAAAAGAAAAAAGCTCTTAAACATTTCCGAAATTTTTTTCTCAATTTGGTTGTAAAATAAGTTGACCTGTGGCCAGGTCCGAACCGACCGACGCGACGGTTTGAAATAAATTAATTTCCAGCTACAGAAACAATTTCAAATAATTTTCATATATCTATTAATGTAATAAAAAACAGATATGGATACATAAATAATAAATATAAACATTTTTAATTTTATTTTATTTATAATATATATGCAAGACCAGGCTGTGACGTCATGAATGGCTGGATGACGTCATATAATTTTAAATCAAGAAAAAACTAATAAATATGATTTTTCTCGAGGATAAAATCAATACAAAGTGCATGATTCGTGGTGATATATAAAAAAATCTCTTTTGGTGTGAAAATAACCCTTTCCTTCCTATCGTCGATCGCTAATACTACCACTTCCGGTTTCCGGATTTGCACCAAAAGTTGATCAATTCATCCCACTGATGCATTAAGTAAATATACCAAATTTCATCAAAATTTTTTCTGTTTAGAAAATGCATGATTCGTGGAGATATGTAAAAATCTCCACATGTGAAATTTGGTGTGAAAACAATACCTCCCTTACTATCGTCGGTCGGTAAAAAAAGGTAAAATGTCCCGGTTTGGTGTTTTCAAAATATGGTCACCCTATGTGTAGAGTATATCTACGAATTTTGAAAAAATAGTTATTTTCATTAATAGTAAAAAATAAAGAATGTATTTATATCTTTGAAATGTATAAATTGTGGTTACACAAAGTTACTTATTCTATAAGTGATATTTTTGATTTAATTAACTAGAATTTTTTAATGTCGTAAATAATTTTAAATTCAAAATATAAAAAGAATAGATCTTAAAAAAAGATATAATAGTTAATATTAGAACCAAATATTTAATAGAATAAAAAGTTGACACCACTGCCAGAGGTATCGAAATTTTTTTAATTTTTTTTTCTAATGTACTTTCGGGATTTATATAATATATATATAACAGTAAAAAAAAATAAATCAAAATAATATCTTATTATACTAGCAAAAATTATATATATATATATATATTTGTATATTTTGAGATATTAAACAGCTCGAAGGATTTTTTTAAATTCATACCATACATAATATTTATAAAGTAAAATCGATCTTTATTGGTATCAGCCTCGAGAAAAATCAACTTTATTAGTATTTTCTTAATTTAAAATAGTAAATTTACACAAATTACGTCATCGATATTGAAATTTGCCTCCTGTCATTCGTTTTTAATATTTTTTAATGTTTAAAATATTTTAAAATTTTATATTAAATTTCGAAATAAAATTAAAAATATTAATTTTAATATTTTAGAATCAAATTAAGAAATATATTAATCATTCCCCCACCCAAAAAAAAATTTCATGCAGTTAGCAACATATAATACATATGATAATTATAAAGGAAGAAATTTCAAATAAATTATTAAATGAATTTGATCTAATAATATTAAATTAATTAAATTGTTTTTTTAGATTAAATTAAAAATAATCTAAATGATATTTGATTATTATAAATAAAAAGATAAAATATAACCTCCATTCTTAATTAAAATATAGACAAGTACAGGTGTCAATATAATTTTAGAATTTTATTATTATCAATAGTAATTCTTCGACGAAACAGTCTAAGCTATTGCTACTTTGAAAAGTTTATAACAACATATATATATAATATAGGATCAAATATTTCATTTTATCAAGTAAATTTGAATATATTTTTCATCTTGAGATGAAAATGAAGTTATTTTATTTTAATTAATTTGTACCATTTTGGAAACAAATTTTTGATGGGTTATTTTTAGAAAACCCATTTAACAATTTTAATAAATAATTAAAAAATTGTAAAATTTTTAAAGTTTAATATAACAAATTGTATAAATTTGTTAAAGGGTCGAGCGATAGATAATTTCAATAAATAATATAAATACAAATTATCCTAAATGGATTTTTAATACAATAAATTTACAGAAATATCAAGGTTTCTTTTTTTTATATAAAAGTTGTAATGTTTTAATTACACTGCTATAAGTAAAAAATTGTTAATTTGATATAGTAAACAAAAAGTAAACCGGAAATTTAAGAAACTAAATAATAAATATCTTCTAATTTTATTTCTCTGAACGAATTTCTTTAAGAAAGTTGTCTTATATTTTTGGCTCAATGTCCTATAAATTTACATATATTTATAATGTAGATAAACTTTCTTATTTAGTAGAAATATCAAATAAATGAGTGCGAACGGACATCATCCAATTTTAATTTAGAAATATTATATAGAATAAAAGTAATTTAATAAAAAAATATATAATTATAAAATTATTATCAATAAAAATATATAATATATTTTCAAAAAATTAAATCTCAATTATACATAATAACAATATTTAACATATTTTATTATTGAAAAACCATTATTAAAATTCGGTATAAATGTTTTATTAACTCGTTGCAAACGATGTTTGCAATTTAAGTTTAAATTTAAACTAACTTCATAATGTTACAGACATCTCATACATACGACGGAAATTATATATTTTGATTAAATAAACATAAAATTAAGATACGTATACAACAAATGAGACTCAAAATAATTTCGGTTTTTGAAAAAAAAAATTGTTTAGTTTTATTTATTATTATTACAATTTTTTTAATTTTTAAATTATTGAAATTTTTTAAATTATTTTCCAGATATAAAAATATTGAGCTGTATCTATAAATATAAATTAATTCAAGCAATATACCTACAAGTAAATTCTTTAAAAAAGATTTTGGACTTGAGACCTCAAAATTTGCAATTTTATCGATTTTATGAATTGGTACACACATATTTTTTTAGGTATAATATATTTCAAAATTTCACTTTTTTTAATTTTATTTAAAAAATACCCAAATGAAATATACATGTTATGATTATAGAAAAAATTTTTTTGCAATAATTTTTTTTATTATTTAAAATACACCCCTTTCTATTATGCAACCACCCATTTTAAATATGATGAATTTATATTTAAATTAAAATCAAATGTAACTTAAAAAAATCTGAAAATAACAATAAATAAAAATTTTCATTCCATGAAATTTCATGAAAACAAATTTTTACTAATAAAATATTCATTAATTGAATAATTTGAAATATATTTATTTTTTTTTAAATAAAACAAACTATTTTGTTTAAATAAAAATTAGGAAAAAAATTTATTCCTAATCATCAAAGAGTTCTCTATATTTTGAAATAAAAACCTCGTATTGATAAATAAAAATATTTGTTAAAAATAGTTATGATTACAACATTGAAAAGACGTAATTTAAAATAATGGATAGATATAATTTTTAAATTTGAATTTATGAATGAAATATTGATTTTATTTGAATGAACTTTATAATATTTTAATTATCAGATTTTAATTAAGAATTTTTGGAATAATAAAATAAAAATATAAATAAAAAATTAGTAGATTAATTTTACCTTTAAAGACATTGTTGAGGGTTCAGTAAGCGGAATTTTTTTTCGTGAGAATTGGCATGACTTTTGTTAACAAAACGCTATCTTTGACTGTGGAATGATACCAAAATGAAATGAGATGCTGTATCCACCTCATGAATCAGGACGATCCCGTTACAATATCTGGAATCAAAGTATCTTCCAGTATTGTGTGACTTGGTATGTGACTACGAGGTCTTGATTTAAGTAGCATTTGAAGGGGGCTCCGAAGATTTGACCTCGTCACCCACTCGGGTTTCTTCGGTAAATTTCGGACATCTTCGGTTATTAAAAATATGAACTTACGTAAGCGGAAACTTCAAATCATTTTTGAATGTTTTAAGAAAAACTACAACTTACATAATTCTTATAATATTCTTAATCGTCAGTAAATTGATTCCATTCTCTAAGTTAATAATATAATTTTATTTAAATCTAAGATAAAAATAAAAAAATTGTAGTGGAAATGAAATTAGAAGCAGCGCAATTTACCATTTATCAGCTACATCACGGAACTTTTTTTAGAATTATACTCAAAATTTAAAAATTGTTTTTACTTTATCTTTCATAATATTTATTATTAACTGTTTAAATTTTAAAATTAAATTTAATGTTGGGGAAAATTGTAAAATATAAACTCAATATTGATGTGACGAGGGTTTTTGAAATTTTAGTGATTCTATTATGCATAAAGAAATTTAAAAATCTAGAAATTCTAGCTTATAATAAATGTTTTAAAGCTATAGTATAGTTGACAGTTGTAAAAGTAAACATTGGCAAAATTTAAAGTTTCCAATTTTACCTAGATATATTCCAATATAATTTAAATAATATATTGAATTTTAATGGAATTATACTAATCAACAAATATGTTATCAATAACAAATATATAAATTAAATATATTTAAATTTTGTTATTTTACATTCACTCAAATACTATATAATAAAGCGAAGCCCTTGGTGTGTAAAAAGAACCGAAAGAAATCCTACTATTAAACATACTAAAAATGAATGTACAAATTTGAAACTATTTAGAAAAAAATCTTGTAATTATAGTCTATATCAGTGATTCTCAACCTGGGCGATATCGCCCCCTGGGGGGAGATCGACATCTTAAAGAGGGCGATTATTTGACTATACGATTTTGGGGGTCGAAATCATTTTCAACTCTAATAAAAAGGTAAGATGATTTTGCGAACAGGCTTTTTAAACATTTCCTTTTTTTTCAATATGGTTCTAAAAAAAGGTCAGATCTTATATAAGGGATTATCATGCAATTTTTATCTATAAAAATTTATAGGGGGGCGAATTAAGAATCGGGTTTTACAAAGGGGGCGTTTGGTCCAAAAAGGTTGAGAAACACTGGTCTATATCAATAAATACACCTTAATGTTTTTTTTTAATATAAATATTAGAGAGGGATTTTAAATATACTTGCCTAAGGCTGTAAAAAAGATTCAAATATAAAAATGGTATTTTCAAATAATTGTTATAATAAAAAGCAATTTAAATTATTTTTACATTAAATAAAGCCTGGTATTATGATATAATTAAATTTAATAATATATTTCTGAAAAAATGATATCCTTAGGAAATGCCAACTTGTTTACCTATTTTTATGTCGAAATTGGTGGAAAAAACCTCTGGAAAGGTCGGTTCAATCAATATAATTGTATTTTATTTAATTTTTGGGAGGTTTACTCACATAAAACATTTTTTATTTATATCTAATTTATAAAATGGACTATTTCCGATAAATACCTATTAACATTAGAGGTTAATATTAAAAAACTAATTTAAACAATTTAAGAAATTTTTAAATGGATTATAAAATATATATATAGGAAATTAATTATTATTAATTATTAATGAAAATAAAACCTGGAAAATCAATGTTCAGGCAATTAATTTAATTAATGCTTTGTTGGAATGAAAGTTTACAAAAAGAAAATTTGACAATTATTAAATAGTAAACATAATAAAAATAGCAGAATACAAATGCAGAAAAGGAATTTTTATCATTAGATGTCAACAATTTAATATTCTTCGGCCCCTTCGCCTTCACCTTCAGCAGAGTCCATTCCAACTTCTTCATAATCTTTTTCAAGAGCAGCTAGATCTTCACGTGCTTCAGAGAATTCACCTTCTTCCATACCCTCGCCAACATACCAGTGAACAAATGCTCGTTTGGCGTACATTAAATCAAATTTATGATCAAGACGAGCCCAAGCTTCAGCAATGGCTGTCGTATTCGACAACATGCAAACAGCTCGTTGAACTTTAGCAAGATCTCCGCCAGGTACAACAGTTGGAGGTTGATAATTGATTCCAACCTATAAATAATTCAATCAATATTTTATTTATTTGTATTTATTATTAAGTATGTATTAATCAAGGGTTTCCCAAACTTTATACTAAAAAATATCAGAAATCAAGCAATTTATATTTTCGAATTTACGATTTGGAGTCGTAATTGGATTCTAATAAAAATGAATTCTCAAAAAATATCTAACAAATGATATTTCGAATAATAATAATGATAATAATTTTTTTTTATAAAAATTTCTATTTTAAAAAAGTGTCGACCCTCATTCTTACTCACTTCGTTACTTTTATTAATTTATTTAATTAGTTTATCATCTGAAAATAAACAGGGTGCCCAACGATTGATAAAACATATAATTTTATATGAGTAAAAGAAATCCCTTTTGTTTTGACTTGCAATATGAAAAAGTTGGGCAAGTGGGAATACAAATTATATTATATTTATAATTTTATAAAAAAAAAATTAGCATTAAAATTAAAATTTCCGAAAGTATAAGTTTGGCAGAATACCCTGTTTTAATAAAATGTCAAATATGAATTAAAAAATAAAATTACCTTGAATCCAGTAGGGCACCAATCGACAAATTGGATTGTACGTTTGGTCTTAATAGTTGCAATAGCTGCATTAACGTCCTTAGGAACAACATCACCACGGTAAAGCATACAGCAAGCCATATATTTTCCATGTCGAGGATCACATTTAACCATTTGGTTTGCTGGCTCAAAACATGCATTGGTAATCTCAGCAACGGATAATTGCTCATGATAAGCTTTCTCAGCAGAAATCACAGGGGCATAAGTTACAAGAGGGAAATGAATTCTAGGATAAGGAACCAAATTAGTTTGAAATTCCGTCAAATCAACATTCAAAGCGCCATCAAATCGTAATGAAGCTGTGATTGAAGATACGATTTGGCCAATAAGTCGATTGAGATTAGTGTATGTTGGTCTTTCGATATCCAAATTTCGTCGGCAAATATCATAAATAGCCTCATTGTCACACATAAATGCACAATCTGAATGCTCCAAAGTTGTATGAGTAGTAAGAATAGAATTGTAAGGTTCAACAACAGCAGTGGACACCTAAATAATAAACATAAACATAAAAAAAAAAAAAATGTTTTTATTTTATAATACTACTAATTCATTCACAGAATGATTAATTAGAATTCAAATTTACCTGAGGAGCAGGGTAAATTGCGAATTCCAATTTGCTTTTTTTTCCATAATCAACGCTAAGTCTTTCCATTAAAAGTGAAGTAAATCCAGAACCAGTACCACCACCAAAAGAGTGGAAAATAAGGAAGCCCTGAAGTCCTGTACATTGGTCAGCCAATTTACGAATCCGATCAAGAACTAAATCAACAATTTCTTTGCCAATTGTGTAATGGCCTCGAGCATAATTATTGGCTGCGTCTTCTTTACCAGTTATCAATTGTTCTGGATGAAAAAGTTGTCTATATGTTCCAGTCCGTACTTCATCTATAATTGAATTAAAAAATAAAAAAAAAACACAAATAAAGTAAGGTTTTAATTTCTCTTTATGTAAATATTTAAAAATAAAAAAAACAAAAAAGACCTACCAACAACGGTGGGCTCTAAATCAACAAAAACAGCACGAGGAACATGTTTTCCTGCTCCAGTTTCACTAAAAAACGTATTAAAACTATCATCTCCCCCTCCAACGGTCTTATCGGATGGCATTTGGCCATCGGGCTGGATTCCATGCTCCAAGCAATAAAGTTCCCAGCAGGCATTTCCAATCTGGGTACCCGCTTGGCCCACATGAATTGAGATACATTCACGCTTAAAAAAACAAAGAAACGATAAAGGTTAATATTTTATTTATTTCATATTATAGATACTAAATACTAAAATTATAGATGAAGGCTATTTCGTTTTCTAAAAAGAAATCGACTAAATTTTTGAAAGAAAATTAATTAATCATAACATATTATTCATTCCCATTTAAAAATAAATTGTTGTATATTATTTAATGTTATAACATAATGTCAGGGGTTGACAAATCGCAGGGCGCTTTAACCCCCCCCATTTCTACGGCCCGCAAGATTCACCACTTATATAAAATATTTTATAATAGTAAAAAAAAAACATTTATTGAAATTTATATGGCCTATACAAATTTAACATTCAAACCTAACAAACAAAAAATAATTTTCACATGGTCCGCATAGTTATGAAGCATTTTCTAAATTGGTAATTTGAATTGGCCACTTCTGTTTTAAAATAAGGAGGCAGCTAGCCGAGAGTGTAGTATAGCAATTTTCTACACAAGTCGGCGTTCGATTCCAACTAAGAACAAATTTTTCTAATAAAATTCAATTTAACATCAGCTGCCTCCGGCTCCAGAAACTGTCAGTTCCTGGTTCTATATATGCGGAAGTCAACGGGAAACCACCGCATTACCATTCCCAAGAAAAAGTATCATGGATGGGCAGCTTCTAAGGATATTCTAGTCATGATGATAGCCAAACTCCGAAAGGGAGACGGCACCTTAAGAAGAAGAAGAAGATTTAAAATATATGTTAACAAAGTTTAATCTAATATCTATCAATTCATAGGTAACAAATTATTTATCAAATCAAGCCTAGAAACATTGATGGGACAAAATTTTAAATAGAAAAATAAATTTATAATTTTACTTTCAAAGTACAATTTATTTTAAATTAATTAAATTATATTTTATGTGATAATAAATATAGTCCAAAATGTATATGACTGTTTATAGCAGAGGTGGCCAACTCAAATGATCTTGCGGGCCACTTTGGAAATGCATCATAACTTCGCGGGCCGCATATAAAATTATACATACCCATATTAGATTTAGACCCATTATAGATATTGTTTGGTGTGACAAATTGAAAAATAATGAATTTTTATTATGTTTACTATTATTTTTACATATAAACATATATAATACTAAAAATAAAATAAGAAACAACGAAATAAAAAAAATGAAATCATATTTATTTCATGAGGGCGCAGAATATAAAAGTGTGATGAATCTCGCGCGCCGCAAAAATGTTTACGGCGGGCCACATGCGGCCCGCGGGTTGGCCACCCCTGGTTTATAGTAATATAAAGTTTATTTTATTTATTATTGATATAAATAATTTTATAAATTAGGATTTAAAAAACTAATAATAATTTCTTATACAAATATAATAATTTTTAATTTTTTGTTTACAATACCGTGTGATTAAATATTATTTTGATATGATAATAGAATTGAAATAAAATTTATATATTACTGAATAATTGAAAATATAATCTAGAAAAACTGTAATTTAATTCTTCGTTTCGTCACAATTACTGATGTATCATCTTTAATTTTCTCAAATTTCCTTATTTATGAAATATACTTGCCCCTGGTTCAAAAAATTGTTTTATCAAATGATTTAAGCACAAATTTGAAAAAACCTTAATTTCAATTCAACTATGTTAGGTATTTTTTTAAAACATTTTTAACAATATTTTAAATATGTCAATGTTAAAATTTGGAAATGCCATTTTATAAAAAATTTGATGTCAATTTGTAATGTTCAAAATACAAGAATTGAACGAACTAAAATTGTATTTTTACTGGGTCTTAGTTAAGAAAACATGTTACCTTTTGGATTTTGATAAAACTTCGCCAGTTGATTCCTTGATTAATTGTAATAAACTATTGCCTTAGGCAATTAAGCGGGGAAACTTCTAGTTTTCGAGATAAAAAGAATTAAAGGGTGGATATAAATACATTGAAATTTTATTTTTGTTTTATTCATTTGACCAGAAAAAGGCTCCACTAATTTTCGGAGAGGGGGGGGTCAGTTCGGATTGAATATAGAAAAATTAAAAAAATTAATTAATTTTCCTATACGAAACCGAACCGAAAAAAATGAAAATTAGTGAATTAGTCAATAAAACATTAATCTGCACATTTCGACGTTCATAACCAGCTAATCTGTCAAACTTGAAAAATATTTATTTATCCCGAAAACTAGAAGTTTCTCCGCTATATTGCCTAAGGAAAAAGTTTCTTAGAATTAATCAAAGGAATCAACTGGCGAAGTTTTCATCAAAATCCGAGAGGTGACATCTTTCCTTAACTATTTCTTTTACTGTTTTAATAAATAATTTATTTGGTCATAAGCGATTCTTTGACAAAACAGCCTTTACTCGCTTCAATGAGTGATTCATACCGGTCACCAAACTTGAAATTCATACCTAATCTGAGATATTAGTATTTTTAGTAAAAAATAGCAGCCAAAAACGAATATTAATTTACATAAAATTAATAACTAAATTATATAAAAATAGTGATAATTTCTTTTTAATTAAAATTTATAAATCCTATATATAGGAAAAATAATATAAAATTTTTATTAATTATAAAATATAATTCTTAAAATAGTTCATTTCAATCTATTATTAATATTATAGAATAGAATAGAATTAAAAGATTATTGATTATGATTAAATTCCCTCCAAATATTAACGGAAATTTTCAAGGTCTCTAATTCATTTTTTCAGTATGAAAATTATATATATATATATATATATATATATTGTAAGAATTTTTTGACAATGTTTCTTTTAATATACAACTTCAAGATAAAAATATAAGTTATTGTATTTTTGAAAATAAGAATATATATATATATATTTTATATATTAAAATTATATAGGTATAAATTAGAGTAATTTAATTAAAAATATAAGATATTGTCTATTTGAGTAAAAAAAGAAATAAAATATTCATTTTTTAGAATATGATATAAAGATTATAATTAATTAATTGATATTCTTTTGACTTTTTGATTAAAATTAAATTTCAATTGAGAATTCATTAAAATCAAATCTTGTCAAAATTTCAATATCGGGTATAGAAAAAGTTTAGAGTAATTTCAGAATAAATAAAGAAATATTGGATGATAAAAAATACTTACCATCTTTAATTAGTTTTTTTAAATATATAATAAAATCGATGTAATAAAAATGGGACTAGCGAACGAAGCCAGTAAAGAAGCTAAGCTCGAACTAGAAGGGCGTGGAATGGCGGTTGACTTTTATATGCACTGACTGCGGGCGTTGCTAGCGACGCCAACGCCGCCAACAGAAATTATCGGATCAATAGACAGCAGGTCCGCCCTGGTCCGCCCCTATCCTTGGATAAACTCACCCCATAATTTACAATCGATTCTGGAGTGAATCATTATAAAAAAATCAAATATTTCTTAAATCCCTTGTACTTAATTTAAAAATAAAATTAATTATATCTAACCATTCTTCAAATCTCCAAAATGGAAATATGAACTCCCCACATTTTCATCTGACAAACCGGATTACCTCCGCAAATTTCTCTAATAGGAAATTTTATTTTGTGTTTTATTATTCTCTCCTTTCTTTATGCGGAGGATGAAAAGGCATAAATATATAAATTTGAAAAAGAGTGTTCTTTATTTTTTATAATATAATAATAATAATTTGTTTTATTCATTTATTCATTTTTTTAACATCCCATTATAAATAGAGATCAATACCACTATGGATAGTAGATAAGTTGTAAAATAATTGTAATTAGTTTTTATAAATAATTATTTTTTTTAATAATATAACATCAATGTAATTTATGGATATATTTAATAATATGGAAAAGTTAACATTTTCACATTTCCATTAATAATTTACACGTAGAGATTTAATAGATTTTTATATTTTTTATGAGTCACTCCCCAATCGATTGTAATATATAGTACCTGGCTTACCGAGCTGCCGTTCAAATAATATAAAAGAACATAAATTAAAAAAATTAGTCATAAAACATACAGCTCTTAAACGTACATATTAATACACTGAAAGACACAAAAGTATGGCCTGTGGATATAACATAATATATGTTTCGTAATTTTATTTTATTTATATTTATAATATTTTGTATTTAAGGAAGCGCTGTCTGACGTAGTTGCTGAAGTCATTTAAATTTCTTATTTTAAATTAGGAAAAAACTAATAAAGATGATTTTTCCTGAGGCTGAAATTAATACAGCGATCTGTATATTGAACTGATCTATATATTTTTGAAATATTAAACCGCTCAAAGGATTTTTTTGAAATTCACATCATAGATAATTTGTATAAAGAAAATTCGATCAGTATAGATTTCAGCCTAGGAAAAAATCTTTATTAGTTTTTTCTTAATTTAAAATAGGAAATATAAATGACGTCATCAACTACTTCAGAGAGCACTTCCTTAAATACAAAATATTATAAATAAAATAAAATTAAAAATATTTATGTTATATTCATATCTGTCTTTCAGTGCAATATACGTACTTTTAAATTTTTTGAAATTGTTTCAGAACGTTTAATTGTTTTTTCTTAATTTAAAATAAGAAATTTAAATGACATCAGAAACAACGTCAGACCGAGTGCTTCCTTAAATACAAGATATTATAAATTTAAATAAAATCAAATTACGAAATATATATATTATGTTATAATCACAGACCATATTTTTCTGACTTTCAGTGCATTAATACTTACGTTTAAGGGGTGTATGTTTTAAGACTATTTTTTTTAAATTTATGTTCTTTTAAAATATTTGAACGGAGGCTCGGTGGGCCAGGTACTTATTATAAAATAGAAAAAAACACGTTATGGACGAATAGTTTTATTATCAACATCCAAATATAATAGATTTGTAGGAATTGAAATTATATAGTATTAACATAGGATTTAAGTAATCAACTTATGTCTGGGGAAAAATTCCAAATGCTCTTTTAATTTCAATTTAAATGATGACCTTGAAAGTCTTAGGAATAAGCGAGTTTGTTCGGGCCGACCCACTCGTGTCGTTTACATCCTACAGAAATGGACACCATGAGGTTAGGTGGAGGGAGGAATGAAGAGGACATAAAATTTTAAACTCGCTTTCAACTCTCAACTGAGATGTGAATATTTCATTAATTTTTAAAATATATTGATTTCTTTGTCAATAGGTATAGCCCTAAAAAAAACGTGATTATTGGTTTTTCTTCCAATACAATTATAGTCAAAAAATAAATTTTCAAAAATTCCGAAAATATATAAATAAAATAAAGTATAACATTTAACCATATTATAAAATTAAAATTATCATAGTTTTTACATCATCTGGAAAGATTTTTGTTGACATCTTTCAGATAAATTTTAAATTCAATACTATATAATAAAGAAAATGAAGAAAAGAAAAACAAAAGAAAATTATTAAAGATCATTTATACGTACAGTCCTGGAAAATTTATTGAAATGATCTGAAATAATCGAATAACATAAAATGTAGTAAAACAGGGCTTCACAACCTTTCAGGCTCTGCGCCCCCCTTAGAACACGGATGTGAGGTCCCTGTTTCAGAGTATCGCAAAATCACCGGCCCTTTTTTTTTTAAAGAACCATTTTGAAAAAAATCGGAAATGTTTGAAAAGTTTGCCCACAAAATCATCTTACATTTTTTTTTACAACAAAATTTTCAAAAGTTTGCGGGCACTTGTTCTCGCACCCCCCCCCCCCCCCAGGTTGAGAACTGCAGAAGTAAAGGAAGAGTAAGATGCGGGAATCAATTGTCAGAAACTTTCGAATTCGGAATGGGTTAAAACAAGGGACGCATTATTACCAATATTATTTAATTTAGTACTGGAATATGTAATTAGACAATTTGGGGAAAAATCAAACGGAATCCAATTAAACAAAAAAATTCAAGTATTTGGTTACACAGACGATTTAAATATAATAGGAGCCTAGGCAATTGCAATTAAAGATAGCTTAGAAAAATTAATCGAAGCAGGAAAAGAGGTGGGTCTGGAAATTAATAGTGCTAAGACAAAATATTTAAGTATTAGCAGAGAAGAATAGTATTAACACACAAAGTCTTAATATACAAAATGTAGAATTCAAAAATGTAGAAAAATTTAAATACTTAGGTTCCCTATTCAGGAAGGATAATAATATTCGAGAAGAGTTTAAAGCGAGGTTGCAATCGGGAAACACCTGCTTTCATGCAGTAAAGAGGCTTATCGCGTCAAAATTATTATAAAGGGAATAAAAATTAAAATATATAAAACAATTATATTGCCGGTTATATTATATGGATGTGAGGCATGGTCTATGACTTTAGGAGACGAGAAAAGATTTAAAGTATTTGAGAATAGGATTCTTCGCAGCATTTATGGGTCATAGAAAGATGGGGTCACCGGGGAATGGAGGAGACTGCATAACGAGGAATTGCATGACTTCTATGTCTCTCTAGACAGAGTTAGGACTATAAAATCGAGAAGACTGCGATGGCTAGAATGGGAGAGGAAAGAATGGCGAAAAATATATTGGTGGGGAGCCCGATTGGGAAACGTCCGCCAACGTCCGAAAGACCAAGGACGCGGTGGGTAGACAATGTAGAAAGGGACGTGAGAGAGATGGAGGGTTGTGGCTCAGGATAGGGATACTTGGAGAAGTGTAGTTGCTGCGGCCAAGAACTTTCGAGTTCCGTAGAGACACAGAGATAGATAGATATAATTTTTTTTAAAAATAATATTTATTTATAAAATTATTATTATGAACTATATAGACATACTGATATAAAATTTAAAAAGATAACAAAATTAATATGGCTTTTATAAAATGACTAGAAAATATATAAACTATGAATTTTGTTTTAAAACCCAACAAGAATCCCAAAATGATTTTAATCGATTATCATTATTTGAGCAAAAATCTTTAAAGTCTTTTAAAATTTTAGTTTGAAAATGTTCATCTCCAGTTGCAGGGGTGGATACCGATTTCCATCTTCTAATAACCATATGATTCCATGACCAAAGGAATCCCATCTGAAAATCAATTTTAAAATTAAAATTAATTCAACTTATTTAATTGATAATTTATAATATAATCTCGCTAACATGGTATTATTTTTTTTTTTTTAAAATGTATTTATATATAAAACACTAAACTTTAAGATATTTATAATAATTTATTAAAATCTAAATAAATTTTATTAATATATTTGAAATATTCAAATAAATTTCGGGAGTACTTATTTATATTATAATATTTCTATAATTCTATTTCAATAACATTCTAAATTTCTAGAAAATACAATTTTTATTAATACTAATGGATTTAAAATTATAATTAAATTTAATTGTAGTTAAATATAACTTTTGTTAAAAATTCAAAACCATTTTATATTATACTCAAGTATATCTTCATTTGCTTACTCTCGTCTCAGGCCTATAGTCAGTTTCCCCCCTGCCGCTCACGTGACGTGTTATATATTCTTCATGTGGACTTGCAGCAACTTCACGATGAACTGGATAATGACGACCAGGACCCGGTCGCATTTGTTGTGATACGGAATTACTTCGAATGTGTGGTCTCTATATATTATAATAAATAAAAATGAAATTATGTTTTAAAATGTATATTTTTTTAATTATAAAAAATAAAATTAAGAAGGATAATGAGTGGATTTCGAAAAATGAGCTATGGCTAGGCACAGAACCGACCGACGATTTGAAATAAATTAATTTCCAAACAACATTAACAGATATATAAAGTATCAAAAAAAAATATTTTTAAAACTTGAATTAAAATAACTAAATTATATTATCTTGGGTTTTATTTTTAGTTTAATTACTCAATTATTAATTATTACTACTATATTTTAAGTGAAAAATTTCTGACAATGAATATAACCAGGCGCTGAACCGACCGTCGGTTTGAAATAAATTAATTTCCATCTACAGAAACAATTTCAAATAATTTAAATGCATCTATTAATGCAATAAAAAACAGATATGGATATAACAAATATTTTTAATTTTATTTTATTTATAATATATAAGTAGGAGCTGGCTGTGACGTCATGAAGGGCTGGGTGATACAAAGTGCATGATTCGTGGAGATATGTAAAAAATCTCCTCATGTGAAATTTGGTGTGAAAATAACCCTTTCCTTCGATCGGTAAAACTACCACTTCAGGTTTCCGGGTATACACCAAAAGTTGGTCAATTCATCATACTGATGCATTAAGTAAAAATACCAAATTTTATCAAAACCGTTGAGCCGCATTCAAACTGTACACATCTATAATGACACGCAATGTATAGACGGACAGACATCATGGTAAAAATACTTTTTTCTGTTAACAAAATACATGATTCTTGGAGATATGTAAAAATCTCCACATGTAAAATTTGGTTTGAAAACAATATCTTCCCTTCCTATTATCGGTCGGTAAAAAGATATTTTATATAATTATTATTCATTAAAGTTGATTATTAAATAATTAATGACAATATTTTATAAATGGTACAATAATTTTATGCTTATAATAAAAATTAATACAGTTCAGTTTTGAAATTAAATTGAAAATTGAAACTAATTCAAAATTAATGTGAATTGATTGAAAATGAGGGTAATGTCCTTGAACCAAATTGTGATTCATAAATAATTAAAGGTGTATTGGTTTAGCAATTAAAAGTTAAAAAATTTATTTTAAGTATATTAAGAGAATAATGAAATTTTGATCATTGGTGATATATTAAATAGGCCAAGAATATGTTTTGCAGAAAATGTAGAAAGGGATGTAAGGGAGTTGGATGAGGGTAGTTCAGGATAAGGAGGTTTGGAGGAGTATGGTTGCTGCGGTGTTTTTGAGTTCTGTAGTCACAAAGATAGAGATAGGTGATATATTACAAGTTATGAATAGTATAAAAAAAAACTTGAAAATATCAAAATGTTATTACCTGGCAAGGCTGTGAAGGAATTAAAATAAATGCATTGCCAGTGAGATGAACATATTGATGATGATGTGCCGTTAATGAAGAGGATTTATCTTGAGCCTTGGAGGATTTCGATGGTCGGGGGTTCTCAACAGAACATCGCATAAAACCAAAACGTTCAACAATAGCTTCTTGAAAGAGGAAAAGTCGTTCGGCCCAACTATCTTCTGTAAATTCTACAATTAAAAAAATTATATTTTTAAATATTAATTTAAATTATATAAATAATAAGTTTTTTGTGACAAGATCTATGTATCTGCTGTTTCTGACTATTCTGGGGTGAGAGAAGAATTATTTGTCCATGATTTTTATTAGTAAGCACTCAACATATGGAATCGAAGACCTAATTAATGAACTTCTAGCTGAGAACTTATTTTATGTTAACATAAGATCTTTTTATAACTCAAATATAATAATATAATATCGATATCTTTTTGTATATTAAAACTATACGAGGTCTGTTCAAAAGAAAAGCTGAATTTTGAATTATATCGAAAAGTCTATTTACTCATCAATATCCATTTTGTCCCCTTCAAAGTAATTCCCCTCTGATATAATGCACTTATGCCAGCGCTTCTTCCTATCGTCGAAGCACTTCTGAAATGCACTTTTCGGTATGGCCATCAGCTCGTTATTCGATTACGATTTTATCTAATCAATTGTGGCAAAACGCTTTCCTTTCATTGGTCTCTTCAGTTTTGGAAATAGGAAAAAGTCGCAGGGAGACTTCCTTATAGTATTCTTTATTTTTTTTTAAGTAAAAAATCGAAGAACACCCAAAACGAGAGTAACTTTTTCAGTTGTCAAAAACAAACTACTAATCCAAAATGGCTGATAATGTCAACATATGAGAAACATATATGTACCAACATAATAACAAAAATTTCGATAATCGAATGTACACAGGCCGCAAAATTTCACTTTTCTTTTGAACAGACCTCATTCAACACTTTTTGAAATATTTATTTTAATTTCTTTTTTAAACTGTTTAGATCTATCTATCTAATATTATGAGAGATTAATTATATTTAATTTTATTTGATATAAACAATAAATATAAAAAATTATTTATCATTTTTGTTAAATAGAAAATTAAAACGAATAATAACCTTCAAAGAGAAATCTTCTTCTATCGAGTAGGCACTGTGTATGTAAAGGAACAAAAACAGGTGCCCGAAGAGGATCTGATTTCAAACCTGTGGGAAGAGCTAGAGGATCAGAAGGAATAGGAAGAAGTTGAAATCCACAACTTTGTGCTTTACGAAACCATCCTAAAATCTGGAAGAAAATAAATCAAATAAATAATTAAATTTCGATGGTTTTTAATTTATTTCAAAAAGAAAGGTATAGTGACCAATTCGGCGACGATAGAACCAGAAGCTGTTACCCATTGTACAACCATTTCATATGCCCGATCTGGTTTGAACAAAGATTGATATCGACAATGTCCCCATTCAACGCGATCCGACTTTCCACCCACATCAATTTCAAGATGGGTATGTTTATACATAGTATCTGAAATAAAGATTCAATTTAAAATAAAAAATCAATATAACATTGTTGGAGATTATCAATTTACATTATTTAAAATTGTATATATACATGTATATAATATTATATATATAATAAATATATTTATCCAATTTTTAAACAAATATATATAAATTTGATATATTAGAATAAATTAGTTTTGAGTAAACTTTCAATAATTTAAAGATATAAGATTATTTTTTAAATGTGAAATTAAATTGAATTGTTAAAGAAATAATTAATTTTAAAATTTAAGGTATAAGTTAGATATAAATATCATAAATTTATTCTAAAATTAATTATATAAAATATGTATTGTAAGGGGAGGGCCACGTTGGGTGCCAATTTGTAAGGGGGGGGACCACGTTGGGTGCCAATTTGTAAGGGGAGGGCCACGTTGGGTGCCAATTTGTAAGGGGGGAGGCCCACAGTGGATGCCAACAGGCCCCTTACAAGGAGGAGGGAAGAAGGGGGAGAGAAGGGAGGGAAAATGTGATAGAAGAGAGAAGAGGGGAAATGGGAGAGGGAAAAAATGGATCTTATGTGGAGAGGGAAAAAAAGGAGTTTAAGGTCTCCACAGGTAAACAGGTGGATATCTTCTTGAAGGGGGAAAATATTACCCGCAGCTGCAGAGAACAAACTACCTTTCCTCCAATGGTCCAGCAGAGATGAGATTACTTGGGCGCCATGCTATACTCAGGGGTAAAGCAGATTTAATGAGACTGGTCAATAAGGATGTAGTTTAAGTTAAATTGAAAAGCGGTTGTTTAAAAGAAAATGTATAATTATAAGAAATATTATATTACTTCTCCACCATGGGAGTCAAAGAAAATGTATAATTATAAGAAATATTATATTACTTCTCCACCATGGGAGTCAAAGAAAATGTATAATTATAAGAAATATTATATTACTTCTCCACCATGGGAGTCACAAAGGATCCATCCAACATGGAGGATCATCAAAACACGTCTTTATATAAGAACGTGGAGACAAGATAACACGTCTTTACACAAAGAAGGTTAGCATCTGACTGTCTATATAATGCCAAGTCACCAACCGTCGTCGGAATCCCCTAGACGTTGCCATTCAGTCATGCAACAGCGCCTGGGGTGACTTTGTCATATATATATATAATAAATATACATCCGTTACATCCTCCCCCTCTGACTCCTGAAGAAGTCCCAACGAAGGAGTCAGAAAAAGAGAAAAGCGAAAAACAATATTTAATAATACAAAAAAAAAAAATAATTCATAAAGATTAAAGAAAAGGATATAATAATTCTTAATACTTAACTAAAAAAAATGGATAATACATAAGTTCACAAAAATTTAAGAAAAACACATAATAATCTTAATACTTAATTAAACAATTAATAATATAAAAAAAGTTCACAAAAATCAAAGAAAAATATACAATAATCTTAATAATTAATTAGAGTCACCCTTTCGAGGTCGACCTCTCTTTTTAATTGTTCTAATTGGGTTTATATTATCTAAACAACACGGGGTCAACATAGAAGTATGATAGGTACCTAAAGGGGTATTAGGATCATCTAGTGCTGCCACAGTGTATGATACGGGAGAAACAATTTTTATTATTTTATAGGGCCCATCTCTCTTAGGAGCAAATTTGGCAGTGATGCCTTTTTTCTTATCACTCAAATAATGAGTATTAACCCATACTTTGTCATTTAATTTATAAATAGGACCTTGTTGGTGTTTTTTATCATTGTAATTCTTATTTTTTAATTGCTTAGATTCGATTCTTTCATTTATAAATTTCAAATTATTTGCGAATCTCTTTAGATAAGTGGTGATTTCTGGGACGAAGTTGTCATTGTAAATC
This sequence comes from Labia minor, assembly GCA_963082975.1. Classification (NCBI taxonomy): domain Eukaryota; kingdom Metazoa; phylum Arthropoda; class Insecta; order Dermaptera; family Spongiphoridae; genus Labia; species Labia minor. Next base: position 11,639,025 of record OY720349.1, on the reverse strand, counting down.
ACCTGTCCATTTATGTGCTCACCAAAAGGTGTAGGCTCTCCCCCTGCAGTAAAGATATCATTGGATTCCTTCAATAAGGGATTCGATTTCTGCCTTTGAGAGACGTTTAAAATCTTGTTATTACTTAAAATATCCGATAGATAATTAATTTTGTGAGGTTCAGAGGCGATAAGTGGTTCCTCTTTCTCAAAGGGGTATTTTAATTTCTTTCCATTATTAAAATACCACTGGTTTGAACAAAGATCAATAATTAATCTTGCTTGTTTTAAAAAATCATTTCCCAATAAGGTTCTGGGGATTTTTTGATTTTGAAAAAACATCAGCCTGGTGGGCACTATTTTATTTTTAATATTTATAGGTAATTCAATTAAATCTACTTGATGCTCTTGGATAGAGCCATCAGCTAAACTAATAGTTATTGATTTATTATAAAATGTAACATTTTTATTTTTTAAAATATTATATAATTTTTCACTCCCTATGGAATGAGAGGCACCAGAGTCAGCACATGCCGTACCCGTGGCATCGCCTATTTGAATGGGGAGGAGAGGGAGAAATCCTTTTTGTTCATTTGAAGATATTTTGATAGTATTACTAAAATTAAAAGTAGGATCTACTTTATTAGTTTTTAATTGGGGATTGCAATCAGTGCATTTGGGCTTAATAGTACCTATTTTCCCACATCCATAACATTTTTTTACATTTTTAAAAGGTTTCTCCATAGAAACGGTATCAGTGCCACGGGGGGCTACTTTATTTACAATTTTGCCATCCGTATTTCGGAGGTTGTCATAATTTTCAAGTTTTTTTATTAATTCAAGAGGCTTATGTAATGTTTCCCATTCATCTAAAAAGTGCTCACGACATTGTGATGACACATGAGTTTTTAATTGATTTGTAATAATTAAATCCTTTAATGCCTCGAAGTTATTGATATTCAATTCCTTTATCCATGATTCAAAATGAACCAATAAGCTATGATAGAAATCAGTCCACGTGTGAGTGGGACATTTTTTACTGTTGTAAAATAATTGACGCATCTTTTCTTTAGTGATTTTAAATCTTTGCATCAAAAGGGTTTTAATATAATTAAAATCCATTAAATTTTTATCCGATTCTCTATATAACAACCTTACTAGGTCTAAAGGGAGGGTTGTAGATAAATAAGATACCCAATTTTCTTGAGGTATTTTAAAAAAATTCATCTGTCTTTCAAAGACCATTAAGTATGAATTAATATCATCATTTTTATTAAGTTTTGGGAGGCGATTGGCTAAATCTATTTGGGGAAAGGGGGCTCCTACAGGTGGAGGGTTTTGATGAGGTGAGTTAAGTCTAATTTTTTCTAACTCTAGCCTTTCAACTCTCTGTTCTACAATAGAATTGAGGATACCCTGAGCTATCTCATCATCAAAATCATCATGTGCTAATATAGCATCTTTAATTTGAATAATTTTCATTGAATTATTAATTTCAATGCCCAATTCATCAGCCAAAACTATTAAATCCTCCTTACGTGCTCTAGTGAGGAAAGCCATTTCTTAACAATAAATTATATACCACAATATACTACTAATTATAATAATTAATTAATTGTATGTAAAAAAACTATAATATAAAAATAAAAATATATAAATTGAATATTAAATTAAATATAAATCCTAATAACTAAATAATAAATAAATACAATGAAAGTAAAAATAAAAAATAATAATAATAATACAATATCAATGTAACTGAGAAAGAGAGAGAGAAAAAAAAAAAATTCAATTCTCAAACAAAGTATAAATAATAGAAAGAAAGAAAGTTTTTTTTTTTTTTTTTTTTTGAAAATAAAAAAAAAAATCGTAGGTTTTAAAACCAAAAGAAAAAAAAATATATATAAATGTACTTAAGTGTGGTTGTTCCTTAGGGCGAGTGTCACCATATGGTTGATTAATATTCACAAATTATTTGCACTAATATCACTTATTGCCTTCACAGGGGTGGGGAAAACAGGCCTCGACGTTGGGCGTCAATTTGTAAGGGGAGGGCCACGTTGGGTGCCAATTTGTAAGGGGGGGGACCACGTTGGGTGCCAATTTGTAAGGGGAGGGCCACGTTGGGTGCCAATTTGTAAGGGGGGAGGCCCACAGTGGATGCCAACAGGCCCCTTACAAGGAGGAGGGAAGAAGGGGGAGAGAAGGGAGGGAAAATGTGATAGAAGAGAGAAGAGGGGAAATGGGAGAGGGAAAAAATGGATCTTATGTGGAGAGGGAAAAAAAGGAGTTTAAGGTCTCCACAGGTAAACAGGTGGATATCTTCTTGAAGGGGGAAAATATTACCCGCAGCTGCAGAGAACAAACTACCTTTCCTCCAATGGTCCAGCAGAGATGAGATTACTTGGGCGCCATGCTATACTCAGGGGTAAAGCAGATTTAATGAGACTGGTCAATAAGGATGTAGTTTAAGTTAAATTGAAAAGCGGTTGTTTAAAAGAAAATGTATAATTATAAGAAATATTATATTACTTCTCCACCATGGGAGTCAAAGAAAATGTATAATTATAAGAAATATTATATTACTTCTCCACCATGGGAGTCAAAGAAAATGTATAATTATAAGAAATATTATATTACTTCTCCACCATGGGAGTCACAAAGGATCCATCCAACATGGAGGATCATCAAAACACGTCTTTATATAAGAACGTGGAGACAAGATAACACGTCTTTACACAAAGAAGGTTAGCATCTGACTGTCTATATAATGCCAAGTCACCAACCGTCGTCGGAATCCCCTAGACGTTGCCATTCAGTCATGCAACAGCGCCTGGGGTGACTTTGTCATATATATATATAATAAATATACATCCGTTACAGTATAAATTTTAATGAATTTCTTAGCATTAAATTTTTTTTATTGTCTAATTACAGATGAAAATTTATAACTTATTATTATATGTATATTTTACAGTAAAAATGATAAATCGGTGATTATACATAATCCCCATTGAATTTAGTAAATATGATAAATTATTTCATATTTATCAAATTGACCTGTTAGTTCATAAAGCCCCCAACTCGTAATGGGGTATGTGAAAAATTCGGATTATTTTATGGAAACAAACCAAACATATATATTCTATGAAGAAAAAGTCATTTATTTGCATTTACATGTAAGTTTATTTCTTTAGACCTATTAGAATGTTTTAAAATTACAAAGATTGCCAGATTTTTTACATTTGCACTTATGTATCACCATAATCACCACTAATTTTGGGAAATATTCAAATCGTAATAAAAATGTGATAAATATCATGACTTATTGGGCCAGTAGAATGCAGGTTTTTTTAAGTAGTTAATATACTCAGAAAGATATTATTTGGTTGGACAATATGGCGTAAGATACCACGAATTAGAATATTTTATATTTTACAATTAAAAAGGGTACTTACGTATTATCACAACCATATTGGTGGCATTATATATACAGGGTGTCCCAAAATGAAAGAGCAGATTTCAATTTCGTATTGCAGACAAACTGCTCTTTCATGTTCGGACCCCTATTGGAATCTGTTTCATTTTGGGACATCCATTGAAATCTGCTCTTTCATTTTGGAACACCCTGTATATATATATATATATATATATATATATATATACATTACTTTTAGCCAACACCCCACTCTTCGGTTTTGTCGGTTCGGTTTGAATATAGGAAAATTATTTAATTAATTAATTTTTTAAACTCACTCTCCGATTTTTTTCGGTTTGGTTTGGATTAAAAAATTAATTAATTAAATAATATTCCTATATCCAGAGCGAACCGAAAAAACCGAAGAGTGGAGTATTGGCTAAAAGTTATATATATTCCGTTTTTAGAATTGGCGCAAACTGAACAAATTTTCGTAAAATAAGAAACTTTTATCATATTCCCCTTACGAGTTGGGGACTTTATGTACTAACAGGTAAATTTGATAAATATGAAATAATTTATCATATTTAGTAAATTCAATGGTGATTATGTATAATTACGGATAATTTTATATATAATCACCGAATTTATTACTTTTACCGTAACATATACATAAAATAAATTTATATTAAATGGATCTAAAGAATCATTTACGAACATATAGTATTGCCTATATATAAATGTAATCAGACTGAAAAATGTGATAAAGAGAGTCGGTATTCTTAAATATATTTTGATTGGCACCCTTTGGAAATATAATAAATAGGCATTTATCAAAATCATTCGAGAAATTATAATTAAAATTAAAATTTATGAAAGGATTAACATTTTATTGAATTCTAATCGATTTTGTAAGACTATATAATTTCTAAATTTTATACAAATTTGAAATACACATGTTAATAAAAAATGATATTTCATGAAATTTTTCATTTCATAATCCACAAGATTAAGTCTCTAAATATATTTTGCAAAAAATTATATATCTAGATAGATACAAAAATGAATGTATTCTTTCAAATACTAAAAAATTATAGAATAATAATACATACTCTCATCTTCAGCTTCTTCGCATATCTCTTCTAAATGATCACGTAAAAATGGTGGAACTTTTGGCCCAGGACTAGAATAATTACTTCCTGGTGACGAATTTTGTATACTTGAATTAAGTTCATTGGCATTTGAGACATTTGGTGAAGTTTGATTTGATAAAGGAATCGAGGTATCTGAATTAGTTAACGAATTATTATCAGAAATTGAATTTTCGGTATTTGATGTGGATGTAGAGGATTTATTTAATTGATTTTGAGAAGAAGTCGGCTTCCATCCGGTGGGATGGAGAATTTCTACTTCCAACCATTCATTTTGAAAACTTGCTAAATCACCCAGAGGCTGTACATAATCAATGTCTAAAATAAAAATCATATATAAACGATGTGAATCAAATAATTAATTATGGATTTTATACCTTTATGTAATTCTTTTTGATATACAATATGATACAGATAAAAGCCAACAATGAAAGGATGTTTGAAATCTCCTGAAGCATGACATATCAGTTCCTCTTTTAACATATTCTATAAGATAAATATTGAAATAATATATCAGTCATAATGAATAATAATAATATATTAGTTATAATTAATGAAAATAATATATTTAACATTAAACAATTCATGAAACATTTTCGGTAATTGTTCAGTTTAACGTATGTATGATGGATTTGGATAAAACTTTACCAGTGGATTCCTTTTTTGATTCCAAACAAACTTTCTTTATGCAATATTTGTGGGTCGTTTTTAGTTTAAGAGATAAAATTTATTAAAATTTGACAGACTTAACTTATAAAAAACAGAAAATTAGTGGAGCACTCTGCTGGTCAAATGAATAAAACATGGTAGCTAAATAGAATATCAATGAATTTATATGCAAATTGTAATAATTTTTATTTCGTAAACTAGAAGCGACTGGACAAATATTGCATAAGGAAAGTTTCTTTGGAATTAAAAAAGAAATCCACTGGTAAAGATTTACCCAAATCCATTATACGTATATTAAAGTGAACAATTACCACATTTTGTTTTATTTTGTGAAACAAAAACTAGTTTTAAAAAACAAACATTAAATAATGATTTTTATAAACATAAATAATTGAATTAATGAATTTATTTTTTTTGTTTAATATAATTAAAGTTCAGTTTTTTTAGTAAAGGTTTTATTAATAAATAAGTTCTCATTAAACAATAAAAAAATAAATAAATAAATAAAAATATTTTCAATTGGATAGTGTTTAATTTTAAATTAACTTTGTAAAAATGTTTATTGTTTTTAAATTTAATTACACAAATTAATGATAATTAATTAAATAATTTTTAAAATTACCTCTAATATGGAGACAGCTTGTCTTTCTTTAATAACCCCCTCAACATGTAAATAAATCCATTGAACGGCAGCTGCACTAACAAAAGTAAAACTGGGTAAACTTGTATGAGTGGCAACGAAATTGACTCCACATTGTGGATGACACATCGCTTCAAGAATTTCATTTAATGTAGCAAAACTTCGAGGCCGATGCGGTTCTAGATTTCCTTGACTAATATATAAAGATATTAATATATATAAAACAATATTATTAATACAGGGTATTAATATAAAGTAAATGATTCATAAATATAAATAAAATTATTGATTAAAATATATAAAATTATTGATTAAAATAAATAAAATTATTCATTAATATAAATAAAATTATTAAATAAATTTAAACAAAGCTTTATTTAAGTTTTATATAATTTAACTAATACAATTTAAAAATAGTTATTAAACATTTTCACTATTTTTTTTATTTAAAATTAGATGAAATCTTGTTTATTTATTATTGTAATTAATTATTGTATTTATTTTGTTTTCATATTTTTGGTCAAAATGACTTTAAATTATAACGACTCTGAAGACGAAATATTTCTACAGATGAACAAATATCAGCTATATGGTGGATATAAAAATAAGCTTTATCAAGACAAGATTTCATCTAATTTTAAATAAAAATAATAGTGAAAATGTTTTATAACTATATTTAAATTGTATTAGTTTGTTAAATTATATAAAACTTAAATATATAAAGCTTTGTTTAAATTTATTTAATAATATTATTTATATTAATGAATAATTTTATTTATTTTAATGAATAATTTTATTACGAATTATTTTCTTTATATTAATACATAACCCTGTAATAAATTTCAAATTCATTCTATTTGGATGATTATTTCTGAAAATAATTATACAATTCACCTATCATCGAATGATGAATCGGGAAAATCTGAACTGTGGACTAAATCAGGAGTAGATCCTTGTAAAGCAGTTTGGCTCATTCCTAATCGAGATTCATTCCCAGATGCAGCTTCACTTGCAGGAGATACTCTGCCACTACCGCCCCCTTCCGCTTTCACACGCTCCATTACTTTTGATCCAGATCTATATTAAAATAAATGATATATACTTGTCAATTTTAATAAGAAAAATTTTCAAAAATAAAAAAAAAACTACTTTATTTAAATAGAATTTAATTATTTAAATATTAATTTTTATTTATTTAATTAATAATAGCGTAAAAAAGCAATAAATCTGGTACAAAAATGACTCTAGTCGAGATGGAAAAGTAGAAATTAGAAAAGTAGAAAAGTAGGGAATTTATAATTTACTAAAAGAGATATTATTCTATTAAGAGCAAACGAGACAAATTTCTTTGTAGTTTAAAATAATGAAGAGAGGAGAGAATATATAAGTATAAATGTGATAAAAAAAATTTCAGTTTTTAATGTTTGTTTGTAATTTTATCAAATTAGAAGATAGAAACTATTTTGCTTGTTAGGGTCAAACTAACCCTATGGGCAGTTTGGGCTTCAGGAGTTTTTAAATATGCTTAAACTAAAAGTTAACTAAAGGTTCACGGGAACTTAATTTAACAAAATAATTTATCTATAACTGCAATGAAATATTAAAAAATCATATTTAAGAATTTTAATGCCCAGACCCTAGGGCAGTGATTCTCAACCTTTTTTTTACCGTGGCACAAAAATCATAAATCATAAACGATTAGAATTTATAACAAAATTCATTTCATTGTTATTATAAAAAAAATTTAAAGATATACGAGGTCTGTTCAAAAGAAAATGTGAATTTTGATTTTGTTATGTTGGTGCACATATGTTTCTCATAAGTTGACTTTATCAGCCATTTTGGATTAGTAGTTTGTTTTTGACAACTGAAAAGGTTAGTCACGTTTTTGTGTGTTCTTCGATTTTTTTCTTTGAAATAACAATAAAGAATACTTACAAGGAAGTTATGCAACGTTTGCGTGAAGCAATACGACTCAAACGATCGGAATTGTGGAAAAACAATTAATGAATTCTGCATCACGATAATGCACCAATTCACACATCATTGCTTGTTCGTGATTTTTTGGCCAAAAACAACACTGTAATCATACCTCAACCACAGTATTCACCAGATTTGGCTCCCTGCGACTTTTTCCGAAAAGCGCATTTGAGAAGTGCTTCGACAATTGGAAAAAGCGCTGGGTGGTATATATAGTGCATTATTTCTGAGGGGAATTACTTTGAAGGGGACAAAATGGATATTGATGAATAAAGAAATGTTTTTCGAAATAATTCAAAATTCACTTTATCTTTTGAACAAACCTTGTATATCTAATTCAGAGAAAATAATTCATTCATTATTATTTGTTAATTTTTCTAAAAAGTGGATTTTTATTTTTATTTTAAACAAATTGAATTAAAAACAACAAAGAAATTTGATAAAAAAAAAGAATTTTGATTAAGGGGATTAGGAATTTTTTTATATATCGTTGTTTTGAATAGTACGAGTATAATTTTATGATTAAGAATTTTCATGATCCCAACTAACCTTTGGGATTGTCGATCGGTCACTCGACTTGAGCCATGCTTGTCCTAAATCAAAAAATCAGCAGTGAGCAACCCAGCCATCAACCACAAGCAAAAATATTTCAGTAACACAACAAATTTTGTTTCTTCTAATAATACTCATTAATTAAGCTTACAGATATAGTTCTAAAAATAAATCTGTAAAATGTTAAAGCATACAAACATTTCATAAAAAAAACTATTAGAATTTAAGAAATATATATAAGTTAATGCAGGGAGATTGTTTGCTTAATTTCGATTTCATTTCGTGATCCTTCATAATTCTTACACATGCTAAAGTAAATAGTAGAAATATTATTTTCGTAATCAAAATTAGAATCTCCTTCGGATTGTTAACTTAAGCAGGAAGTTTAAAGGCACACAAGCATGAGAAATAATCAATGTATTATTGTCAAATATTAAATATATATATAAATAGATGAAATTGATAGATTTAATTGTAAGCATTAGTTCAATTCTTGAATTATTTTAATAAGTTATGTAGTCTAAAATTAAACTTAACAATACCTCCCTTACTATCGTCGGTCGGTAAAAATGACCTGTGGACAGGTACAGAACCAACCGACGGTTTGAAATCAATTAATTTCCAAACAACTTGAATTAAAATGACTAAATTATATTATCTTGGTTTTTATTTTTAGTTTAATTACTCAATTATTAATTATTACTACTATATTTTAAGTGAAAAATTTCCGACAATGAATATAAAATTAATACTATGTAAACTACCACTTGTATAGCTTGAAGGGCTGAACGGATTTTGATAAAATTTGGTATATTTACTTAATGCACCTGTACCATGATTTCGTCAACTTTTAGTGTATATCGGGAAATGGGAAGTAGTACTTTACAAAGTATTCATTTTATATTCATTGTCGGAAAATATTTCACTTAAAATATAGTTGTAATTAATAATTGAGTTATTAAACTAAATATAAAAACCAAGATAATATAATTTAGTCATATTAATTTAAGTTTTAAAATTTTTTTTTTTTTGATACTATATATATATCTATAAATAATGTTGTTTAGAAATTAATTTATTCTATGTCTGTCCACAGCTCATTTTTTAATTAAATATTCCGTGGAGTTTTATGGAATTTCGAGTTTTGATATATTTTGCGAATTTAAGCTGTTATACTATCAACATAGCTTAAAGCTTATGATGATCATGCAAGAGCCGAAAGCATATATATATCCATATTCTTGAAACCCGATAGGGTTTATCGAGTATTAAATAAAAATATGTTTAATATTTTAAAGTTTAATTTTAGACTACATAATTTATATAAATATAATATATATTAAAGTACTATTATAATATATATTTTTAAAAAACTTAGAAATATTCTCAGAGAATTATTATTTTAGAAAAAAAAACAAAATAAATAATTAAAAGCATTACAATTGTATATTGTAGATATATAAAATAAAATACCATCACCTAGAAATATATAAATGTGACAAATATTAAAGAAAAACAAAAAACAATTACAAAAGAAAAAAAAGCATTTATGCTCAAATTTAATACAAGCTTTGTTTAAATTCATGTTAGCCAAGAGAAAAAGCTTCTTTTTAAAAGGAATAAAGCAAAAAGATTCTTTAATTAAAGTATATCTAATGAAATATGCTTATTATTCAAAAATGCATGTAACTAAAGTGTTTATTAGATATTTATCACAATCATTTAATGCTCTTTACTCTTTACATTATCATAATCTGAAGTTATTTTTTATAATTTATAAAGAATAAATATTGGTAATTGTTTAGTCTAACCGATGTATGATGGATTTTGATAAAACTTTGCCAGTAGATTCGTCTTTTGATTCAAAACAAACTTTCCTTAAGAATTATGTGGTGGTCGCTTCTAGTTTACGAAATAAAAATTGATATTCTCTTTAGCTACCATGTTTTATTAATGTTACCAGCAGAGGACTCCACTAATTTTCTGTTTTTTATGAATATAGGAAAATTATTTAATTAAATAATTTTTTAATCTTCTTATATCCAGACTGAACTTATAAAAACAAAATAGGAAATTAGAGGAGCCCTCTGGTGTTCAAATAAATCTACTGGTAGAGTTTTATCAAAATCGGTTATACTAAACAATTACCTAAATATTTTTTATTTAATTGACATCTGTTGAATAATTAAAAATAAGAGAGCGTTTGATGATTGCAATAAATATGCTGCAGGCATTGTAGATACAAAAAATAGAATAAAAGAATGCAATAATTAAAACGATCCGAGGGGAACGCACCTCGGTCTGGGTTTTTCAGTGATCCGATTACTTCCTAGACGTTCTCTAAAAGGCGAATTACCAACGACGCTTGCCTAGAAATCGGTAATATTATATAAAATAATGACATTAGAGATCCTATTAAATTAATAAACCTTGAATTAAAAGAAAAAATAATCCAATAAATTAGATGCAAAATAGAAAAATACAAGAGGATAAAAATAAAAATCATTCTTTCTCAGCTAACTACCTGAAAGTTAGTTGAGGATAGCACAAAGTTATTTTGCAAGATACTGGTGCTATGGCGGCGGCGTGAATCATGCTGAGTAGCTGGAAGAGGAACGAATGCCGCCGCCTGGAACATGCATTCTAAGATAGATAGAGGAGTATTGCAAATACATAATATAAAAATATAGATAACTTTTAATATATATATGTAAATTAATAATCTAATGAAAATAATAAATTAGTTAGAGAAATGATATATAAAATGTATGTACAATTATATAAATTGATATATTATAAATACGAGGGTCATTCAACATTAGTACTTAGCCTCACCGTCCGATGGAGCTGCTATCCCAAAAGAGTTTTACCATCATGTAGTACATTCTTTTACTAGCCTCCTGTCAAAGTTTCAGTCAATTCCCTTCACTAGTTTTGTTTTAACAGCCTTTGGAAGCGAGGGTGTACAAAAATGGCCATGGCCAAATTGGTGGAATTGCGCTTCGAATTGCTGCCTCATCTACCTTACTCTCCTTTTTGTTTCCAAACCAAAGTCAATCACCGGGAATAAATTTGGGTCGAATTCTTTTTCCATTTTTGCACAACTGATCGACATGCTCGCTTCCAAAGGCTGTCAAAACAAAACTAGTGAAGGGAATTGACTGAAACTTTGACAGTAGGTTAGTAAAAGAATGTACTACATGATGGTAAAACTCTTTTGGGATAGCAGCGCCATCGGACGGTGAGGATAAGTACTTGTTGAATGACCCTCGTAAATATATATATATATATATAGGGTAAAGGTCTCAGTAGTTGATAGTGTACGAGTAGTTGACACTTGTACATTTATATCTGCCTAAACATTTCATAATGTGCGGTCTATGAAAGTAATTCCTTCTCTATCGAAGATGTGTAAATATACAAGTTTTGAGTCATCGTCTCAGTAAACGACACAACATTTACTTTTTATAGAATCGAACAAATGAATATTTTAATTTTTTATTCTTCAAATGTTTAAGAAAACAAATCACTAGTTTTTATTTTTTTTAGTATTGACATCAATATTAAATATTATTAATTAAATGTCCATATTACCTAGAAGATAATAGTATAAGATCTTAACTTTAAGCGAAAGAATATTTGGCATTAAGGTCAAGTCAAGTACTGGATACTCAGAATATGTAACTGCGTTCTGCACCAGTAGTTGACAGTGATGCCAATTACTGGTGCAAACGGTTTGATGTAATATAAAGTTAAATTTGGCTTGTCATATTATACACAAAAATGCTTTATTTTTTACATTATCATTTCATTATCCAGTAGATGATATCAATGTCATCTATTGGTATAAGATGGTTCTAATAGTTGACATAATTGCAAAAAGTGAAAAAAGCTGCATTTTAAAGTAAATTCAAATGCAAAGGAATGTCTCACTGTTTTAATGAAAACGAATGATTGAAGTCTGTACTACACGTGGAAAAATATTTACTATTCGATTAATTTAAATTATCCGCCTAATATTTTTGAAATATAATGGGTAGACTGTAGAGGAAGAACTCAGGATTGAAAAAAGATTTTGAAGAAATTGAGGTTAATAATGAGGATTATCCAGCATTTGATGTGAGAGAGAAAGAGAATGAGAATAATAATACTATATCCAACCAAAATAGTGATAGTTTACTGATAAATTCTCAGCCAGAAACCTCAAAACCAAACATGCCTAGCCCTTTTAGAAAAGTATTATAAATGGCAGGAATACCACAATGTTAAATTGCTAAAGAAAAAATAAAACAAGAGAGAACTGCTGCTAGACTAAAATATGAGCTAGGCCAGGCGACGATTTGAAATAAATTAATTTCCAAACAACATTATATATATATATATAAAGTATCAAAAAAAAATGTAAAACTTGAATTAAAATGATTAAATTATATTATCTTGATTGTTATTTTTAGTATAATTACTCAATTATTAATTATTACTACTATATTTTAAGAGAAAAATTTCCGACAATGAATATAAAATTAATACTATGTAAACTAGCACTTCCGGTTCCGGGATATAAACCAAAAGTTGATGAATTCATGTTACTGATGCATTAAATAAATATATCAAATTTTATCAAACTCCGTTGAGCCGCATTCAAGCTGTACACGTCTATACGGACACACAACGGACAGACGGACATGCATGGTAAAAATACTTTTTTCTGTTAACAAAATACATGATTCATGGAGATATGTAAAAATCTCCACATGTGAAATTTGGTGTGAAAACAATACCTCCCTTCCTTTCGTCTGTCGGTAAAAAGAAACAGGAACAAAAATTTTTTAAAAAATCAAGAGAAACCTAAAAATCAACGAAAGAAAAAGGAAAAATAACCCATTATTTCATTGAAATAGTATTATAATCATTTAACATAATTTTAAATTGAAGTTTTATTTTATATATTTATGTTATATTTTTATTGAATAAATAAACAAAGATAAAAAAAATAAATTTTTAATTTAATGTCAATTACTGGTAACGTTCCTGTTAACTACTGGATCATTTGAATTTTAGGAATGTCAACTACTAGCGCTTTTAGATGCTAAAGTTAAAAAAAAATAGAAAAAATAGAAAATTGAATTGGTTTGCAGGTAAATTCTTCATTATTAGCCAATGAATAATAACACCCAAAACTCAAATTGATATCTGATAAAAAATAGAAAATGTCAAATTTTTCTCATTTGTCCTTATAGTGTCAACTACTGGTACATTCACCTTATAATATATATATATATATTTATTAAACATTGGAAGATAAGTATAATAATAAAATATTATCTTTTTATTAAATTAATTAGATTTAAATCATGCTTTTGATGTGAAGAAATTCAGAAAAGATTACAAATTATATAAAAAATGAATTAAAAATTAAAATATAAGTAGATTTTATTTTGTTCATAAGTATTTTAAGAGAGTCACCATATTATTATTAATAAAATATGATTTTTCTTTTTAATTTTGTTTTGGTCTAGTAATGTAACAAGCTTCTAATGAAATAGAAAAAGATAGCATCAGTATCCATTTATAAAAAATGTATATACATGAATGTATTATAAATAAATTATTTTAATAAATTAAACAAAATCTAAAATGCTTGACTGGAATTTGTTTTTAAATCTAAAAGATGTTGAAATCTTTAATAGTATTTTTAAAATTAAACTAATAATATAAAGTTGCTTTATTTAATAAAAAATTTTCTTTTTAAGTCCTTTTAAAAAAGAACAAATAATTGAATTTCTACATTAGAAAATAGTAAATAATATTTATCATAAAATAGTATAAAAATTCAATTTGCTTATTTTTCTAACTAATCGGAATTTCTTACATTTAGTAATCAAAATATTTTAACTAAATAGATTAATATTTTTTAATTTTATTTAAAAAAAAAATAATTTAAACTAAAGTTAGAAATTCAGTGACAATTGAAAATAACTTAATCGTTTCATTAAATAGCTAAAACAAAAGAAAAAATTAATTGATAAAAACAAACAATTACCAAGAAATAGAAAAAAAAAAAAGATTGGTAATAGTTAAGGATACATGTCACCTCTCGGATTTTGATGAAACTTCGCAAGTTGATTCGTTGATTAATTCTAAGAAACTTTTTCCTTAGGCAATATAGGCGGAATCTTCTAGTTTTCGAGATAAAAAGGATTAAAATTTGGATATAAATCAAGTGATATTCTATTTAGCTACCATGTTTTATCCATTTGACCAGCAGAGGGATCTACTCGGTTCAGTTCGGATTGGATATAGAAAAAGTAAAAAATTATTTAATTAAATAATTTTCCTATATCCAAACCGAACCAAACCCCCCCCCCCCCCCCGGAAATTAGTGAATTAGTAAATAAAACATTAATTAATGGTTACATATTTCGACGTTCAAAACCAGCTAATCTGTCAAACTTAATAAATATTTATTTATCCCGAAAACTAGAAGTTTCCCCGCTATATTGCCTAAGGAAAAAGTTTCTTAGAATTAATCAAAGGAATCAACTGGCGAAGTTTTCATCAAAATCCGAGAGGTGACATCTTTCCTTAACGATTACCAAAAGATTAATCTTATATGTTATTAAAAAGATACAAGTATATTCTGATTATTTAAAATTTTAAATAATCAGATTTTATTTAACAAAAAGAGTAAAGTAAATAAAGATGGAAAAATATAAGAAATATTTACGAAGAAATAAATGGAATCACTCTCATTTTATTAATCTAATTATATTTTGTATATTATTTTATTTTATTTAAATAAATGTTAAATGATAGGTTACTATAATGGAAAGTTAAATAATTTTATTTTTGTATGCAACCAAAAATTTTTAAACTGAGATATTATTTGTTTAAATTAATTCCATAAATGAGAACTCGAACTCAATTATGCAATCTTTCCATTTATAGAACGCCTCTAAATAAACTAATTCCCTAATGAATTCTAAAAAATCTGGAGTGTCTCCACTCGACTATCTCGCAAATTTGAATTGGATAATCAAGCGGCTCTTTGTTGATGATACCACGCCACGTGCTGCCGCGTGATTGACAGTCAACGTGTTAAAAAATTAATTCCGGTACTTTCATCGATTCAATAAAGGTGAAATTCTATATATAGCAATTTTATACAATTTTTAATAATTTGAAAAACTATCAAACATATATCTTTATTTTAACGGTCAGTTTAGAGGAAAAAAAATGAAAACGTAGTAGGTAATGACCCGCTTCCGGATGAGCTACATATCTCAAAAGTTGAGAGAAAACTAAGAATTTTGAAAAATGTCCGTGTGCCAAATTTCATTATTCTAGCTCAAACCGTTTTTGCGTAATCTTGCCTCTACATACACACATAAATTTTTCTCAATCTTAGTGAAAATGACTCAGGAACCTTCAAAACGTATAAAAACATCAAAATCTCGACATCGAAATTTTTCTCTGGCGAGATAGTAAAAATGGACATAACTATTAAATGAAAGCATGCATCATCGTTTCTATGATTTACAATTAATTTATAAAGACTAAACGAATACAAGAAATTAGAGGTAAGCGCTTTCCATCTGAGGGAAATAAATGATCGATTTGTTGTTACTTTGACCCTTTGAAAATTGATATCTTACAATTGTCGCTATACAGTAGGAACTCAGGCGAGTTGGAAAGGATGCTGTCAGGATAGTCCAGAGTCTCAACTCACCCCATAAAAGATACCAAAAGGCTTAAACTTTCTGCTAACCATCGAACAGTTTAACTTTATTTAACTTAAGAGCAATCGGTAATTGTTCAGTCTAACCGGATGTATCATGGATTTGGATAAAACTTTACCAGTAGATTTCTTTTTTGATTCCAAACAAACTTTCCTTAAGAAGTTTGTGGAGGTCGCTTCTAGTTTACGAGATAAAAATTATTAATGTTTGCATATAAATCCATGTTAATGTTACCAGCAGAGGGCTCCACTAATTTTCTGTGTTTTTTTTTATTAGTTCGGTTTAAATATAAGAAAATTAATAAATTAATTAATTAAATAATTTTCCTTAGTGAATAAGAGAATAATTAGTGAATTAGTCAAAACATTTTTAAATGGCTGCCCATTCATAACTAGTTTATATGTCAAACTTTAATAATCTTTATCTCGTAAACTAGAAGGGACCGCCACATACTGCTGAAGGAAAATTTGCTTTGGATCAAAAAAGGAATCCACTGTTAAAGTTTTATCCAAATCTTTTAGACATATGCTAAAGTGAACAATTACCCAATGAAATAACAGAATGAATGTAGATAAAATCAGAAAAAAGAATTGCAGAACAAGTCGCTTAAATATTACAATGTCAACTCGGAAGAGGGTGATTCCATTTCTTTCCTCGTGAATATATAAAATAAAAAGATGTTATTAAACCAATATTTTTTCAAGATAAGAAATAAAAAATATAAAGAAGTTCTATTTTATTTATGAAATGATATATAAGCTACATGTATGTGTAAAGAGGATCAAAATAAGGAAGCCAATTAAATCAAATGAATTATAAAAGCATAAGCGTTCATAGAATTAAGTTCAACAAGATCTACATATAAAAAAAATAACTTAAATGTCAACTCAAATTCTACAAAGATTAAAAAAAAAAATATAAATATATTATGTAATTTTTGAAGCAAATATTAAAGTAATAATATACAAAATATGTTAAACAATATATAAACATCTTTTGTAAAAATAAAATAAAAATAATTTAAATAAAATTAATTTTATTATGTTGAATTTTGGTCTTGGCTTTCTTAAAATTCGCTTTTCATTTTAGTAAGTTGATCATAGTTATTAAAAGAATGATTTATTATATGTACAATGTTGTCTGGCAAACATATAAATTAAAATTTACTTATTTTATTTTAAATATATTTTTGTTTATTTATTATTTGTAGGATTACTTAACATGTTAATTTGTAATTAAATTAAAAACAAAATATAATACATTTTTTACCAAGAACCAGTATAATATCCATTATTCTTTAGAGTAAGCATCTTAATGACATAGTGTGAAATTGTAGATATCTTAAGAAATTCATTATATTAATAATATAAAAATAAATTATAGACACAATGATTATTATAATAATAATAATAAATAATTAATAAAATTATAGATATTATAAGCAATTTTTTGAATTGAATTGATATACTTCATTAAATAAACTATTAATTAACTGATTTATAAAAAAAAGAAACTGATCTCAATTATAAAAAGTTTTTAAATTTAATCATTTCTAACCAATTATTTTTTTAAATTAAAAATTTAATATTCACTTAATAGTAATCAGTGGTTCCCAAGCTTATTTGGTCAAGTGCCCCCTTTCCAGAAAAAAATTTACTCAAGGACCTCTGGAAATTAACTTTTTTTAATTTTAATAACAATTAAACGAAAAGATAAATACCTATTCGCAAAATATTATAAATAAAGGTGTAAATTATAGAAACATTGAAATTATGTAAGTTATAGACTCAGTTCCTGCAACGCCAGCAGAATTCATGACGTCATGATTTTTGCAAGCTAAATTATATTATAAAAGACGGCTTCTCGACCCCATAGCCAGTCTTTACTCAACCCATTTGAAGGCCGAAGGCTCTGCCCTTTTGCAGAGGGATTCATTGAGAATCACCTGCATCTGCTTCACTAGGAATCATTGATTGATTACCTACATTTATTCAGGAACTGCCTATCGGTTACCTGCAATTGTTTACATATAATCCATATGTACTTCACCTCAGCAATCCACTTATAGGATTAGCTGCATAAATGTTCAACTAGAACAATTGTAATACGTTTTGTAAAAGCCGTTGTATTTTCTTTATTAAAATAAATAAATATAAAATTTAAGAAAAAGTAACTTCATACTTTTTCTTTCGAACGTTTTTTAAAAACGACAACCCAGGGCTCAAAACATTGAACTCAGAATAAGTCCCCCCTGGATCACTGCAGCACCCACGAGGGGGCGGTAGCGCCCACTTTGGGAATCACTGATATAAATGAATTAAAACAATATTTTTTATTTCTTTTAGTATGTTTGTTCCGTCGAAGTGACTAATTTCCTTGATTTTAAACAAAAATAAATATTAAATAAATAATAATATAAAAAAAATTTAATTTTATTAAAAAATTTGTTGGATGTAATTTTTAAATTTGTATATATACACATTAAAAATGCAATAAAAACTGTAGTTTTATCTAATTAAAATGTAAAAGTATATAAGAATATACCTAATTTATTAAAATGAAAAAAATGTGGAAAAACTAATAATTAATATTATAATACTATTTTGGAGTTTTAAGAAAAAGCAAAAAAAAAAAATAATTTAATAAGATTTTAGATCAAATAGAACTTACCCTTGATTTTTTATTTTGATGTAATCGAATTTTATTAACCCAACTTTCAATGAAACGAAGATAATATTCAGTCAGCTGACTTTGTTCTTCTATAGAAGGAAGAGTGTATATATCGCATTGTTCAGCTCCTTCAAGGATCTTACGAGTTGCTGGATGAACTAAAGGTAATAAGTACATTCGAAAACGCCAATATTTTTGAGGCTGAAATTGATAGGGAATCAAATCAACAATCTTGTGAAATAAATAAAATAAAAAAACGTTTCCTTACTTCAGATAGGGTGAAATCGGTATCACCTCGAGTACAGATGTAATGATCAAGGTAATTCCAATTGAACGTTTCAAGTTTTTCAGTCGTAAATGAAACTCTAGAAATTTCATAAGTGTCATGATGAGGTGCGTGAAATCGATACTCATAATGAATTTTAAAAGGGGGATAGGGATGCCGAGGTCTGTAACGGGTAACTGTTATTGTAGGCCCGCTAATTGCAGAACCTTTCGTTAATGAAATACGATGAAATAAACGTCCGATACTCAGAAAGAAGGCTTCGCTTGGTTCTTGGCTTTGAGGGACTGGATCAACAACAGAACTAATGGTGCCATTATTTCGGGTTGTATCTGCATTTGGAGCTACGATTAATTGAAAACCCTAAAAATAAAATATCTTTTTAAATATCTCAGTAAATTAATAAAAATGTTACTTAAAATAATAAATTACATAATTATAAATATTAATCAGTGCAAATATATATATATCTCAGCGGCACAACCAGGATTTGATCCTGGAGTGGGTTTTGACTAGCCGCCCCACCTTCCTATGGCGCCCCCCCAGGTTCTCTCAAAGACAAATTTTCATTAAGATTTTTTTTTAAATTAAATATTTACAAAAGTTTTGTAAATGAAACACTGATTTTACAAAATCTGGCAAAAAAATTTAATTTTGTATTTTATTTACTCGTATTCACAGTTTTAGAAAGAAAATATTTTTTCCAGCTATAAGTAAATCATTTTAGCTTTCCTCATGGAATGAGGATAGCTTATACAATGGTCGGAAAATTTTGGAAATTTTTGCTCCGAGATTTTTAGAGATTTCCATTTTTCAGACGGTTCTGAATCCAAAACTGCAAAAAAACATTTTTGAACCGGCCGGCCAGACGTTCGATACCGAGATTACGTCTAAACAAAATGAGATATTGTCTTGAAATTTGATATTTAGATGGTTTTTTTTGGGAATGATGGGTGCGCGCGCGCGCGAGGATTGGATTGTTTGTGGACAAGGTCGGACCATAAGTAAGGGTAGTTTAAAGAAGTGTCAAAGTTCATTTTATTGATTTTCTCAACAAATACCGATTTTTATGAGAATTATACTATCGTATTAAATTTATAGGGAATCGAATTTACTATAAGTTTTATTATATTCATTTTTACCTAAACTTAATAATAAAGGAGTTATTTTTAAAAAACTACTTTAAGATTTCGAAAGCTTTTCGTCCGCCCGTAGTGGCAGGATATTTTGAAAAAATTAATCTTCGCTTCATAATTTTTATGAAATTAGCAATTAATGTATTAATAATAAAAAAATATTTATAATTTGAATAATATTTTTATTTAATTTATATTTAAATAATAGTCAAATTTCACAATCATCTAGTAATCTTATATTAAGTCTTTTGTTTTTTATGATTTAGAAGAAATAATAAAATAATTTCTTATATTAAATTATGTACGAAAAAATAAGCAATTTTTATTTTTGTTAAAATTTTTTAAAATAAAATAAACTTATACATTAAGTTATACTTTAAGAATTTTTTTTTTAAATAAAAAAAACTATATTTTTTCTTTTCTATTTGTAATATAGTACATAATACGTATATAGCAATTTAATTTTTTTTTCTCTTCTGGGGAGGAGGAGGGTTAAAAAACCCCCCCTGGTTGCGCCACTGTATATCTTATCTTTGTTCTAAAGGACCTTTTTCTTCTGACTAGCCGATCACCCCTTGGAATTTCTCGAACTGGCTATCCAAACCCCGAAATCAAGGAGAGATCGGACATTGGCCGGTCATTGTGAGACGAAATTGGTCAAAGTGCGATTTGGCCGGCCAATTCGGGAAGTGGCCAACTTTGGGCTTTGGCCGTAACATATCTATACTCCCGAACAAGGAAATTGACCCACCCAATTTAATTTTATATTCTTCTAAATAATTTGTATTTAATATCTTGAAATCTATTTAAAATTGATACTAAATTAAAATATATTTAATAATATTGAAATTAAAAAATGGATAATAAAATAAAAATAAATTAAATACTCTTGATATTTAAATTTAAATATAAATAATTGTAACCCGATCTTATTAAATCAAAAATATCCATAAAATTTACACTCTATCGCTTGACAGGGATATCCTTATTTCAATAGATTTTTATAATAATGATGGATATGGCTCCAGTTAATGCTGCCCAAGCTGTGGCTCTTTTAAAAGCTGGCCATCTGTAGATAGAGAACTCAATTAGGGAAATTTTTTTTTTCTACATTTTTTCCTTTTTCGTTTAAACAGCATATTTTAAAAAATATGGATGATTATGCTTTCAAATTTTTATATTGAAATCCCTTTTTAATAAACAATCCAACAATAGCATAGATATCGGGCATTTGGGTTTGTAATTGAGAAAAAAAATCAATGGAATTGATTTTTCATGGGTGGGTCAATTTCCTTGCTCGGTAGTTTATATTTGTATTTTGGAAATATTAAACCGCTTTTTGAAATTCATACCATAGATAATTTTTATAAAGAAAAATCAATCTATATTGTTTTCAGCCCCGGGAAAAATCAACTTTGTTAGTATTTTCTTAATTTAAAATAAGGAAATTTAAATGACGTCAGCAACTAAGACAGAAAGCGGTTTCTTAAATACAAAATATTATAAATAAAATAAAATTAAAAATATTTATTTTAATATTTTATAATCAAATTATGAAATATATGTTATGCTATATCCACAGGCCATACTTTTCTGTCTTTCAGTGCAAAGTTAAGTAAAATATTAATTTTTTATCTGTAACACTTGAGAATTCAAAAGTTCTTGGCACCAGCAATCACATTCTACCATCTGAATATTGAATCAATTCTATATAATCCATATCATCATATAAATTTCTTTTATCAATATTTTATCGTTATTATATATGTCATTCATTTTAGACTATCAAAATAAAATATTATATTGTCTTATATATCAAATTATTTTATTTTTATCTATATATCAAATTTCGCTTAGTTTCAATAAAAAAAAACTGTTCGGACGTCTGGTTTGTTGTTAAATTGATTGAATATAAAAAATATTTATTTTATCAAAACCACAAATCCCTTTTATTTTTTTATAAAAAAATATTTTATCAAATTAGATTTCCTATAATAACAATATCAATTGAGTATAAAATAAGAAAAATATGTTCAAAATAGATCCAATTGAATAAAAAAAAACATCAGTTTATATAAAAATAGGTGCTTTTGTATAAATTTACCTGAGCTAATCTTTGCGAAACTAATTCTCGAAACACTTCATCAGAAGTAAGTGGCTTTTTATAAACAGCGCGCTGTTGTGCATAGTCAGCATTCACATCATCAGGTAAGAGATTATAGTCCGAAACGACATAATCATTTTGAAGACTTCTCTTATCAGGAAAATAATCGGTAGTGATAGGTAAACAAGCAGGAATAGTTAACGATTTCCAATCAACACCTAAAATTAAATTTAAAAATAATAATTAGTATATTTATATTTGAAATGATTGTAGCGAAAAAAAAAGTAAAATAAAAAGCTGGTTTATCAGTTGATATATAAGTAAGGTGCACCTTTACCAAAAATGGACCCCAACAAACAATTCGTACAAATAATAATTAAATAAAAAGCTTACCAAAGATATTTTGAGAAAACAAGAACTAAAAATAAACTGTAAATCATACACAACTAGAAAGAAATTAAATGAACTTAATTCACTATGAAGAATTAAAAGATGGGTTCTTCACAAATTTTTAAATAGAAATTTATTAATTAAAAAATATAAAATAATCAGAAAAAAATGAATAAGTTTTACGATTAAATCAAAATAAAGGTAATTGTTTAGTCTAACACAGTGATTCCCAAACCGTGAGCCGCGAAAAAATTTCCTAATATTTGAAATTTTTTGGCTCTAAAAAAAAAGGTAAGATAATTTTATGGGGAAACTTTTGAACATTTTCGATTAATTTTAAAATTTTTTCAATTTGTCTCTAAAAAAAAAAGCTCAACCGTTTTTTGGACCAAGCTTTTGAACATTTCGTACTTTTTTTCAACCGTTTGTCCCGGTTTGGTGTTTTCGAAATATGGTCACCCTAATTAAGGGAGCCGCGGAAAAAATCCGATGTATTATGGGAGCTGTATACCGAAAAAGTTTGGGAACCTCTGGTCTAACCGATGTATGATGGATTTTGTTTAACTTTACCAGTAGATTCCTTTTTTGATTCAAAACAACTTCTACTTAAGCAGTATGTGTCTGTCGATTCTAGTTTACGAGATAAAAATGATTAAAGTTTGCTTATAAACTAGTTATGAATGAGGAGCCATTTAATAATGTTTTATTTACCAATTCACTAATTTTCGGTTTTTATAAGTTCGGTTTGGATATAGGAAAATTATTTAATTAATTAATTTTTTAATCTTCTTATATCCAAACCAACTTATAAAACAAAATTTCCTGGAGCCTTCTGGTGGTCAAATTAATAAAACATAGTAGCTAACTAGAATATCAATGGATTAGACTATGGAATGGACTAGAAGTTTGCCCCATAATTGCCTAAGGAAAAAGTTTCTTAGAATTAATCAAAGATCATGAAAAGTTTCATCAAAATCCATCATACATCGGTTAGACTAAACAATTATCAAAATAAATTTGGATAATAACATTATTTACATTATAAATTATTATAATACTACTACTAGAGGATATCGACGATTGGGAATCGATTATTAATTAATTTAAGCAACGGATGATTAAAGGGATATTTAATGTCTAAAGAATCCAAATTGAATATTATTGGTCAGTATTACTTAGAAAGTTTTAAATACACACAAAATATTATGAAATTGTAAATGGCATTGAAAAAAATACATATAAATAGTTTTCATTGATAGATTTGAAAGGAAGTTAAGTAATCAATGTTTACAATATCAAATCTAGTTCCTTAATGTTTCTGAATATATTAAAGATAAACTAAACTTTTTACGAGACGGAACTCACACTTCTTAAAGGGGAGCTCAAGTTGTATAGGTTTTTCTTCTATATTTCTTTGCCGATATCAATAGTTATAACTAAAATATCTTTTGGATTGTTCCATAAATATCAATTAAACAAATTTATACAAATTCAGTATCTCTGATAGATCATCTATAATTGTATACAAATATTTTTTAATTAATTAATTATTAAATTTATTAATCCATCGACTCTCAAGGTGAAATATTTACCATTTTTTTAAAATAAATTTAATATTACAAAAAAAGAGCTGTGGCCAGGAACAGAATATTATCTTGGTTTTATTTTTAGTTTAATTACTACTATATTTTAAGTGAAATATTTCCGACAATGAATATAAAATTAATACTTTAAACTACCACTTCTGGTTTCCGGATATACACCAAAAGTTGACGAATTCATGCTATTAATGCATTAAATAAAAATACCAAATTTTTCCAAAATCCGTTGAGCCGCGTTCAAGCTCTACACGTCTTTTCGGACACACAATGGACAGACGAACAGACATGATGCTAAAAATACTTTTTTCTGTTAACAAAATGCATGATTCGTGAAGATATGTAAAAATCTCCTTATTTGAAATTTGGTGTGAAAACACCTTTCCTTCCTATAGTCGGTCGATAAAAAGATATTTTATATAATTATTATTCATTAAAGTTGATTATTAAATAATTAATAAGTAATAAATAGAATTTTTTATATGTTTAAAATAAACAAAAATTAATGATTATAAAATGAGATCATACACTAATCAAATTTATGTTCAAACTATTTAAACAGAGCTTTTCATTAAAATAATATTCATATGAAAAGTTTTATATATATATATACATTTATGTATATACTGAAAACTGCAAAAAATAAATATAATAAAGATCTTTTATTTAATTTTTATTATAATTTAATTATTTTTTAAAATGTTATTATTATTAATATAATTTATTTAAATTGAATTTTAAAAAATAACTTAAAAATAAAATTATATTATTTTTGTTTCATTTATTTCGGACCCAAGATTATTTATATGAAGGGGTGAGGCTATATGCCAAGTCAATATACTCTAATAAGTTAATTAAATAATTGAGCTTGTGACTGATAATCCAAAAATATAAAATTTATTGTTTTTTCAAGAAAAAGATATTAATAGTATTAAATTAATACTTATAAATAAATAGTTATTTTTTAAATTTCCAATTATTTTTTTAAAAATTTGATTATCTCGAAAATGATTATTTGTAAATAATTAGAATTATAAAGAATGAATATTCTATTTTTAATAGTTTTTTTTTTTTTTGTTGTTAAAGTTTTGATGATATGGTTATTTATTTTGAATTATTATTATTTTTTATTTTGAAATAAATCATATGTATCCTTGCATTTATCTTTATATTTTTATTATCATATTAATTGGAAGAAAAATAAAATTTTTAATTTTAAGCAGATACTCAATATATATATATATGTTATTATTGTGAGAAATTATTTCCAGGTTATTATCATGTTTTATTGTGAGATTTGAGTCTCGACAATTGGGAGACCTTTAAGAGCCATTTATGGGATTCTGAGTCTTAGTCTGTGTAACCAAACGTCAATGTTGATATTTTGGGTTGAATGGGCGGGTAATCTTTGACTTACTGCTATCTGAACCTCTGAATAAACCCTTGGCACTAGCACTGACACTAAAACACGCCTGGCTCAAACGGCAGCCCGAGGCCAACGAGAGAGACGCCGAGACTCAAATTGCATATAAAATGTGAAATCTATCTATCTATCTGTGGCTCTACTGAACTCGAAAGTTCTTGGCATCAGCAACCGCTCTTCTCCAAGTATCCCTATCCTGAGCCCTCCAATCACTACCCTCTCCCATCCTAACTATATCTGGAGGTGCATAGAAGTCATGCAATTCCTCGTTATGCCCGGGGACCTCGTCTTTTTTTGGCCCATAAATGCTGCGAAGAATCCTATGCTCAAATACTTTAAATATACTCTCGTCTCCTAAGGTCATAGACCATGCCTCACACCCACATAATACAACTGGCCAAATAATATTAACATGTGAAAATAAGCCGGAAATAAATTCTTATAATACTACTTTTCACGGAAACTTAAACGAACATATTTATATATATAATATATAAATATATATATATATGTATTTATTAAAAAGAAATATAGATATTGAAGATAGTAGTGACATGCTCTACATCTAGAGAGTGTTTATGAGAAAACAAGAAGGAATTGATCAAATAATCCATTTTTTTTAAAGTAAAACATCAAGCGCTTTCTACATTTTAAAAAAATATCTACGATTGAGAAAAAAAACTTATTTGCAAACCTATGATTACTTTGCCGACTGAATGTTTCAAGCGCCCATAAAAGAAACATGAAAAGAAACAATAAGGGTTATAAATTAATTATTCAATATTAATTTAAATCTTTACACACATAATCTTTCATAATTTTCTCTATTTTTCTTTTAATTTTTAATTTCTAAGTTAATAATTTTATATATATTTATTATATTACATAAAGGTCACCACTAACTTAAATTCTTTTTTATACTTTAATCACAAAATTATCAATTATTTTCTGAAAAAATTAAATAAAATTGTGAAATTAAATTATTGGACAAAACGTCCTAAATACCATTAAATATTTGAAAGTAACAATGTATATTTTATTTAATTATTATTTATTTACTTACTTATATATTTTAATTATTATATAGTTATAACTCAAATTATCTCAAGGTAAATATATTTTCTTTTATATTTAACTGCTTAATCCATCCAGGATCAGTTGATTTTTTACTATAATATATTTTATATTCAACATTATTAAAAGAAGATTATATATTTAATTTTGAATTAATAGATCAAATAATTTCTTTTTAAGTTGATTAATTCAATAATTTTTTTTAATTTAACGAGTATATATATACATATATATTTATTTAACTAATATTAATTATGGTATATATTTATGAAATTCTAAATTTTAAGTAGTGTTAAATTGTTTATCAAGAATATTTTAATTGAAATTCATTAAAAAATAAAATATTTAAATTGTATTTATCAAATTAACGTGGTATATATGTCGATTGAATTAGAATAGAAATATTACAAATATTCTTCAATTTTAATAAAATCAAATGCAGCATTTTTATCTTGCAACTGGGACTGGTATTATCAGACACACTATCCAATCTTGTTGATAAGAAATTACAGAAATATAACATATAATAAATAATAATAGAAATATTCACCAATTTGCAACTTAACAAGTTGAAATTCAAATTTCAGAGAATCGATATGTTAGAATCTTTTTTTCTTGAGAAAATTATTTATTTACCTAATTTTCTAGCAGAGAGGAGAAAATAGAATTAAAACCTATTCATTTTTAATAATAAATTAGTAAAATTAATAATTGTTTAATTTTCAAAGAATTAGAAAAATATTTTTAGGGGACCTGTGGTGAGAGCTGGCGTCCATTCTTGTTCTCCAGTGGCTCCCCACAAAAGTGCTAGTCTTCTCCCAGCATTGGATCCACTACCTCGAGGCCGTACCAGACCTTGATAAAAAAAATGAAATTATTACTTGACTTTATTTTAAAAACAATTTTATTTTAATATTCTAAGTTTACCTTCCATTTCATTGGTGAGTGCGGAAGAAATGTTGCCAGCATTTGCAGGAGAAGAAGATCTATCTTCAGTAATAACATTCTCACTTCCAGGTGCAGGAATTGCTTGGTAGTGGTGTTGTTGTATCAAGACTCCAGTTGGTCCCTGAATATCGAAATTAATTCTATGATAATCATGTGCAATTTCTAGTAATAAAATAAAAATTCAAAATAATTAAGACGTTTATCGTCTCATGAACTATATATAATTATTCTATTTAATATTATTAAATGTTTTTTTTAATCTATATATATATATATGTAAGAGATTGTCTATCTAGATTAGAGGTTGGCAACCTTTTGAGACGGAAGAGCCAAAAGTTACAATTTACAAAATTCCCTTGTTTTTAAAGAGCCTCTAACATTTTTGTTTCAATATTATAGTATTTGGGTAGACGGTATAAATTTTATTTTTGATTTCAAATAACTAAATTTTTTGCAATATAATATTTTGAGTTATGAAAATAAAATAATATAATTATTAATATTTGGAAGGCGCTACAGGGTGAGAGGTTATAGAAGTTGCCTCACATTCTTGAGGTCCCGAGTTCAAGTCCCGGGCCTGGCAAGGGAATTTCTCTAGCCGGGATCTATGGGACGGAGTCAACCCAACCTCCGGGATCAAAATTGGGAAAGCTACTTGATAGCGCCTCCGATCATAGGACACCTCATTGATATAACCGACTTAATAGGCGTTGTCCTTGCGTAGGATGTACAAGAGGTTTTTTTTTTATTAATATTTGCCCATGGAACTAGAGAGCCTTATGATGATAAAGATAGAGCTACATGGTAGCCGCAGGTTGCCGACCACTGGTCTAGATCGATGATAATTTTATACGTTCTTAAATCCGATTGAAACAAAATTTGAGATGGATATATTTTAATACTAGGGAAATAACACTTATTGTTTTAAAAGTTGTAAAAGAAATTCCATATAAATTGGTTCCGAGGAATCTTAAATAAAAATAATGTTATTATGACAATTATATAAATAAAACCAAAATTAAAGTTTTCTCTAGATAATTTATAAAATTATAATTAAATTTAACCAATATAATTTTTACATAATTTTTAATCAAATTGTCATTATAATTTGATTTTGTTGGATTTGAAGTTAAGATGCGATGTTGAATGATCTCTATAGATCTCTAAATATAGTTACAATGAATAAGGAAATACTTTCAAGAAATTTGTTTAAATGGAAAACGAAAGATGGATAGAAAATAAAGGAAATTAGAATAGGATAGGAATTGTATGATGGTAGCTTAGGATGCAGCCTGAAATTGTCGATTTAATAGAAAATGTCAAGTTTCAAATGATTATTATATATATACCTTAGGAAATATATGAGTCCATCGACGGCGGTTTGAAGTTAATTTTATAGTAACATGGGAAGGATCAAAAGGATTTATAAGCGCCCTTCCAGGTCTTGGTAAATGGTTTGAAACCAGATGAAGAGGAGGTCCAACTACAGGAGAACCTAGAAAATATATATATTGAAATGTAAGGAAAATATTGTTTAGATTATATATTATTACTTACTATCAAAATGAACTTGATTTATCGAATTTACATGCCGGGGAGATTCGACTTTTTGAAGCGAGGGTATTGTAATTGCATCGGAACGAACTGGAGCTTCAGAACTGAGATTAGAAATGACTGAACAGGAATGACGAAGATCTGGGTCAGACATTTTCCTGGGTAGCGGAGGACGTTGAGATTCATTGCGATCCATCATGATTGCACAGACACTAGTTTTTTTTACCCTAACTGTATTACGTGTCACTCCGCGTGTAAATCTGAAAAATATTTTAAATAAGTTAATAAATAAATATAGAAGAAAAAACTACTATATATAAATTTAAATATCAACTAACCTAGAAGAAGAAGCTTGCGGAAGTTGAAATACTTGTGCATCATAAGCATCATAATCGAAAAGAGAATTAGGCATACATTCATCTTCAATTTCTAGTTTGGTTTTACTTGAGGGTTGTAGAGTAGTATGGGCTGTTTCTGTAGGTTTTGTTCGTCGTGGTGGTAATTTAATTCGAGGTATAAATGTAGAATATGCCACTTTTTTATTAGTTGAATAAAAACTAATTCATTAAAACAAAAAAAAAAAAACAAAAATTATAATTTTTTTTGAAATTCATAAATTTTATAAAAATGTATTAAGCGTTTTTACCTTAAATTAATCCAATGTGGCATACTATAATCGTCAGCTACATTAATTGAACTATCTTTATTGTGGAACTAAAATTAAAATGATAATAAATTAAATTTGAATGATAAATTATCTTGTATTTAAATTAAATAGTTAGATATTATGAATTGGAAAATTATATATATATATATATATATATATATAGTTCGAGAATTAAAATCCTTATTATATGTGCCACTCAGAAGCCAAAGCGATTAACTCCACATATAAACAAACTGAGAAAATGAAGACCAAAATTTACAGCTTGTAGGAAATTCAGGGTTATTGATTACAGAAAAATGTATATTGCATTGCAATATTAAGATTATCAAGTTCATTATAACTTCATATGTTTTGGATTACATTACATTACATTACTATCAAAATTTTAAAAATTGTAGTTAATTGGTTTGGCTTCTGAGAGGCACATATAAATTTGTTGAATTAATTAAAAAAGTTATTTCAATAATTTTGAAAATACAGTAAATAGATTAATAAAAACCTTTAAAAGAGGAACTGCATGTAAAGGTTGTTCACCAACACAAACAAGATCACTTCCTACTCCATTATCAATAATACGTTGTTTTGTAACATTTGTAAGTTCCCGATCAACTTCAAATACCCCTACTCCTGGTGTTATCACTACTGATAGTTGACCAGTCCGATCGAAACTTCGGTCCAAATAATGTTTTTCGAAAACTAAAATGATAATATAAATTAAATTGAAAAAAAAATGAATACTTTAGATTTTATTTAGAAGAAAATAACCATTTAATGACATATTCAACACTTCAAGAAAGTTTCCTTGGGCTGCGGTTGAATTCACTGCTTTTGGAATGTTTTCTCCAGGTCTTTTATGATATTCAAGTACAATTTTCAGATAATCAGTAAAAAGTCGACGAAGTTGGACAAGAGTACTTGTCCAATCGTCATATCGTTCATTTTGCACAGCCACGCGATAAAAATCTTCATAAAATCTTCCCTTATAATCAATTTGTAAACATTCTCTCATATAATGTGGAAATTCATCAACACTGTTCGCTTTATAAAAAGTTCTTGAAAATAATACAATAGTTACTTCATGATTACTTCCATTTTTCTAAAAAATAAATAAATTTACATTTATATTCATAAAGATAATCAAAAGATGTCTATTAAAATTTTATATTTATTGGGATTATATTTTTGTTTATCGTCCTATATAATAAATATATACACAAATTTTATTAAATTATTATAAATTAAATTAATTATAAAACTTACTTTCCATTTTTGAAAGAGATCGGCTAAGAAACCATTAACGGCTTTTTCAAAATAAAGATCACCATGAATATCAAAGTCCCACATTTCTGAACTCATTTGAATAAATAGATAAACCATGGATGTTGATGATCTAAAAACTACCTAATTAAAAAAAATTAATTTGTAAAATTAGAATTTTCATTAAAAAATTATAATAAATGTATGTAATATTTATATTATTGATCAAAAGAATCATTTTTATTTAGGATTAAAATTTAAAAATTATTAGATGTGAAGGGAATTTTTGCTTTATTAGTGAGTATATAAACGAGGGCTGTTCAAAAGAAAAGTTGAATTTGGAATTTTCGCGGGCTGTATACATTCGATTATCGAAAATTTTTTTCATTATGTTGGTACACATATGGTTCTCATATGTTGACATTATCAGCCATTTTAGATTAGTAGTTTGTTTTTGAAAACTGAAAAAGTTAGTCACGCTTTTGTGTGTTGTTCGATTTTTTATTTAGAAAAAATGGATCAAAGAATCTATATTCAATTTTGCGTTAGAAATGGAATAAAATTCTCCAACGCACTTAAAATTCGGCGAGTCTAGTTTGTCTCAAAAACTGTTTATAAGTGGTACAAGCGTTTTAAAAAAGCACACCAAGTTCGATCAAATGTGAAGGTTTTGCTCACTGTTTTCCTCGATTAAAATGGCGTGGTGCATCATGAGTTCTTGCCAAATGGTCGTACTGTTAATAAGGAAGTTATGCAACTTATGCGTGAAGTAATACGGCTAATACGATCGGAATTGTGGAAAAACAAATCATGGATTCTGCATCACGATAATGCACCAGCTCACACATCATTGCTTGTTCGAGAGTTTTTGGCCAAAACACTCAACCACCGTATTCACCAGATTTGGCTCCCTGTGACTTTTTCCTATTTTTAAAACTGAAGAGACTAATGAAAAGAAAGCGTTTTGCCACAATTGATGAGATAGACGAAGAACGAGTAAATGGATTGGAAGAAGCGCTAATAAGTACATAAGTACATGCATCTGAGGAGAATTACTTTGAAGGGGACAAAATGGATATTGATGAATAAATAAATACTATTCGAAATAATTCAAAATTCACCTTTTCTTTTGAACAAACCTCGTATATATCAGAGAAAGATATTAAATTTTAAAATATATTTATTCAATTATTATATATAATACCAATTTATTTCATTATTTACAATATTACAATTGTAAAGAATTGAAAAGCAAATCTTCATATTAAGCCAGATTTTTCTGAAACTCCAATCAAATTTGTTTTGTTTAATAATTAAATAATAGAATTGAAAAATAATCTTCAGGATAAATAATTTATACATTTCTATATTAATTAAATAATAAAAAAATATTCCTAATAATATTAACAATAGTAATATGTGAACTTATTTAATTTATGTTTTAAATATTTCCTATAAGCTTTTATTTTTGGAAATCTATTTATTTTATTACTCTTCTTTCTAAATATCTATAAATATAGAAAGGGGTTATTTTTAAAATATCTCCCTCTAACTAATTTTTGTTTATTCAATCAACTTTCTTTCTAGTTGCCTGTTCCAAATAGATATATATTAAAATAATAAAATTATATTAAATATCAACGTATAATTGCTACAATAATAATTTTTAAATTATTTTAAAAATTGAAGATTTTAAATAGGTAAAATCGAATTATTTCAGATTCAATTAAATATTAAATAGAAGTGTACCTTTGTATCATCAGTTATAACTCCACATGCAACTCGATCCCCCTGAGACCACATTTCATAAACTTGACAACGAATACATCCTCCACAAAATTCAATTTTTTTATTTATATAAACACACGTATTAATCTAGAAAAAAAAAATTAAAAAGAACAATTTAATTTTATTTATGTGAATAAAACATATTGAAATTAACCCATATACTTACTAAACTATTTTTTAAACGCCACATTTCACTTCGACCCATATATTGATCTTTAAATGTCAATTCAACGGAATCCAATGCTACAGTTTCTGGATTAACTTTATTAACAATCACTCCCGAATAGATTCGTAATTGAAAAAGAACTGCAATGGATTGTTCAACACTAATAGCCTCTAAAATAAAGATTATTTATTTAATATAATCAATAAAAATTAATTATAATAAATGTTATTAAGACTAACCTCTAGTTAAATCCTCTTTTATAGTGATTTGTAATAAAAGTCTACTATACTCATCTTCTGGATGATATATTTCAACAATATCACCTTTCTTAAAATCAGGAAAATCTTTTGTGTTGATTAAAACCTCCTCGGCTATTAATTAAGAATCATTTATAAAATTAATAAAATTTCTTTTAATTTATTATTTAATTTATTTATTATATATATATATTAAATGTTTAAATAATGTATTACTTACTACACCAATTTTTTTGATGTACAATTAACTTGAACGTCTTCATCTTCGTTTTAGAAATGAAATTTTCAGGCAAACATTAATATCATTTCAAATGTTATCTATAACAATACAGCTGATAAATCATGTCAAATTCCAAATAAATATTACGCAAATGTATTTTAAAAACACCTGCTGATTAGTTTTCAAATTCTCATGTAGATGGCAGTGTAGTTTTAATTATATGCGAAAAATACAAAATTATTTGATGAAATGTTTTAGAAATATTTTGATTATAAATATTCAAAAGATTATTAAAAGATTACAAAATTAGAAAGGCCTTGGTTGTAACAATTATATTTTTTAATTCCCAATAAACTCAATAATATCAGGGCAACAAAATATACTCTTTTCTTTATTAGAATGTAAAAGCGTTTTTTTTTTGTAAAATAATAAATATATTTTATTTTGTCCTTTTTTCTTCACTCCCTCAATCTGATCATATTTCAATTATATTTTATTCTTAATTTTAATATTGTTACTATTATACTTAAAGGACGGAGCATAAAAAGCATAAGATTTCTATTATTTTTTTTGTTGTAACTCCAAAATATTGTGAAATATTAAGATAATCAAAAAGACATAAAATTTAACCTTCGACTTACGCTTATGAACAAATTAAAGACAAATATATATTTTTAATCATTTATTTAAAAATGTAAAAACATTTAAGGAGAAGGGATAATATCATCAGTAAAATCCCTGAACCGCTGTTGTGTAAAAAGCCTTAATAAAATGTATATAAACAGTTTTTGGGAGTGATATATACATATATATATATATATAATATTTTAAATTATTTATATATTAATATATAAATATATGAAAATAATTTTTTGAGTTCGATATTCCTTTAAATAAATTTTTAGCATAATTTATCAAATTCCACTAAAATTTTTCAATATTAAAACAGTATTTCTCAACCATTTAGTATTCACGGCCCAATTTTCAAACATAATTTTCATCACCCCCCCCCCCCCCTCCACCGGAAATGTTTCAAGGCATCGCAAAATCATCTGAACAAAATTGAAAAAAAATGAAAAAAAAAATAAAAAATGTTCAAAAGCCCACAAAATCATCTTACCTTTTTTTTTTAGAACTATATTGAAAAAAAGTCGGGAATTTTCTCTTGGATATGCCACAGGTTGATAATCGCTGGATTAAAAAGATTTAAATTATTAAATATCACTTAATATAAAATTTACTTATTTATAATAAAGAATATATATTTATATTATAATAAACAAAAATTCTAGTTTACCTATAAAATAAAATTAATAAATAACATTGATAATTTAATTGTAATTTAATTTGCATTATAAATTTTATTGAAAAAGATTGATGTAGCATGCATCAATTAATTTGTTTTATATAATTTAATATTGTACGTACTTAAGAAAATGCGATTCGTTATCTTAATGGCATTATTTATTTAGCGTAAACTGATATTTTTGATAAAAAGGGAATAATGGCTGTTGAAGTATATTTATCTTAGTTATATA
The DNA here is from genome assembly GCA_963082975.1 of Labia minor. Lineage (NCBI taxonomy): Eukaryota > Metazoa > Arthropoda > Insecta > Dermaptera > Spongiphoridae > Labia > Labia minor. The sequence continues at coordinate 11,603,825 of OY720349.1, read as the reverse complement.
ATCCTTTTTGTGAATATATATATATACATATTTCACAGTTCGAATATTACGAAGTTGATTATTATTTCTAGGTGATAGACAAAGTTATTTAGTAAAAAAAGTGAAAGTAAAGGAGCAATGATGGCTGAAGTTACTCCTCTCCAACCGAATCAATTAATAGTGGAAAAGAAAAATTTATTTTGTCCATCAATTGAAGAAATAGCAAATAGTAAGTAAGCATATTAATTTTTTGTTTTATATTTTATGAAATAATATAAATTTATTTTATAGTTTTAAATGATGGCCTAAAATCCAATTTTCATGAGGTTTCAGTAAGTGTTGTTGAATGTCCTAATTTAAAAGAACAGCCTTTTACCTTAGCATGTGAAGGTATTCATGATTGAAAATCATTTAATTTTTTTTTAATTAAAGATAACATAAAATTAAATTTTACTATATCTTAGGATTATGTGGAAATTCTAAAATAATCGAAATTGGAGGACCACCATATCTTTTACCCACAGTTCAAAGAGACAAATTATATGATCTTAGAAATGTTCCTGAAATGGCTGAAATTAATTCTTCAAAAATTCCTGTTTATTTGCTTGGAGCTGGTGCCGGGCCTTGGCCTTATGCTGGGATCAATTGTGAGGTAGTCGCATACCTTTGCATAATTATAATAATTTATTCATTTTTTTCTTAAAAACATTCAATTTAAAAATATAGAATTATATAACTCGTTTGTTTTTTGTTAGATGATGGTTAATTTAAAGGTGAATGGTAATAATATTGATAACCATTCAAGAATAGCAAAATTAAATAAAGAAAATTCTTGCATACTTGAACGACTTCCGGATAAGGAAACTAGAACAGCTCTATTAAATAATATTTTTTGTTCTGAAGGTTCACCTGGAAAGGTAAATACATTAAATACTTTATAAGTTTAAGATAGATATTTGTAAAAAGAGATAATATTTAAATATTTATTTTTATTTTAAATGCTTTAGAATATAATTTAATTGGAAATTTTTAACATTTAACACTTTGAATTTTATTATAATAATCTTATTTTAAAAATTATCTCAATAAATTCTTTTACAAATGAAATCATACGTAAAATATAGTATGAGAATATTTAAAAAAAATTCAAATTGTAATTTGTTAAAATATCTTCAATTAGATAAGTTTTCAAATTATTCAAAATGAAAATAAATATTCAGGATATATATATGAGGTATGTTCAAAAGAAAAGGTGAATTTTAAATTTTCGCTGGCTGTGTACATTCGATTATCGAAAATTGTTTTTGTTATGTTGGTACACATATGTTTCTCATATGTTGTCATTATCAGCCATTTTAGATTAGTAGTTTGTTTTTGACAGCTGAAAAAGTTAGTCACGTTTTGTATGTTCTTCGATTTTTTGCTAAAAGAAAAAATAAGGAATACTACAAGGAAGTTATACAACGTTTGCGTGAAGCAATACGGCTCAAACGATCAGAATTGTGGAAAAACAAATCATGGATTATGTATCACGATAATGCACCAGCTCATACATCAATGCTTGTTCGTGATTTTTTGGCCAAAAACACTCAACCATCGTAATCATGTCTCAACCACCGTATTCACCAGATTTGGAACCCTGCGACTTTTTCTTATTCCCAAAACTGAAGACACCAATGAAAGGAAATCGTTTTGCCACAATGGATGAGATAAAGTCGAAAGCGAAGAACGAGCCATGATGGCCATACCGAAAAGCGCATTTCAAAATAGAAGAAGCGGTGGCATAAGTGCATTATATCTGAGGGAAATTACTTTGAAGGGGACAAAATGGATATTGATGTATAAATGAATATTTTTCGAAATAATGCAAAATTCACCTATTCTTTTGAACAAACCTTATATATAAGTATAAGTATATATAGTAAATTTATATTAGTTTTCTATTTTTATTGGAAATATATGAATTTGAAAATTTTAAATTAAATTTTTAAAATTATATATCTTAAATTTAAATATTGTCCAGGTCAATTATAAATAATTATTTGATAACTCATTATTTTAATTAGATATATTTTTTTTAATATATTATACAATAGAGGAATAGACAATGAGAATAATATCATTGCTAATTAAATTGATTGAATCAGCTATAAATGACTATAAATTATGTAAAATATATCAATATATATATTTTTTTTAATTCGTATATATTTTTTTAAATTTTAATGTCTTTTGGAATCTATGCCCATTTTAGAAAGTCTTCGCTTTTTAAAATTAGTTATTAATTCAAATCTAATTTAACTTAGAGATTCGATTTATTTGATTTATTTATGTATTTATTTTAGGTTCTTAAAGTACATTGTAAAAAAAGGACTGGAAAACAAGATTTCATTACTTGTATGAGAACAACCTTAGCAAATCATTATCAAAATAAACCAATAGGTAAAAAGAAAAGTTTATAATATATTTATTTATTGTATTTGGGAATGTTATTTCATTTTACCTTATTTTGGTCTTATTTTTTTATTTTATTTAATATTAAAATTATTTTATTAATCGATATTTTGACAAGTCCGCGAGGGTAAGCGGTACTCCTCCTTGAAGTAATACCTCATGGTGGGTCCAGGGGCACCTGCAAAGGCCTAAAAAAGGGGGGGTTTAGCCGGTTAGAGTCCGTGTGGATTTTCCCCTCCTTATATAAAGACAAAAAAAGAAAATAGTAATATTATAGAATAATATATACTAATCTAAAATAAAATTTAGTTTAAAATTATTTTAAAAAATAACTTTTTATATACTATTTTTTTTTTAAAATTTGAATGAAACACAGAGCCGGAAAATATTAGTAATTGTAATTATTTTTAAAAAGCTTTTATTTAGTTTCACATTGTGTCCTGTTCCCTTGCCAGCCCCGGCGGGACCATGAGAATGTGAGGCAGCTTCGCTAACCTCCTACCCTGTGGACCCTTATAGAGAGTTAAGTGAACGTAAAATTATAAAAAATTTAATCTTTTGAAATTTTCTTAAAAGTGATTTTGGTCAATGCTAAATAAAATTATCTTTAATATCAAGATTTTATTCACTTTGAAGTACTCTGAGAGATCTTTATGATGAATTTTTTTTTATATTTTATAACTAATATTTTCACATTGTTAATAATAATGAACAAATATGAAAATAAACGTTACTGTTAACATTATTTTCACTGATAAAATTTTATTGAAATAAGAAAACTTTGACTTATACTATATTTATGAAATAGCATTTGTTTTCAACTGCTTTTAGCTGCATTTAACTTTTATCATAGTTTTGATCAAAATTAAATACATTACCAGGAACTCGTCGGTTCGTAGCAATTGATGTACATCTCTTATATGGAATGTTCAATGTGTATACAATTACAAATATTTATATATGGATAGTGCATTTTAAATATCTATTAAACAGAGATATTATTATAATCGTATAGTGGCGCGCCAGCGAGTGTTTGGCTCTTTGTTGATGACACCACTTCACTTATTGGCGCGTGATTGGCAATCAACGTGCTAAAGATTTTTAAAAATTAATTCCGGTACTTTCAGACATATAATCAAGCTGAAATTCTATATATATAGCAGTTTTATACAATTTTTAATCATGTGAAAAACTATCAAACAAATATCTTTATTTTTTATGGTCATCGACATCGAAAATTTTCGTGATCGCAATACTATCTCTGACGAGATAATAAAAAATGAAACATAAATATTCTAATTCTTGATAAATCGAATAATTTATTTTGTTTTTCTCAGGTCTTGGAGGAACTTTTCTTGTAAAGAATGGAAAAGCAAAACTTCATATTATGCCAGATTTTTCTGAAACTCCTATAACATCGGATGAAGGAGTAAATAAATGGCTTAAATTTTTTAATATGTCATCTCCATTAATAGCAGTAGGAACTTTCGTAACAGCCGATCCGGTAAGCAATAAATAATTAATATTATATATTATTAATGAATATAAATAATAGATTCATTCAAAAGTACAAGTGTAGTATAAATGTCATCCATTAAATAACAAAATATTGCTTTGATTAATATATATTATAAATTTGAATTTTTTTTTTTAAATTTTTTCAAATTTGTTTCAAGTATTGAAAAATTCTTTGGTAAAAAAATTTTATTTAATTTCAATTTTGATATTTTTAATATTAAAATATTATTATATTATATATAATTTTTATAATAGTTTTTATAGTTTTTGACTGTCTTTAATATAATATATTAATTCTAATAACTGATGACAACTCGTAGTACTTATTTATGTTTATATTCTAAATTAGTTAAAAATGATTTTTATTATTAAAAATGTTTTTTAATAAACAATTGTTATTAAAATAGTATTTTACATAGTGATTATTTTTATTTTATATAATTATATATGAAATATATTTATTAACTTTTATAAATTAAAAAAAATTTTAAATTATTTCATTTAAAATAAAAACAAAATGTTATTCTATTATAAACTGTTTTTTAAGGCACTTGAAATTTAAATAAATAATGGATTAAAACATATTTTGTATGTATATTAATAAATTACTTATATATAAAACTATAAAATTATGTTAATGATATCAAAGATTATAATATTATTAGTCAAAAATTAAAAAAAAAAAATATTGTTTTTATTAGTAAATTTTCCTTACCTAATTCTTTTTATTTTTAATTGTATTAACTAATATTTAAAATAGATATTTAGAAAATAATACATTGTATTATTTTAGGGTTTGGATCTGCGACTCCAGCATTTTCATTGCTTCAGTCATCATGGAGAAGGAGGACATTATCATGAGGATACCATTCCTGAGGAAGCTGAATATCTAGGATATTTTAATCTTGGAGAAAATGTATATAGAATTGATCGACCAATGGAATCACATCAATTCGGAAGAGATTAAAAAATATATAATCGCAGAATTTCATTTATTTTAAATTTAGATAAATAAATAGTGAAATATAAAGATAAAATAAATAATATACAATGTTAAATTATTTTGTTTTATTATTAATTTAGTGAATTGAATTAAGAAATAATGATTGTAATTTCGACCTATTCATTAGTATCACAAAAAATGACAGATATTTTTTAGCAAGTTAAGCTCGGAATGTTCGTACAACTCGAACAACATATTGCCTGCAAATAGGACATTCGCTTAATTGTTTTCCACAAGCAGTACATGTAGCAAGATGTCCACATTCGAGCATCACACATTCCACTGGTGCATCCATACATATTTTACAAAGCTCATCTGGACCAAGATTTTCAATATCTATTAAAGAAAAACAGTTAAAATATATTAATTTTGTAAATATGAATAATTTATTAAATCAATTATCTAATAACAACTATAATGAAATGAGTCACAAACTATAGGAGCTATTTTGTTATATACGATATTCATTCAAAAAATGAGCTGTGGCTAGGCACAGAACCAACCGACGATTTGAAATAAATTATAAATTATATATAAAGTATAAAAAAAAAATATTTTTAAAATTTGAATTAAAATGACTAAAGTATATTATCTTGGTTTTTATTTTTAGTTTAATTACTCAATTATTTATTACTACTATATTTTAAGTGAAAGATTTCCGATAATGAATATAAAATTAATACTGATATAAATTTGATCAAAATCCGTTGTGCCGTTCAAGCTATACACATCTATAAGTACACACAATGGACAGACATTTGGACGCCCGGTTTCCGAATATACACTAAAAGTTGAGGAATTCATGCTACTGATGCATTAAGTAAACATACCAAATTTTATCAAAATTCGTTGAGCCGTTCAAACTGTACACATCTATACGGACACACAATGGACAGACATCATGCTAAAAATACTTTTTTCTGTTAACAAAAAGCATAATTCGTGGAGATATGTAAGAATCTCCACATATGAAATTTGGTGTGAAAACAATACCTTTCCTTCGTATCGTCAGTCGGTAAAAAGTAACGGGTTAATGTATTAACTATGTAATTAATTAATTCGGAATATTTATTAATTTTAAAAATAAATGAATAAAAAATTATATTAAATTAAATTCAAGAATTGAATTATGAATGCTTAAGATTAACTCACGATTACAAAAAAATTGAAAAAAAACAAAACAATTTTATAACTTCATTTTTCAATTTAAAACTTTGAAACAATACTTAAATTGAATAAACAGTAAGGTGATAGATATTCTTTAACTGAAAACAATTTAATATCAAAGAAATTTTCAAATGAAAAAAAATATTTTGATTTTTATAAATTTTGACATATGAATGAAAGTTAGGAAATGTTGATTTGGATAATCTTTCAAAGCTATTATGTCTAGAAAAAAAATTTATTTTAATTTTATCGATTCTTTGTTATTAGTTTTAGGCTAAAAATTACCTTTTCTTTTTTCTTTATATTCTTTCCATAATCTTGTAGCTCTTTGAATTAATTCTGGCTTTTCGCAACAACCTTGAAAATCTATTCTATTAAGATAAAGCAAAGTTTTTATTTGTTTTATTGTCATTGATTCAAATTCCTTCTCATCTGTGATATCCTCTAGTTTAATTGTTTCACTCTTCTAAAATTAAATAAATAAATAAAAATAAAATAGAGAGTAATGAAATTGAAAATGAATTGATTTTTTATAAATAGTAAGAATTTGCTCTTTTAGATATCTATTCTTACAAGGGATATATATGTTTGAATAAACAAACTTTTATTTTAATTTTGGAATGACTTTCTTATATAAAGTCATCCAATTTTCGTTTTAGTAATTTCAATTATTTTTTATATAACTAAACAAAACTTGTTTTGGTAATAGTCGACGATATTTGTCACCTCTTGGATTTTGATGAAACTTCCCAAGTTGATTCGTTGATTAATTCTAAGAAACTTTTTCCTTAGCCAATATAGGCGGAATCTTCTAGTTTTCGAGATAAAAAGGATTAAAATTTGGATATAAATCCAGTGATATTCTATTTAGCTACCATGTTTTATCCATTTGACCAGCAGAGGGTTCCAATATTTTTATTTATTTTTTTTATTTTTTTCATTTAGGATTGGATATAGAAACATTAAAAAATTAATTAATTAAATAATTTTCCTATATCCAAACCGAAACGAAAAAAACCGAAAAAATTAGTGAATAATTCGTGAATTAGTCAATAAAACATTACTTGATGGCTGCACATTTCGACGTTCATACCCAGCTAATCAGTTAAACTTAAAAAATATTTATTTATTTCGAAAACTAGAAGTTTCCCCGATATATTGCCTAAGGAAAAAGTTTATTAGAATTAATCAAGGAATCAACTGGCGAAGTTTCATCAAAATCAAATTTCGTCGACTATTAACAAAATATGTACTTAGATTTATATAAAATTTCCCTTTTCAAAATGGATAAGAACTTACTTCCCATAATATTTCTTTTATAAAAATAATTGGAAAATAAATATTAATTAATAATTTAAGATAATTTGTCAATATTCTTGAAAATTATAATGTAACGAGATATTTTATTTGAAATTATTTGATAAAAGATCTTCTAACTACCTCACTAATTTCCACCACTTGGGTATTTGAATGAGAAGGTGATGGATTTTCGATATCATCTTCGAATGTTATAATAGGTTCTGGTCCCGTACTTTGTACTTCTTCCGGTAAATCTGATATATCTACCATTTCAAAATCCCCAGCTTCAGTGTCACTTAATGGTTGTGAATTTTGACTTGAGTCAGACGAACTTGGTGGATGGACCACTTGAGTTGATGGAGGTGAATTTTCATTTGAGTTTGTTCTTTCTTGATCACTTGAGGAACTGCTTGGAGCGGATATTCTTTCTTGGAATGAACTTCCAGATGTATAAATTGGAGTAGTTAATGGATTTTTTTTTGTAATATGACATACTAAGAGATTGACTAAATCTTCTTTTTCTGTAAAGGGTATTCACATAAATCTTGGACTAAAAAAAGAAAAAATTTATTAAATTAATAAATTATTAATATGGATTAACTTTACCAACACAGCCTCTTGTTGAAATATTTTGCGACACTAGATAAGATTGTAATTCCTTAACTCGAAATTGTTGTAAATGAGAGCGCATTAATGGACGTCTTGAAAGAACTTTGCAAATCATACATTTTAAATTTCTCCCAATGAATCTTTGTAATAGAGGAGATGTATATCCTGAATTAGATATCGTTGGCCCACTCAAACATTGGCCGCAATAATATCGACGACAATCACAGCATTGTTTCTGAAATTAATTTTTTTCATACTAAAAATAACATCGATCTGTCATCTTTGTAATTGAGAAAAACAAAAATATTTAATTTTCATTACCTTTCTTTTAAAAACACTAAATTTTGTTGAACAATTATTACACGACATTTTTAAAATTATTTATTATTAATATTTTTTCAAATTGTCAAGAATATATTAAATATGATTTAAATGTCATAACCTAAAATATTATATATATACAAAATTAAATATATATTTTTAAAATAAAAATATTTTAAAAACAATATTATTTGATCAGATCAATTTACAGATTCATTTTAAAAATTCCAATAGGCTTATATATAATGAATCATAATAGAATTTTATACAAAAAATTGATTACTCACTATTTAAAAAAAAATTTAATGAGGTTAGAATAATTTATGTTGTAACAGAATTTTTACTCTTATAATATTGGCTATATTTTTTGATGTTAATATTTTTCAAATTCACTAATATAATATTATAATAATAAATTAGTATATTGATGATAATTAATATTAGTAAATTATACAAAAAAAATTTTTAAAATGTTTCAGTTTAATATCAAAAATTTTATTAATGAACATATATTACTTTTATTTTATATAAATTACTTATATATTAATATTAAAAATATATAGTGTATATATATATAATTTTTTAATATAATTTCATATAATTATGTTATTAGTGTAGTCGCAAAAATAAATAAATTTATACCGTACGAAAATTATTAGTTTCCAATGCGAATCGACCCTGATTTTCTGAGCCTGGGATTAAATTCCCTGACCTCTATATAACATTAATATATGTTACGGATTTGATCATTCATTATATTTATTATCTAGATATTATAATATTCGATTATATTTTAGAGAAATTTTTTCCATTAACTTAAAACAAAGCAAACAATCTCAACAAATAAATACATTTTATTAATATTAAAACTTTTAATTGACAATTAAGGTGCAAAGCAAAAAAAAAATAAAAAAAACTTTTTAAAAACACCTGTTTACTTAAATGCACTAAAAAGGAGAAAATAATTTCTCCACTCACCATTTCTTTACCCTGCCCCCCCCCCCCCAACTTAATAGATCACGCTACGCCACTGCTAATAAATATATTTACTAAGAGCACAATTCTAAAAAATAATTTTAAAATATCTATAATAGATAGATTTTTGTTTACAAAATAAATATTTTATTTCATCAGAACGTTTTGTGGTTAATTACCATGTTTTCTCTTTTATTACATCATTTCTCTGTTAATAATATTATATTAAGTTAAATTTTCAAAATTATAACTTATAATAATTTTTTCTTTTAATATTATATTTATTTAAAATCTAACATAAGGATTTACCTTAAAGATTGCAATAGTTAATTTATTTAATCGGGGACATTTATACAACTAAGGACAACAAACGCAGGACAATTACAATTTTACGTGGGAAGAAACAGATACACTTTGGACCCAAATCAAGTGTGCACCCTGTGTAATTTAATTAAAAAAGAGGATTTATTTCACTTCCTGATAGAATGCCCTATTTACGCTCCGCCAAGAAATGAATACATCATGAAGTATGTGTACCCATGTGAGGAGGTACATGAGGGCAATTATGTCGAAATCCTACTTAACCACTACTAAACGCTGGGAACGACACCCAATTGACGGACTGTCATAAATACATTTCAAGTGCACTGCAATTAAGATCTTTCGTCATGAACGAATGACGCGGGGTGAGACCTCGAGCATGGATTGTTCGATCTTTGTTTTTTCTTTGTTCTCCTTTAGGACTGTTTATTATTATTTTCTGCTTTAAGTTTTTCTATTGTTACTGTAGGGCGCCATTGGGGGTGTGGGTAGCGCAATCTCCAGGTTTTACTAGCCTTTCCTGGTGAGTTGACAATCACAACTCTGATTATATGTATATTAAACTTAAAATATGCTTAAGTAAAAAAAAGAAAACAAATGTAAATAAAATTTAATATAATTAAGTAAAATTGTAATAGCGTATCAATAAATGATCGCAAAACAAACAATTTAATCTTGTAACGTTCATCTTTTGTATGTTCTGATAATCTCTCTCTCTCTCTCTCAACTATTGTAAAAATTTGGGCTAATAAACATACTCTTTAAATTGAAATTGAAATTGGGTGTGTGGGTAGCGAACCTGCCTCACATTCACATGGTCCAGGGTTCAAGTCCCGGGCTTGGCAAGGGAATTTCCCCAGCTGGGGTCTATCGGACGGAGTCAACCCAGCCTCCGGGAACAACATTGGGGAAAAACTACTTGGTAGCGCCTCCGATCAAGAAAATCAAGGAAAAGGTTGAGAGGACCCGTTCTACTGATCATAGGACACCTCATTGATATAACCGGTTTGATAGTCGTTGTCCTTGCGTAGGACGTACAAAGTCAGAGGTTATTGTTACTGCAAAATTTTGTGAACAAAAATTCGATATGATCTGTATGCCGAATTGGCAAAGACAAACAAAGTTTTGTTATTATTATTTATATATAAATATATAATGAAGTTATTATATCTAATTTAAGTGCATTCATAACTGTTAATTAGAATGGAAATCATTTGTAAACATGAAAATGTGTAATCTGTCCCGAATAATGGGAAAGAAGTAAAATTCAAGAATGTATACAATTTCTTAATGAATGGATGATTGTATATGTGTATTTAATAAACTGAGAGATTTGCTAGTTGTGAGTTAGTTTTTTTTTTGTTTTTTTTTTATTTTTTATTTATTTAATTATTTTTGTTGTGTTTACATGGAATGTTTGTTTGTATCGATTCTCAAATAACACTAAATGTATTAAATCAGTTGTTATTTATATGAAACGACATTTTTGTTATTATTCTTGTTAATAAAAAGTTTTTATCCCCTTTCATCTCAAATTTTCTAAGTTATTTTGCTTGATTGTTTTGGAATATTGTAAAAGATGAAATTGTATAATTTGTATGCCGAATTGGCAAAAGCAAATAAAGATTATTATTATTATTTTATATTATTTAATTTATTTGATCATTAAGCGTATTATTTTTTTAATTATATTATTAGATATATCAAACTTTCTCTTTATATCTGGCGGTAGTAGTGATGAGATTCATAAATGGGTGGAGCTTCGATGTCAACGGTTGGCCAATGGGAAGAGACCAACTCATTCGATTGTCAGTTGCACAGAAGAAACCAACAACGAAAAAGATGATGTAATTTGGAAAGAAAATTAACTGTCCATCCTCATTTCAAGATCTCCCTTTGATTCTGTATTCCTGGTTTATTTGAAGTTTGAACTTCAATCCAACAAGGTTACTTGTACTTCTTTTTTTCAAGTATTTATTGTTATATTAAATAAATCAAAATATTTCTTTACATTTTGAATAATGACGTCAGATCTTCATTCTCCATTATCCAAATTTCTAAATTTTAATACAAAATCACAAAATAAAATGATCAGAAATCAGGTTTTAACAACATTAAGGGAGGATGAAATTATGGAGACACAAACAAGTGATAATGATATTTATGAAACCAATTCAAACACACGAGAACGTTCCCGCAAAAGACGATTAGATCATCTTACATTAGAAGAAAAACTCCAGAGAAAGTACGTTATTCTTGTTTCATTTATTTTATTTAACATATTCTTATTATAATATCAATTAAAATAGAATTTTATTAAACATTTATTAGAAAAATCAATAAAGAATGGTGATATGTCATTTTAAAATGGTGGAAATATGACCTTGGTTTATTATATTCTCTATTTGACTATCGATCATAGGCCTAAATTATTTAGTGATCGAAAGGTTTTAATAAATAAATTAATAGTCCAATAAATGACCTGTTTTTAAAGATCGATGGTACTATTTTTAAAAATTAATAATGGGTTATTGAAGGGGATTTGTTTATTAATATTTAGGTGTTTATATATTTATTCCTTACAATATACTACATGGATTTTTCAACAGGTGACGCCACTAGAAAATGAACATGACTCATTTCGAGAGGCTCATCTGTCACTAGTTTATGTATGAAGTATCATGACATTCCGTCCATTCGTTTACAAGCTACAGTCGTTTGAGTGACGCTACTTTCGCCTTCATAAGAAAAATGGAAAAACAGGAATATCGCGTCTTGATTAAACATTGTTTTTTAATGGGAAAAACTTGTGAACAATCATTGCAGTGGTTGCAGGAATGTTATCCCACTTCTGCTCCTTCGAGAACAATGTCATGATACTTCATACATAATGACAGATGAGCCTCTCGAAATGAGACATGTTCATTTTCTAGTGGCGTCACCTATTGGAAAATCCCGGGACTTTTCAGCCCATGTATATATAAATATATCTATATGAAGTAAAATTAATTTAAATTATTTATTAAAATAGAAAGAGTAGTTTTATTCATGATCTTGATAATTCTATTATTTCTATTAAATAATTAATATTTTCTTTTTGTAGAAAACTGAAAAATAGAGTTGCGGCACAAACATCACGTGATCGTAAAAAAGCAAAAATGGATGAATTAGAATTGCTTGTTCACAATCTACAGAAACAAGTAAATTAATGATTTTCTTTTAAAATGAAATCATCAATTTAATTCTGTTCTTTTGTTTTGCTTTAGAATAATATACTGATAGCTGACTGTGACTCGTTAAGAATTCAAAGGGATGAATTGTCAAAAGAGAATTCTGCTCTTCGGGCTCGATTGGACAATTGTCATGGATCTTGTGTCAGATGTTCTGGTGCTACATCAGGACCTGCTGCGTCCTCGCTCTCCCCTCTGCCGAAGGAGGCACCAAAACACCTGGCACAGAGTCCAACCAAACGCCCAATTGCCTGCCCGAACACAGCCTTCTTGATTTGGACACTTTACCTCCTTTACCAGAATTATTCGACCAACTCGACCATGAAGAGTGTTTACGGCAACTCGAGAATCTTGCGCACAGTCTGTTTGAAGATAACGGAGACTTTGAAGAAGAATCCAAACAAAGTGGAAATGTAGGTTATTCTATTCCTATAGATAATAACATTAAGGAAAAATTGTTCTATTTAGAAATATCTAATATTTTAATTAAATAAAATAATCTATTTCAGGATGTGCAAACAACTAATGAAACGCTTATTAAATCCATCGACAGAAGTAAAATGGATGAATTAACAAACTCAGATACATTTCTCAAAAATCCTTATGAAAATAATTCCAATGATTTTAATTTAAACACAATGAATATGGAAATTCCATTAGAAATTTCAAAATCATTTGACAAGGATCCTTTGATTGGAACATATGATAAATCGAGTAATACTTTAACTGTAGTTATTGTTGATGAGAATGGTATTTGTGTGGAAGAAGCACCCCAAGAAGAAATCACTTCTATAGAAGATACAACAGACTGTAAACATCTTGCACCAATTTCACCTGCTTCTTTTACAAGTGGATGTTTTTCGGATGGTGGCTATGAATCTCTTGATTCACCTCTTAGCATAATCTCTGGATCAGAATTTAATAATGATTCTTTGTTTTCATTATCGACAATTTCACCAATTTTAGATTGAATTATCTATAAAACAAATTTTATTATACTTCTGTAAATATGTATATATAAAGAAATTATTTATTTGATCAGTTTTTTATAATTTTATTACAATATCATTATTATGTTTAATTTAATAAAATATCATTGGATTTTATTTATTATGTTTTTTTTTAATTTACTTTCCTAAATTATCTATCCACAGACCATCATCACTATCTATCCCTCCATTTTCAAACAATTTTTAATAAATAAGACTTATTAAATTATTAAAGCTTTGGTGGCTGTTTTTATTTATAAGGGAATTTTGTAAATAAAACCACATATTGATATTTGTTATTGAAAATTTATTCAAAAAAATACACAACGTTTCAATTGCTACTTCTGCAATGACGTGTCACTGGACGCCCCAACGATTGCAGAAGTAGCAATCGAAACGTGTATTTTTTGTATTTTTTTGAATAAATTTTCAATAACAAATATCAATATGTGGTTTTATTTACAAAATTCCCTTATAAATAAGACTTATATTATATTAGCTAGGGCAGGGATGGCGAACCTTTTTCAAAATTATAAAAAAATCTTTTTAAAGTAACTAACGTGCAACAAAATTACAATGATTTTTTTTTCTCTACTATCTGTAGCCCTTTTAGTTTGAATATATAATCGAATATTTTTGTATAACTTCTAACTATCCTGTATAATTTTAAATATTAAACTTTATACCAAAAAAAATAAAATGATTATTAAAAAATTTGAAATTTATTTGTGGTAAAAATATATCTTTCCTAAAAAAATAATTGTCAATTATTTTTTTTATTTTTATTGTATGGCAATTCTTTAATTGATTTTAGTTTGTAGTTTTTAGTTGTAGATAATGACCAAATATCAAAATTTATATCTATATTTATACTGTGAACCACTTACAATTTCTTGTTTGATAATGATATATTAAATTCTAGAAAAAGTTTGCGATTCTGGCTGGCATTATTCTCCAACCGTCTCTATGGGCAATGTAATTTTTAATATTCTGTTAATATTTCATTGTAATCGCCACATTCAATCATTATGTTAGATTTTAAATAAATATAATATTAAAAGAAAAAATTATTATAAGTTATAATTTTGAAAATTTAACTTATTATAATATTATTAACACAGAAATGATGTAATAAAACAGAAAACATTAACCACAATATGTTCTAATGAAATAAAATACTTATTTTGTATACAAAAAAATCCATTTATTATAGATATTTTAAATTATTTTTTAGAATTGTGGTCTTAGTAAATTTATTTATTAGCAGACGCGTAGTGTGGGGGGGGGTCTACCCCGGAAAAAATTTTGACAAAATAAATTATTTATTTATTCATAACGTTTAGACTATATTTATACCAAATTTAAAAATGTTTTTTTTTACTTTTGGGTTCTCACTTACAAAACTAATCACTATTAACCCCTCAAGCCGGGAATTAAATGAGCGAAAAATGCACTTTCTTTAACTTGTACCTAAAATAATTAATATCTCATAAACTACTCAACATAAATTTTGGAAATTTTCAAGAGATGCCAAGGGAAGATGTTTCTTCGTATACAAAAAATTTAATCAGCTTAGTTTACCTTGAAATTGAGTTCTGTGTGATAAATGTGATAAATATTGAAGCAACCGGATTCAAATTCAAAGCATGCCTAAAATAATTAATATCTCATAAACTACTAAATATAAATTTGTGAAATTTTCAAGAGATGTCAAGGGAATTTGTTTCTTTGTATACAAAAAATTTAATCAGCTTAGCTAGAAAATGAATTTTGAAGACTCGGAAAAAAAACAAAGTTTTTTCTTCTTTGAAAAAACATGTGTTCGAAAAAAAAACAATAAAAAAGTGGAAAAAGAGAAATAGTAATTATTGTAGTTTTAAAAAAAGTGCAAAAATTTTCAAAATTGATCGAGAGATGCCAGTGAAATGCATATTTATATAAACGCTGGAAGCCGGCTTAAGGGGTTAAATTTATTTTTTGCAAAATTTATGAAATTTAAAGTACTGAATATTTATTTATCTATCTTGGTAGATTAAACTGACAAATTATTTATTTTATTACTGAAAAGTCGCTTGAATTCCCTCGCATTATAAAAACATCCATGATAGAAATAGTGTATGCAGTTTGGACTTCTGAAAATGTCATTGCGTGTTGTTGCCGTACAAATCGCATTGTTCAGGATTTAAAATTTTTTCCAAATCTTCACTCTTCATGACCTGGAGAACCCAAATAAGCAGTGGCGTCGGGCCGGGGGGTGGGGGGTGGAGGCACGTGCCAAACTGCATATACTGTATCTATCATGGATGTTTTTATACTGCGAGAGAATTCAAGCGACTTTTCAGTAATAAAATAAATAATTGTCAGTTTAATCTACTAAGATAGATAAATAAATATTCAGTACTTTAAATTTCATAAATTGTAATTTTAATGTGAATTGTTCAATTTTAATTCGTTTCTATAGAAAAAAGTAATAATTATTAAAAAAATAATTTTGTCTTAAGCGTCTTTGGTTCGCCATCCCTGAGCTAGGTCTTATCGACCTCTTAAACAGGCCATGAAGGCTACCAGAAACGTAATCAATATCTTATTTAAAAAGAAACATTTAAGAAAAAAAAATAACAAATAATAAATGACATAGTGCTATTGGAGTGGCTATAAATAATGCATTTAAATTTTAAATTTAAATTTGAGGAATAAATATTAAAGCTAATGACCATATCAACATTAGAAATAACCAAATAACTAATCTAGCAGCAACTATTGTTAGTCTACCTAAAACTACAGGAGCAAAAGATAAAATTTAAATTTCCTTTCACTAGACAGTTTGTTCTTCTAATGTAAATTTCCATTAATCTAGAACTAGACTATTTCATTTCTATATTCAGCTTACATATTGAATTTCAGTATAAAATCTGAATAATTCTCCAAAATATCAGATATCTACAATCCTATTATACCTGAGATTTATAATAATTATAATTAAATTGCTTTGATACATTTTTGAAAGTCAAATTCAAAAATGATATTAAAAAAAATTATAAGTATAATGAAAAATTTATTTACACCTTAATATTCAATAAAATTAACATTTATATAATACAATAGATTCAAAGGGTATTCAAGGAATATCTACTATTTTGGTTAGATTATTAATATTAAGTTGATAGTTTCATATAAATAAAATATGAATATTCTTAAATATATATAACTTTAAAAAACAATTATATTTTAACAAATAAGCTCATACAAGAAAAATCATAATTCCACGAAAGAAAAAACGGTTCTTGATAGGGTTTTGGACTGCGAATTATTGTATGCCGTATTTGCTATACTTATGAATTCTAAAATTACTACGCATATCAGATCCGTATTCTAGGTGGAGTTTTCATGATATTGGAAACGTATAAAATAGATATTGGTTAAATAAAAATTAAAAATAATATATATTTTAACAGAAATATCTTAAAAAAATAATATTTCTGTAATAGAAAAATAGAAGAGCTATTTAAAAAAACTTTGATAGACCATTTTAAAGTGAAATTTTAATAAATTATATTATTTTTTAATTTTAGAAGCTAACATCAAACTTACGATCGAAAGAGTTTCTTTCTGTTTTGATCAAAAATAAAAAAGATTTACGAAAAATATAGCAAGTCATTAAAAAACTAAACTTATAGTAAATATTTTGAAAAATTTTGTTATATAGAACATAATAAAGTATATTAATGAAAATTATAAAATATAAGATTTATATTTATATATTATTACATTAATAACAAATATATTAAAATAAATATATATATATAAATATTTAAATAAAAAAGAGAAAAATGGCTGTTAACTTTAAAACTTATTTTTATTAGTAGAAAAATGCTAGTAAAAACTCTTAAAAATGTTAATATTAGCGCCTATTATAATTACAAGAGATATTACTTTATAATCTCTTATGGAAGGTTATTTTCAGAAATATAATTAGGATGTTTAATCTTTTGCCTAAAAACTAACCTGATAAGAGAATTTAAAAATGATTTTCAAATGTAATACACAATAGATTTTGCTATAATTGTTTCGATAGAAATTCAATAAAATTTCCAATATTTAGTAATAGAAGTAATAGTATAATAGTTCCATTATTATAAAATTTTATAAAAACATATTTAAATCAAATAAATTAGCTAATATATAATTTATAAAGTAAAGATTATTTTTTTTAGTAAGTAATATTAATATTGTATAATATATAAAAAATATTTAATAATTATTTTTGAATATATTTGATCTATCAATTGATTCATTTTTTTTTTAATTTAATTGAATAATTTTCTTCATTGAAATATTAATATAGTTATGATAATAATAATTCAATTGGAAATAAAATCAATTTATTAAATGTACCCTAAAAAAGAAAAAAAAAAAAAAATAATAATAAAAATAGAAAAATTTATCCAAATAATTTATCAAAACAGGCATGACAATATGGTTTATCATTTTGTTCTTTAAATGTGCCTTTGTTTAATTGTTTTAAACAGAAAGCGCATACAAAATGTTCTGGGTGAAACTTTCGAAACATGGCAGTGATGCAGCGTCCTGGAATCAAAATAATTTATTAATTAATTGTTTAAAAAACCGATAGTAAAGCAAATTAACATTATTTCATTCATACAAAATAAAATAATTAATTAATTACAAACATAGTTAATTATAATTAATGTTTTTTTATTAGATGATTTATTTTAATGAATTTATAATTTTTAATGTTCATAGATAATTATATATATATATATATAGTTATATATACTAATTAAATAGATAATTTGAAATGAAAACTAAATTTGATGGTTGATTATTATAAAATTTTAAATTTATATATATATATCAAATATATTAAAGATATATGATAAAAATTTTATTTAAATAATTTTAATATTCTTTCTAGTTTTTTATTAGATAATTCTAATCTCATTTAAATATTAGAAATAAGTTATAATCCCGACATAAGAAAAGACATTTATTAGTTAAAAATATAACAAAAATAAAATAAATAAAGGATTTAATGAACAAAATTCTACAATTATGCAAAAGTCGATAATATAGATAATACCTGTTATAGGTTTATGACAGCCTGCACAAAGTGAGCCTCTTTTAGCATGATAATGAGTCTCGCAATAAGGTAATCCCTCATGATCAAAAAATGAACCACCTTGAAAGGGTTGTCGGCAATCCTAAAAATTAAAAAAATATATAAATATAAACTTAACATTGACATTTACTTTAGTCTGATTGCTTTTGAGAAGTAAAAATGATTTTCAACACTCATAATTAAGAATGAATTATCAAAATAAGTAAAATTATTATTTATAACAAATAATTTAAATAATGTAATAAATAAATAAAATAAATAAACACTTTTTATAATCATTGGACAGTCTTCATTAAATAATATTTTAAGAAAGAACTTATATATACAATAAAATAAATAATGAAACATCTCTTATTAAATATTTACAACAACAATATTATTTTTCAACACATCTTAATAATAGTTTAGATAAATAGCTCCTTTATAAGATCAATTTCATATATAAATATATAAAATAATTTTATTTCACTAATTGAATAAAAAAAAACTATAATTCATTTTTAAATTTGACTTTCTTAGATAGTTGTATGTTAGTAGTTTGTTACATCATCAAAAGTCACTTATGTGCCAAGATACTGTAAAAAATAGGGCAGTATCTTAGTGGAAAAACAATAATAATCAAAAATCAGAGAACATAAGATTTTCTCTTAAAAATAACTTGAACGTTAAAAATAGATGATGGCTTATTATATATAGTGATGCTGGTCGATTCCTGAACTAGTTTCATCAGTGGATGAAACAGAAATTATAAACGATGAACTTTTCATAAATTTATAAATATTTTACTATAATAAATCAAAGAGAAAACAAATAGAATTGAAAATGAAAAGAAAAACAAAAGAAAAATATTAAGCATGAAAGTGTTGTTTTTTAATTAATGGCTTAGTTTATAATATATAATTCAGGACAAATGAGCATGAATAAAAGTCAACGATTTTTTTTTTCGAAATATTGAAATATACACTCTCATTAGTAGAAATCTTGATTTAATATTTAAAACTTTTCTAAAACATTATAAATTGTTTCGTTTTTTTTTTTTATATTAAAGCACTACTAAAAATAGTCTTGAGTTTTGTTTATGTATTTGGAATTAAGAATGGACGAGTGCATGACCTACACAAACCCTTCCTCCCTCGTATGAGGTAATGACCTTCCTAGGGAGGTTCTCATCGACTCGGAACTTGAAGGATAAGCCTTCCGAGTCAATGTCATTTATCATTTATTTATTTATTTATTTATTTTTATTTTTATATTTTATTTATTTTTATTTATTTAATATTATAAATACATTGATAAATTTTCTTTTTTTTAACATATTTATATATAATAAATGTTTGGAAATATGATTAAGGAGTTGTGAAAGCTAATATACTCATTTAGGCTATGAAGCTTTGATTTTTCTCCTTAAAAAACAAAAAAAAATAAATCTCATAAATTTAATTTAAATCTCATAATTTTTTTTATTTAGTTTGATTTTAAATTTCTCATATTTTTGTTTAAGCTAGGGTTGAATGGGATGTAAGAAGAACTCATATGTTTTAGGAAGGGGATTTAATCCTCGCCTTCCTCTTCATCCAACCCTACGCATTTTGGGCAGACTGGTTTGCCCTCCATTGCGTAAAAAGATTTCCCTTTAACAGGCTTTTTACAATCCTAGAATTGCAAAAAAAAAAACCAAAATAATAAGAAATAAATAAGAATTAAGAGGAATTGAGGAAAAGGTTTATTTCTTCGTTCTTGTTGTGATTTCAATTTTTCTGTAAATAAAAAAAAAATAAAAAATAAAGTATTATATATTTCAACCTACCCTGCAAACGAAGCAATCAGCGTGCCACTGGCTATTTAATGCGCTGATGTAATTTTCCATAATGGGACGTCCGCAACCTCCACATTTCGGAGCAAACATATCAAAATAATCATCCCGACAATATGGTTTCCCATCACGTTCGTGAAAACCTTCCTCACCAAATTGTTTTCCACATTGCGCACAAAAGAAATGTTCAGTGTGCCAAGTCTTCTCAAGTGCCGTTACGCATTTCTATTAAAATCATAATAATAATTTTTATTTTGTTTTAGTTTATAAGTTATAAAAAAAAACAAAAAAACTCACATCAAGAATAGGTCCATTGCAATATGCACAACGGGGAGAGAAGAGATTATGATAATCGGGTTCGCAATAAGGATGACTATCCCGTTCGAAGAAATTTCTAGTCCCAAGTTCTTGATTACAATGGGTGCATGTAAAATGTTCCGGATGCCAGGTTTTTCCTAAAGCAGTGATTACTTGACCTACAATCGGTTTGTCACAGGCATGACAACAGCCTTTTTGTGTTGTGCTAACTCCTTGTCGACTCATGTCAGCTTGAAGGTTGCCGAGCATACAATCCAATTGATTAGGCTTGCCAGTGGCTGGTGAATGTCGAGTTGCTTTGTTCGGTTTCGCGTAGGGTGAGTCTGTGACGGTTTGATGTTGTGCTGCACCAGTGTTCGGATTGATCTGAAATCAAAAAAATGAATGGTAAATGAATGTTGAAGGAAATGATGATGGATATCGATATCTCAGTTATGATAGAATTCGGACCGAATATCAGGGATGCAATGGTTTCGTTCGGTCTGCAGCCGCGTGCAGACTGGCATCGAGAAGCCGCCCTACGAAGCGGCTACCCCTCGGGCCGCCGCCCACCCGAAGCAGAAGGAACTATTTCTGGCGGCGGGCCGTTTGCTGGGCCAAGAAAGGACAGACGCCTCGCCTCTGCCCAATATGCCAACATGGACCCCCCCGACTATTGATGGGCGACAATCGATTGGAACAACTTTCTCTCTTTAATACCGCATAGTTAATTATCTCCAATGTGGGTTTATCGTTGTCTCTTGCTCAATAATTAAATAAAACAAAATTTTTATTGTTCTTGACAAAATATAAAATAGAAAAGAAAAATAAACAATCTTGGCTCTCCTATAAAAAACAAAAAGAGAGCATTCAAACAATAAAACTGCGGCATATCGTAAATAATTAATTAATCAGTGTTTGCATTTTAAAATTGATCAGAAATTATTCAAAAAATAATATAATCAAATGACTATTAAGAAAATTTAAATAATTCAAAAATAAATCCATTAATAATTAATTTCAATAAATGATTTTATTTTTATTGTAATGATCTATGGTTGGATTATATATTCTAGTTAATATTAATATTCTAATTTAATTGTAAATATATTTTGATTTTTTATAAGTGATGATGAAAAAAGGGAGTAGTGAAAATGCGGCCTTCAACTTGGATAGTGAATTTGGCCAACTTAAAGAGTCGCTGAACTTTCAGGAACATTGTTTTTTAAAGAGAGACAGAGTTTATTTATATTTTGATTTATCTTAAACATTTCCGAATGAGAAATTAATTAAAAGTGTAATTTCGAGACGTTAAAATAAAATTCCACAAGCAAGTATGAATATTTAATTCCTATTTATTTTTTTAGTATTAATTTAAATTATATTTAAAATTATTTTAAATACAATCATTCAAAATTAATTAAATAAACAAATATGTTTAATTTGAATAATTCTTAATTAATGGTATAAAGTGAACTTTTTTAAAAGAGTAGGTAATTTTATATAATTATTTAGATACTCAAAATGGAAAATAAAACATTTAGAATAAAAGTAACTATTATCAAAAACATTTAAAAAAAAATCATATTATTTTAATTAAATTAATATAGATAAATTTGAAATTGTTGTTAATCAGAACTATATCTTTAATATATATCATATTTAGAGTTTAACCAAATTGAAATTACTTTATATATGAATATTTCATTTACGAGGTCTGTTCAAAAGAAATTTTGAATTATCGCGGGTTATGTACATTCGATTATCGAAATATTTTTTTGTTATGTTGGTACACATATGTTTCTCATATGTTGACATTATCAATCATTTTGGATTAGTAGTTTGTTTTTGACAACAGAAAAAGTTAGTCACGTTTTTGTGTGTTCCTTGATTTTTTACTTAAAAAAAAACAATAGATCAAAGAATCTATACTAAATTTTTCTAAAAAAATTATACAGTGGCAACCTTTCGTTAAGGAGAAAACGAGGAAGACCAAGAAGGTGTTGGATCGATGATGTAAGAAGAGCTATGAATGAACGAAATCTGCAGGAAATTGATCCCTAGAATGGGGGGCCGGGGACGATAGAGTTAAGGAATACGGCCGGATGCTGTTAATAGTTAATCTACATTTATAACTATTTTGTAATTTTGAATATCGATTGTACATGAAATAATTATAATAATTAAAATGAAAAATATATTTTGAGATATATTCAATTTCATAATGGAAACCTATCCATTATCCCGTTTAGTAATTCATTATTATTTTTTCACATTTATCTAAAATAACTTTATATTTTTAATAAAGAGGATTCACTCTTAAAGCTAAAAATATCTCAACACTTTTTTATCTATCTCATTCTTAAATATATTTTAAGTTTATCTGCAACTACCTCACCCTTTTGCTCTTTGTACCACCGAAGTTTCGATCAGATCATTTTATTATTAATTAATATATATATTATTAATATATTGGTATTTAATATATTTTTTAA
Source organism: Labia minor (assembly GCA_963082975.1). Lineage (NCBI taxonomy): Eukaryota > Metazoa > Arthropoda > Insecta > Dermaptera > Spongiphoridae > Labia > Labia minor. The sequence continues at coordinate 11,580,215 of OY720349.1, read as the reverse complement.
AGTTTAAATCTATTAAGTATGAAAAAAAAAAATTCTGTTGATAATTTTTTAACACATTTATTTTTTGATTCCAAACAAACTTTCTTTAAGCAGTATGTGACAGTCGCTTCTAGTTTACAGGATAAAAATTATTAAAATTTGGATATAAATCCATTCAAAATTATTGGCGACCTGGTGGTCAAATAATAAAACATCCAAATCCATGATAGACCAGCGGTCGGGGAACTTTTAATCATTACCCCAAAATATTTTGTGAAAGTTGATATTACCCCATGGTGAAGAGCAGAAAAAAAAACGAAATTGCCTCTTTTTAGCATCTTTCCTATTATTGCCTCCCATGATAATTTTTAAAAGAAAATAATAACTAAAAATTTAATTTGTAAAAATACTAACAGGTTTATAAAATAGCAAATTAAAAATATATACCTTTTACTCACAAAAGTTTCATTTTTACCCCATCTATGGTAATTTAGCCCAGTTCCTCGACTGCTGGGATAGTCTGAACAATTACCGTGTTCTTTAATAGTCATTCAAATTAGTAGAAAAAAGTTAAATCTGATTCAACACATATTTGCCAACATGAGGCAAACTGATTGATTGATTCTTTTAGGTGCTCGGGATTCGATAAAATCAACATATGCGGCTTTTGTCTGTCCCTGACTTGAGAAGGTTCTGTCGATGAGAAAGTTGTGCAAGTTCTTGAAAAAGTGATAATCTGTGGGAGAGGTCAGGAAAGTATTATGCAGAATTTCGATTACAATAAGGTTATTTGGATGGTGATATGTGATCGTGGCTGGTCATCGTCATAAGAAGATTGGCTCTCCTGTTGATTAATGCCGGCTGCTGCTGTACATTTAGTTGATTTCTTGACAATTATAATAGTCTAGCCCCATGTTTCCCAACGTGAGGCCCACGCACCACAGGGGGGCAATTCGAAAATGGACTCGACACGAGTTTAACCCTTTTGCTCTGGGCCATTTAAATAAGTGCTGTAAATTATTTTTTGGTAAAAAAATAAAAAATCGTCTGGATATAACAGAACGGGGAAACTTGAGACTGAAGCTAACCAAATTGGAACCTAACATAAAATCTTTGCATCAAGCACAAGGATCTCACTAAATTAAAATATTAAATTATTATAGAAAAATCTTTATTAAAATTATTTCGAATTTGAATTTTAGTTTTTCATTATATGTTTTGAAAATTTACTTACTCTGTTTCGTTAACAATTTCCTAGTGATTTCTTCCTAAAGCCTATCATTGAAGTTTCTTAATTGAACAATTCAATTTATTAATTTAAAAATTATGTATATGTTACATAGGGGGCGTAGGAATTTTAGGTGGAGCATGGCAAAAAAAAAAGGTTGGGGAACATTGGTCTAGCCCAGGGATGTCCAACTCGCGGCCCGCGGGCCGCATTGCGGCCCACTCAAAGTTTTGATGCGGCCCACTATCGACTCATTTTGGAGTTACTTACACCACTTTTTAAAGAATTCACAGTCCGGCAAGCGACCTATAACTTCGAGGCTATAAAAAAAGGCTGTGTGCAACATTCAAAAACAAAAAACCACCTCTATCCCCAAAAATCTCCATAAGTTTTGAGACATTCACTAGCTAGGCTTAACATATTCTGGTAATTTTGCGGCCCAGTTAAATATTTAAGTTTGCGATGTGGCCCATTAAATTAAAAGGTTGGACATCCCTGGTCTAGTCAATTTTCAGAAAGTTTTAGTACATGACACCAGCTGCCGACCATTATTATTATTGGCTTTGACCTTGGAAAATGTTTGGGGGGCTCAGCCTAATCCAACCACTGTCTAAAAAGAACGCTTCCAATTATCGTAGAAATTCACTTTTCATCACAATTAATGACCCGAGTCAAAAAAAGAGTTGTTTTTGTGGCGTAAGATAAAGAAGAACAAAAAATAAAATACAAAAGCATGAATATTATTGTCAAACATTCAATTCAAATCATAAAGAATGAAGGGATAAAATGACATTTAGAAAAAGCAATAGTATCTATATAAGGAGAAGTAAATTTGATATAAAACAGCCTATGACAACTTGATATTATTGAAATATTTTATTTAGAAAAATGAGTCAAAATGTACACATATAAAAACCTGCAGAACTTTCTTTCCTACCTAATATATTCTCATATTTTATAAATATTATATCGAGTCAGTTCAAAGGAAAGCTTAGTTTTTTAGATGCTATTCATAAAATTTGTTAAAATTTATGTTGATATGTATTGTAGAATTTAAATATTGTGGCATCATCTTTCTTGTTATTATATTTATTATTGGGAAGAAATACAAAAATACCTTACAATATTCTAATTATATTGATGAAATTTTAGATTTTGCAAAACAAAAAGAATTATTTATTTACATGAAAAATAATAAAGAATTCATGTTGAAAAGGAAAATTTAGTCAGTTTTTAAACAAAAGAAATAATAGTATGAGATAAGTTTTATTTAAAAATTATTTCTGATAAATCCAGATTGATTTTAAAAGAACCTAATAATAATAGTAAAGATTTAAATTCTCTTTTTTTTTTAAATATTACCTCATTTTTTTAATATCAAATCGTAAATCATTTTATATTTACCAATGCGTGCCAGATTAAAAACAATATTTTTAGAATATGCTTAAAAATTTTAAACTCAATGATTTGGAGTTATTATTATCTCAGAATCTATTGCATTAAAATGTATTTAAGAAATTAATCGAAATTAAATATTTGAAAATCAATAGAAAAGAGAAGTTGGCTTAATTATTAACCCTTTTATTAAAAACAGCAAAATCTTATTATACTAGCAAAAATTGTATATATATATATATATATATATCTTTGTATATTTTTGAGATATTAAACCGCTCTAAGGATTTTTTTTGAAATTCACACCATAGATAATATTTATAAAGAAAAATCAATCTGTACTGGTTTCAGCCTCGAGAAAAATCAACTTTATTAGTATTTTCTTAATTTAAAATAGTAAATTTATATGACGTCATAAATTACGTCATCCATATTGAAATTTGCCTCCCACCATCATTCACTAGTAGTCACCAAAGTAATTACTACCGATAAGAACTACTGTAATGCTTTCCTAGTAAATCTAGACAAGATTAATCTTTAATTATTTAGGTATTTATAGGGTTTCTGACGTTTCTAATGGGTGGCAAAACTTTCAAGAATTGAATTAGTTACAAGCCTTACAAAATTTTCGATTAAATATATAGAGATTTTGGCTAATAAATAATTAAATTATTTTATTTATACATTCATATAGGAATATATTATCAATAATTTTAAAATATAAAAAAATATTTGTTAAATAAGAAATATCGCAAATGGAATTATATATTAAATAAATATTATATATTATAGTTCAATTATATTTGAAGGGTGTATATCCGTATAACCGATATCAGAGGGGTACCTAGAGTAAATGGCGCTTATGACAAACACCAATCTTGGATCCCTCCAGGGCGGTAGGTAGGATGTTTTTTTGAGCACAAGATATTTCAATCTCAGAATGCCTCTTTTTTATTACTCATATCTTATCTTATTATATTAGCAAAAATTATATATTTAAGATATTAAACCGCTCTAAGGATTTTTTTGAAATTCACACCATAGATAATATTTATAAAGAAAAATCGATCTGTATTGGTTTCCGCCTCGAGAAAAATAAACTTTATTAGTATTTTCTTAATTTAAAATAGTAGATTTATATGACGTCAACAATTAGATCATACATATTGAAATTTGTCTTCTGTTAGATACTTTTTTAATTAATATTGTATTAATAATTTTATATATTTAAAATATTTTAAAATTTTTATTTAATTTCGAAATAAAATTAAAAATATTTATTTTAATAATATTTCAGAATGAAATTAAGAAATATATTTTTCATTCCCCTACCCAAAAAAAGAAAAAAAAATTAATTAAGTTATATAGTAACATAATACACATAAAGGAAGGAATTTCAAATAAATTGTTGAATAAATTTGATCTAATAATATTAAATAAATTATATTATATTAATTAAAATGTTTTTTAGCATAAATTATAAATAATATAAATGATTTTGATTATTATAAATAAAAAGAATAAATATAACCTCCTTTCTTAATTAAAATATATAGACAAGTACAGGTGTCAATATAATTTCAGAATATATATTATCAGTAGTAATCCTTGGACGAAACAGTATATAAGCTAGTGCTACTTTGAAAAATATAAAACTGAAGCCATCTAATTATAACGACATAATTATATATATAATATAGAATCAAATATTTTATCAAGTATGTAAATTTGAATATATTTTTCATCTTGAAATAAAAATCAAGTTATTTTAATTATACCATTTTAGAAGGTAAATTTTTGATGGGTCATTTTTAAGAAACCCATTTAACAATTCTAATAAATAATTAAAAAATTGTAAAATTTTTAAAGTTTATAATAATAAATTGTATAAATTTGTTTAAGGGTCGAGCGATAGCTAGGTGTTCCAGGTACAGTTATATTATATAAATATATATTTACGTTATTTTCGCATTTTCGCACCCTCCTCCCCATGAGTTAGCGCCTATAACACGCGCCTGTCATATCGTAGTTATGCCATTGCCCGATATTATTTAATAAAATTAATATATTATGTAATTGAAGTTTACCTATTATATTATTTAAAACTCGGTTAGTGTATTTCTAATAATTCTTTCACAAAAAAAAAAAAAAAAATACTATAGCAGTGAACCGAAATATATTTAGATATGAGCAAAAAAAGTTGAAAATAAGCCAAAATTAATTAGAGATAGATAATTCAATCATTCATGAATAAGAATCTTCTTTATAAAAATAAACCATAGTTTAATAAAAAGTAGTAAATGAATAAATTGTAATAAAATTAGAATTTGTAAGACAAAAATAAAAAAAAAATGTCTTTTATAGTTTCACATAACTATTCATCGAATTATTGATTAATTTACTAATTAATGAACATAATCTTTCAATACTTGATTTAAAAAAAAATAATTATATTTTTTTTTCCAAATAATCTAATATGTGGGTAAAGGAAAAAATTATATAGTATATAACACAGTGATTCCCAAACTGTGAGCCGCGATGCAGTCATAAGGGAGCCGCGAAAATTTTTTCTAATATTTGAAATTTTTGGTTCTAAATAAAATAAGATGATTTTGTGGGGAAACTTTTGAACATTTTCGATTATTTTTAAATTTTTTTCAATATGGTTCTAAAAAAAGGTCAGATGGTTTATTTTGCGATGCTCTGAAACATTTCCGATGAAAAGTTTTCCAATTTTTCAAGAGAGTAAAAATTTATATATAAAAATCGGATGTACGAGGGTGGTCTGAAAAGTTTCCGACCTGACCAAGAAAAACGATGTTTTTCAATTTTTTGTTTGTTTTATTTTTCAATATAATCTCCATCAAAACTGATACATTTCTCATAACGGTGTTCTAATTAATTTAATTAATTAATTAAACTTGATTTAATTTAATTTAAGTCTCATCAACAGTTATGAATCGACGCAAAAATTCGTTTGGATTACGCCTACAGCGCCAAATTGTCGGTAGAAATGGTTTTTCGAAGCAATTTTTGGTCTAACGTTAGGAAATGCGGCACTCACATTGCACACAGCTTTCCATATCAAAGGGTTTTGCAAAATATTTCGCACACATTCAGCTGACATCGTACAGGTCTCAGCTATCTTGAATTTTGAAAAATAAAACAAACAAAAAATTGAAAAACAACGTTTTTCTTGGTCGGGTCGGAAACTTTTCAGACCACCCTCGTATTAAGGGAGCCTCGGAAAAATTCGATTATTTAGTGAGCCGCAAACCAGAAAAGTTTGGGAACTTCTGGTATATATAAAATTTAAATTTGAACTCAAAAAATAATTCTTAATTAAGAATATTAAAAGAATATAGATATTTGCTAAAATGTATAGAATTTTCTTATAAAAAATTATAATCCCTAATAAAAACGTTTTTTTCACTAATAATAAAATTTATTTATTATTTATATATATTTATATATATATATATATATTCCAATATTCTTATGACTATATTCAAGTTAGAACATAATCTAAATTAATATATTCTAACAAATGAAAATGAGGTGCCAAAGAAAAAGTGTCACAGTATCATGAAATTAGATTATTGGGTAGAAGCCAGCTTCAAATTTGCTGTATAATTGAACATCAGAAGAAAATCTAAATATTTGCTATTATTTAATGATGAATATAATCATGTATATGTCGGATATTTTATATTATTTGGGATGTTAACAAGGAAGTTTCAAGTACAATTTCATGCTAAATTATATTTTCAACTGATAAATTTTATGAATTTATTTATCCTCATTATTTATTATTAAAGCTTTACTATAAGTATAATTGTTTGTATTTTTTTTTTTAAATTTATTTAAAAACTTTTATAGACTTTAAAATGTATTTACAGAAACAATTAAAAAGTTAATACTAGAGAAGAAAGTGGGAATTAGGAATTAAAGGTAACAAAAGGAGTTATATAGACACGATTAGATTTAATAATGGATGATATTTTTAATTTAATATTTAAAAAGTATACTTGTTTAGTTAATCCGATGTATGATGGATTTTGGTAAAACTTTACCAGTCGATTCCTTTATTGATTCAAAACAAACTTTTCTTAAGTAGTATTAAATTATTAATTATATTAAAGTTTGCATATAAATCCATCGATATTCTATTTATGTTTTATTATTTAGCCACCAGAGGGCTTTACTAATTTTCGGTTTGGAGATAAGAAGATTAAAAATTAATTAATTAAATAATTTTTCTATATCCAAACCGAAAATTAGTGAATAAGTTAATAATTAGTGATTTAGGCAATAAAACATTATTAAATGGCTGCTCATTCATAACTAGTTTATCTGTTAAACTTTAAAAATTTTTATCTCGAAAACTAGAAGGAACCGTCACATACTTCTTAAGGAAAGTTTGCTTTGGATTAATAAAGGAATCTACTGGTAAAGTTTTATCAAAATCCATCAAATATCGGTAAGACTAAACAATTAACAACGTTGATTTAAAATATTTCATTTACTGTTATAAAACGTCAAATAAATTCAATCCATTCACATTTAATTAATTAATTTAAACAGTCTTGAGATGTGATCCATCGAGTCATTAAACGCACTTCGATTTTATCCCTTTTTTGCAGAAAATGGGAAACACTACAAACAACTAAAAGCATTTATATGATAATTTTGAGAGAAGCCATCTAAGGAATTTTTGTAGAGAAATAAAAATAAAATCTCAAAAAATTTATGTTACCTATGTCAAAAACTTTCGAACAAATATAACATTTTTGTACAAACCCTCGTCGTTTCCCCTTATTTATAGACTACCAATTTAGTATATTTTGTAAAAATTTGTTAAAAAATGGATTTTGTTCGATTATACACACACATAAATAAAGATTAGAAGGTGATAATTATTACCTTGAAATCAGATAAGGAAGCCATGAGATCGTCCAATTCTTTTGTTGCTGATGAAGCCCCAGGTGCAGCACCCACAGTAGAATACGTTCGGGTTTCAATTGTTTCCCTTGAATTGAAGAAATAAATTATTTTTTTAAAGACTATTTAATCAAGAAAGGTCTAATGATGATTAATGTGTATGTTAAATCATAACTTAATTTTATTTATATATTTATTTGTTTTAAATAAATGTCCGATTATTAAAACAAAAATCTTAACCAATATCAAAATATTAATCGACATATAATTAGAAAGTATTGGAAAAAATAAACAAGAGAAATAAACTGAAAATAAAAAATTAAAATAAAAATTGAACAAATATAACTATAATTTGACATGGTCTAATTTTAATATTTATTTTTCAAGTATTTAAAAGAATGATGCTCTCCAATTTCAGCTTTTATCTAAGCAGTATGGATCAAATCCAGTAAAAAACAAAATCTAAATGCAAATGAATTAGGAATTCTATTAAAAGATTTTATAGACAAAAATAAAAAGAGAAAATTTAATTTTATCCAGGAAGATGTTAAAAAAAATATCTTTAAAGAAAAATATTATAAAATTGAAAAACTAGGTTATTTAATTTTATTGAGATGTTTTAGATATACACCTGAAGATATTTATAGTTGCCTCAGAAAATTTAGGAAAATATTTTATTAATTACGGAGATTAATCAAAACTATTAAAATGTTTTTTATTTTTTAAAAGAGAATTTAAATTTTTTCGATTTTTTTTTTATTCAAGGTTACATTTTCATTTTTAATGATAGTAGGCGTAACTTCATAATTGGATTATTAAATATTTTAAAATATTTCAATGAATCTTCTTTAAAAGATATTAATTCAGTAATATTCATAATATTAAATTAATTATGAAATTTCATTAAAACATGATGATGGTTTAGTAAATGATAAAATCGAGAAAATATATAAGTCAAATATTCCAAGAAATATCTTTGTTTGATATATAATAAAATAATATACATATAAATTGATTTTGAGTGTGATTTATTTCGGTTCATTTGGTTTTGGTTACTAGAAGTGGTGTGTCTGAGGGAAGAGGAGGGGGTGGGGGTAAATAAGTTTGATGGTGTGCAGAAAATTTGTTGGGAGCATACAAAAACATCAATTCAAGTTCAAAAAAAAGGTTGATTTTAATAAATTAATGACAGACGTGAATAGAACCAAAAATAAATATCGATTATTCCGAAAAAACATATGAAATTTAAATTATAAATTTTTTATAAAAGAACGTTTTTTTCATGGACTAAAAAAAATAAAATAATATTTCTCCAAGTCTGACAAAGTTTATGGATGAATTGCTTCATATTCAACTAAAGACGTCGGGCGCATTTAGTTTTATTTGTTTATATGAAACATCAAGTCAATTTTTTGTTTATTAATTAAAAATTCCTCTTTTAATGTTATAAATTATTTTCAATTATTTTCAAAATTTAAACCAACTCAATATTTATCCGTCAGTTGGTGTGAATGAAAATACATATATTAAAAGTAATTAATCGATAATTACATTACAATTAATTAATTATAATTCAATTAAATTTTTCCCTACCTTCTAGGGATCCATTGAAATATCTATAAAAATTTTCAAAAGTCTATCTCAATTTAAAGTTGATGAAAAATCGATTTCAATTTGTCATAAGAGCGAACAGACATGCAGACAGACATACAGACATGAAGTGAAGTTGATAAAATCGTTATAAAAAAACAGGAACATTAACGATAGATTGAGCAAAAAGACACATTTTAAAGATATTCTGGAATTTAATATATTTAATGATCGATACATTAAAACATAAAATACTGACCCATTATGGACACTCGTACTAAGTTCGTCAAGTAAACTGTCAACAGTAGGCCTCCTTGGTTGGTCTAAACCGAGTGTTCCGTTCGTAACCGAATGAACTTCTAAAAATAAAGAAAATAATGATTTTTAATTGATAAACATAGATTATGGAATTAAAGCTGACATTTGAATACTCATTATTTCCACTTCAGGAAAATAACAGCAAAAATGTTATAATACTCTTTATCAGAAAAATTCAAGCAAGATTATCTCTAGTTATTTATCAAATTTAAATTTAAAATTTATTCTCATATACCTCACAACATTTTTTAATTCTCTGGGAGTCACCTTTATTTAAAAGTTAAAATGAAAGTTTTAAATGATCAATACTAATGCTAATAATATTCTATTTTTAGTTAATCCATTTTAAAAAGAATTCAAGAGATAAATGATTTCATTTCATGGATCACGCAAGTAAAACATAAAAGATGATTATTTTTGCAAATATACACTAAATTTAGATGTGTCAAAATAAATACATAAAAAAATTAGTTTTATATTTCATCCAACTTTTTGATAAATTATATATAAATTGTATTATAAATTATATATATATATATATTATACTTTTGTAATATGGTGTAATTTTATTACAACTTTTGCAAAGGTAAATTTAAAATAATTTCTTAGTGAAATATTGTGGGCTAACTGAACCATTTAAATTACCCGCCTTGTAACAGTTGTTACAATTGCAATTAAAATATTTGGAGGTTATGTCTCCAAAAACCCAAATTTTCAGGTAAAAAAAATATAATAAGAGTGATTTGAAGTACTTATGAGATCAAAAATATATCGATTAGGTCTGGAAAGTAATGCAATCTTATTTATTTTTTTAATTAAAGAGATTATATACAAAACCAGGTATATCTCTATCCTTCCCCTATTTGGGGTAGAGGATTTACAGAAAAAGAAAACAACAGAACAAAAAAAAAATAAAATAAAATAAAAATTCAATTTAGTAATGCAATTTTAAACCTTTAATATTTTTCGAAGTAGTTACTTTAGACATCAACAAATTATATATACATAGTTACTAGTATATATACTTATATTTTCTGATATCCTTTAAACATATTTCAAAGACTTCTTTAAAGAGCATATGTAAAAAAACTGTTTAGTAAATCCATCCAAATAGATAAAATCTTTATTATTAAAGTTTTTAAGAATATTTTTTTGTTTTAATTTTGAATTTGATAATTTATTTTTAAATTTTTTTTTAGGAAAAAATTATTTCTTTTTTAAGTATTCCTTACAAATTTCAAAATAAAAATGTTTTAGCCTTGTTTTGATGAAAGTGAATTGAATATCTTAGTTCTAATAATAAAAATACCAAAACCACTTAGTTTAATAAACCTGTAATTTTTAATTTGATTAGTTGTATTATTAAATTTCATTTCAAGCTCACCCCTTCGTTCTGTTGTTCTTGAATATCTTGCACTACTTAAATCCTGAAGAAGTGAATCGAGCTCTGAAAGATTGTTGTTTATTTGACCACCTCCCTTACCAGGAGTACTTGTTGTAGTTATCGTTGTTTCCACTCTTCTTGATTGATAAGTTGGCTAAAAAATAAAATACAAAAAGAAAAAATTAAAATTAAATATGAAATGCTGTGATTGGTAATTAATATAGCAAAATTACAAATATATTTATATATTTATTAAGAGAATTTTTATTAAAAGACCACATTATTTGTATAAAATTATTTATTAAATTAAAATAATTGTACAACGTTTCAACTGCTTATTCTGCAGTCGTTTTCAAGTAACCGTACGCTTGCTCCGATTCAAGCGGACTGATGCATGTCGGGACACGTCACCTCTTATATAGGCAGTGATATTGGCGCCAATTTTTGGCTCCAATTTTTACCGCCAATTCTTAATCTCAACATGAAGTCAGCAGCAATTGTCAAAGCAAGCGTTTACAATCAAGAAGTATGATAGTGCATTATGTCTCTAAAATGAAGATACTAAATTATTTCCATAATCAAGATATATACACAAATACACATTAGATTAATTATATTTAATGATGATTATCAATCCCAATAATATTAACAAAGAGGATGGATATAGACTTAATAAGATGTGGAACATAGTGTTGGATGAGTAAAATTTGTCAAATTAAATTAAATATAATTAATCTAATGTGTATTTGTGTATATATCTTGATTATGGAAATAATTTAGTATCTTCATTTTAGAGACATAATGCACTATCATACTTCTTGATTGTAAACGCTTGCTTTGACAATTGCTGCTGACTTCATGTTGAGATTAAGAATTGGCGGTAAAAATTGGAGCCAAAAATTGGCGCCAATATCACTGCCTATATAAGAGGTGACGTGTCCCGACATGCATCAGTCCGCTTGAATCGGAGCAAGCGTACGGTTACTTGAAAACGACTGCAGAATAAGCAGTTGAAACGTTGTACAATTATTTTAATTTAATAAATAATTTTATACAAATAATGTGGTCTTTTAATAAAAATTCTCTTAATAATTATCAAAATAACCACAAAAGCTTTAATAAATATATTTATATATATATATATATATATATTGATAAAATCTGATTTATAATTTATTTAAAAAAATAAAACAAAACTGCAATTAATCACTTTAATAAAACATTAATTTATTTCAGATCAAAACTAATGTTTAGATAAAATGAAATCATTTATAAAAGCGAATCTTTATTTTTAAAAAAAATGATGATAAATACTTTTATGGTATACATGGATTTAAAAAAATAAATATAAAAAAATTTCAAAATATGAATAATGTGGTAAATTCCATAAATGGTGGACTTGAGATAATTTTGGATATTCTTTGTTTATGTTGGCGGTGTTGGCAAGATTTGGAGAGACGTGTCATAGTGGATTGCTAAACCTGACCCTAACAGATGATTTACTTTTACTTTAGCTAAAACGAGACCCTGTCTGATTTTAATCTTTCTCACATCTGCGAACAGTTTATGGTCCATTAATGACCTTTATATATTAATTTTATCATCTAATAAAAGATGAAGGTGTAAATTCTAGCGAGCTAGAATCCAAATCAGAGTATACTTCTATGCAAATATATTATAGGTGAATTATAAAAAGTACATTTAAAAAAAAGTGAATATTATTATAAAAATTACTAAAATTGTTAAAAAAATATATGAACAAGAGTTTTTAATTAAAAATAAATATTTGTGTTTTCTGTTTTCTATTTTATGTTATTATTATTAGTAATTTTATTATTATTAAAGAATTTTGATTTTTGATTGATAATTACTTTACTTCATAGAATATTATAAATCACATACGCAGAGATCATTACAGAGTGTTAGAAAAAAATTGAAATAATTAAAAGAAATTAGGAAGAAAAGAAACCATCATTGATATAAGAACGCATTCATTAAGCCCATGGGATAAGTAAGATAAAAACTTAATTTTTAGACAAAATTCTATTTTATTATTCAATATAATTGCCTTTGCGGGGGATGCACCGATATAGCGATATACCAACTTACCGATACCATTTTTATTATTATATTATAGTAGTATCATCTTTTTTTTGTCTTTTGCCTTAAAATACGCTTCAATTTCAGCGATTTCTTCATCGGAAATAAACATTCTATTGAGATCTCCAAACAAGAAATAGTCGCTGGGGACCAGGTCTGGGGGATACGGTGATTGGGGAACAAATTTATAGCCCTTCATGTAATTTTATTGATTTGAAAATAATAAAAGTAGCTTCGCTAAAAATGCTACATCTCGCAAAATCATCTTCGGATAGCTGTCAAATTTAAGGAGAATAACATTTGGAAGTTACTGATTCGAGATACATTTGAGATTTTAGGGAGTGTCGCCAACTATATGCCATCCTAGTCAGTGGCGGATTAAAGGTCCAGAGCGCCCTAGGCAATCACTTTATCGGTGCCCCTGTATCGGCCATAAATGCCCATCATAATACTATAAATTTTAAAAATTCTGAGCTCGCGCGCCCCTTGTAACTACACGCCCCTAGGCACGTGCCTAGTTTGCCTTACGGATAATCCGCCTCTGATCCTAGTGAATGGTCTAGTTCATAAGTTCCCAAACTTCTTTTGTGTCGTAGACCCCTTGCCATGTTTTTCGGTTTTGGGTAAATTTTAACTTTTTTTAGAGCCTTATTGAAAAAACCTAAGTAAATATCGTAGACCCTCATTTTCATTTCATGGACCCCCAAATTTTTTATTCGCCGGCGTAGACCCCTGGGGGTCGATATAGGCCACTTTGGGAACCACTGGTCTAGTTTCTAGTTTGTAGTTTACTAGTTTGACTTCGGTTTTCTTGTCACCTAGCCAATATTATTCTATATTATTGATCGAGAAAAAGGGGAAGGTCTAGATCAGTGATTCTCAAAGTGGGCGCTACCGCCCCCTCAGGGGGGCGGTGATGGCCACAGTTGCATTTAGGGAAAATTACTTCTATATTACTTTTCTATTCTAAGTTCAATAAATTTCGAATAGGTACATTTATCTTTCTGTTAATTGTTATTAAAATAAAAAAAGTTAATTTTCAGGGGGCGCTAAGTAAATTTTTTTCAGGAACGGAGGCGCCTGGCCAAATAGAATTGGAAACCACTGGTCTAGAATATAATAACTTGGAAACAAGTATTTCTAATTAAATAAAATTTAAATTATTAATATATAATCGATAAATTACGAAGATAGTCTTAATAATCTTTACCTTTAATACAGTAATGCTAGCAGAAACCATATTGGTAAGTTATTAAGTTTCATAGATATTTTTTTTTTAAATAATTCTTTACCATAATGGTTTCAAAGATCAATGCGATGTTCATGTTAATATTAAAAATTGTTTAATCTAACCTCGTAGATTATCGATTACATATTAATAATTTAAATTTTAATAGATGTTTAACGGAGATCTAATTAAGATATACAACTCAATTATAAGCATTAAATCAATTTCATATATTTAGAAGAAATGAGACAGAATAATAATTAATATTAATCTCATAAGAGAATGAAGGAGTGATTGATTGATTGAAGAGGGTGATGGCATTGGGACGATCTCTTCCTCTCTCCATAATTTCAGCAAGGATGGCTATTAGTTATTTTAGCACTGGCAAAATGCCAGGAGGTCGTAGCCTGCCTTGTAGGACAGAGCCATTGCTACCATTACTTGAACAAGCTAATTATCTCATTTCATTAGTTTTCTGGAAGACAGGCATGCCTATCAAAACAAAAACACAGTGAATTCAATTAAATTTATGCTGTTAGTTAATTTAAGAAATTAAACGTCTCGTTTATTCATATTAGCAAAAATACAATTATCATATTAATTAAAACAATCAATAACAGCAAATATTTAACATTGATTAATTTAATAAATTAGAATTAATTAACTAAATATTTATTTCAAACACAATTATAGTCAGGGATGGGAGTTAATCAGTTACATGTATTTGAAATACAAGTTACAAAATACAATATTAATTGGTATCTTGTAAATTGTTACAGCATAGACAGTGTTGTATTGGGAGGGGAACGCGGGGGAACGACGTTCCCTTACCTTTTTTCAGAACTGGAACGCGTTCCAGTACTTTTCATGTCCCGACAACTCCCACTTAAATCTACTATTAGAATTTCTTTTTTTATATTTGTAAATATTTTGTCTAGTAAGAATAAGAAAAAATAAAAACTTATATGGAAAAAAATAGTTTGCTGAAAATAGGACTTTTTTTGTTCCCACTATGCGTTCCCTTACTTCTTATTTTACCAAAACATCACTGAGCATAGGCAAAGTAATTGGTATATTGTATTTCGTTACATTTTTTTAGTAATTTGTATCTAAAATTCAAGATACCAAATTATTTTTGTTTAAATTTGCCGTCGTATTAAAAATCTTGCACAGTGAACTGAAATCGTTTTAATTTATTTAATATTACTGTATTTTATCGTCGTGTGGGTTCTCTGCTCTGCACCTTAGTAAAAACCAGTAATAATGTCAACTCTTCAGCTAATAGTGATGAGGAAGAGAACTTTCTTATTTTATTAAGCTCGCCTCAAGATAAAATGAACTCAAAGATGGACTTAGAAATCATCAACGATAAAATTTTAATTATTTAGGAAGATAATATAGGAAGGGACTTGAGAGAGATGGGAGAGGGTAGGAGTTGGATGGTTATAGTTTAGGATATATATATATATATATAGAGACACTTGGAGAAATGTGGTTACTGTGGCCACAAAGATAGATTTTTATTTAGAATTTAAAACGTTCATTCATTTATGATATTAATATTAATTAACGAGAAATTAAATTAAATTATTTAAACTACAAATGATGTATTACTAACATTATTTTAAAAATTTTTTTAGATTATAAATAAATTCAATAAATTACAGTATCTTATCTTATTATACTAGCAAAAATTGTATATATATATATATATTTGTATTTTTGAAATCTAAAACCGCTCTAAGGATTTTTTGAAATTCTCACCATAGATAATATTTATAAAGAAAAATCGATCTGTATCAGTTTCAACCTCGGAAAAATCATCTTTGTTAGTTTTTTTCTTAAATTAAATTAGGAATTTTAATATAAAAAATGGCGTCGGGCAACGCCGAGGAGCGCTTCCTTAAATACAAAATATTCTAACTAAAATAAAATTAATAGGATTTAATATTTTAATAATATTTTGTAATGAAATTACGAAATATATATTATGTTATATCCATAGGCCATACTTTTCTGTCTTTCAGTGCATTAATATGTACGTTTAAGGGCTGTATGTTTTATGACTATTTTTTTTAATTTGTTTTTTTAAATAAATGCGCCCAACGCTTTTCGTTGAATATGAAGCAATTCATCCATCAACTTTGTCAGGCTTATAGAAAAATTATTTTATTATTTTTAGTCCATCAGAAAAACGTTATTTTATAAAATTTTTTTTATATTTATATTTTCTGTCTTACAGTGCATTAATACGTACGTTTATGGGTTGTATGATTTTTGACTATTTTTTTTTAAATTTATGTTTTTTTAAATTATTTGAAATTGTTTAATAAATTTTGTTGTTTATTCATTTTAAATAATAATCTTAATCTTAAATATTCATAGTTCATAAGGAATATTTTTTTAAAGTACCAAGTCGCAGCTCGGTGAACCAGGTACTTACAAATCAATTCCAAACATTTGGATCTAAAAAATTCATTTTTTTTTTCATTTTATTCAGTAATTTTTCAACCATTTTCATTAATTCTTAGTAAGAGTTCCTATTCACCCCAAGTAATGTGAGTAAATAGAAACATATTTGTTGTTCATGTAGGTATATTTTAAAGTTTATGAGTAAAAAGTGAAATACGTATAAAAAGCATATATGCTATATATGCTTATCTAGGAAATTCCAGGATTGACTTGACGTGTTATAACATCTTTAATTACATTGCCCTCATTTTGCCAAGCAAATAATTTGACTTTCTATTATTTTTTTTTTTTTTTTTTTTTTTTTTTTTTTTTTTTTTTTTTTAATATGACGGACCGGGAAAAACTTCTTACGAAGCGCACACCATCATCGCAAGCGATTTGTGTCCAGTGTGGGATTACCTATGATGTTGTTAGGCTACCCACTAAAAAACCCCCGCCATACCCTTCCATTGACCCTCTCTGACTAGTGACGGGATCGTCTTTCGACATACATCATCACCAGTCAAGGATCGTCTTCAGCCTACCTAAGCTGAGCTTCTCTTGCCTTGAGCAATTCCGTCACAAAACCCTCAACTGCTTCCCAGTTCTCTTTACTTTCTATCATTAGCCTAACCATATTTGCTTTGTCCATTTTAACACCTAGCTTATTTGATAAGGCGTGCCTTTCCTGCCACCACTTGCTGCACATAAAGACTACATGTTCTGCAGTGTCTAAGACATCCCCGCAGTCCAAGCATGTTGCATCCGTACTTCTTTTGAAGCGATGGAGGTATGCTCTAAAACAGCCATGACCTGATAACACCTGTGTCAAGTAAAAGCCAACCTCTCCCTGCTTCCGTTCCATCCATGGTTGTATGGATGGTATCAAGCTATGGGTCCAGCGGCCTGTAGCCTCGTTGTCCCAGCTCTGCTGCCATCTATCAAAAAGGCGCCCTCTCGCATGCTCCTTTGCCTTCTGGACTGTGGAAGCCTCAGACCTTCCCTCGTGATAGACTTCGTGTCTTTCACGTGCTAGCAAGTCTATAGGCGGAATCCCCGCCAGCACCATTACAGCACAGAAGGAAACAGTGCGGTAGGCAGACGTTGCGCGTAAGGCAACCTGTCTTTGTACCGACTGCAGCTTCCTCCTGTGCACCAATCTCGACATAGCACCCGCCCAGGCCGGAGCCGCATACAAAATAATAGCGTGGACCACGTTCACATAGAGCTTTCTCTTTATCTCTCTCGGTCCCCCAACGTTGGGCATCAACCGTGACAGCATGCCTGCAGCTTTAGCTGCTTTTTTAGATACCTTTTCAACGTGGGGACCGAAAGAGAGTCCTCTATCAACTTCCACTCCCAGATAAGTTAATTGTTTATTCCATTCAATCCGGACACCGCCGACTACCAACTTCGGAGTCTTGTATGCACGGCGTTTAGTTACTAGTACTGCCTCGGTCTTTTCGACAGCTATCTCTAGGCCCTTTCTTGCCAACCAGTTCTCTACGGTTGCAACTCCTTCCTCCATTCTCACCTCAAGGACGTGTTCCTCAAGAGCCTCAACTATAAGGATAGTGTCGTCTGCGAACCCCAAGATCTTTACGCCCTCAGGAAACTGGGCCTCTAAAAGTTCGTTAAATACCAGTTTCCAGAAGAAAGGTCCCAATCTTGACCCTTGAGGGGCGCCTCTAGTCATCGGCATTTCAATAGTCCAGCCGTTACCGCCGTAGACTATTTTTCTATCACAAAGATAATCATCAATGATATTTAGCAAGGATTGCGGGACGTTTGACTCTCTCATTGCTTCCACAATATCACGCCACCTAAGGGAATTAAAGGCGTTCCTTATGTCAATAGCGATAAGAGCACAGAAGCCTTTTCTCGGATCTCGACGCTCCCTCGCCCTGTCAGCAAACGTCACCATCCTATTGATGGCGTCGACGGTAGAACAGCCCTGCCGGAAACCGTATTGGTTGGCCGAGAAGCCCCCCAATGAATCCACATGTTCTTCCAAGCGTTTGAGTATTAAACCCTCTAGTACCTTACCCATTGTATCTAGCAGGCATATTGGGCGATAGGAAGACGTTCTATCTAGGGGTTTATTTCCCTTCCTTAGCAGAACCAACTTCTGCAATTTCCAAGGTTTAGGGAAAATACCTTCCAGTAAACATGCATTATACAGGTCAAGCAATTTCTGCGGATATACCTCGATGACTCTCTTCAACAGAATGTTGGGAATTCCGTCTAGCCCCGGAGCCTTCCGAAGATGGAGTTTAATGCCTTCCCTTTTTAGCTCCTCAAGGCTAAAGGGTCGGTGGTCTTCTACCGCTTTCCACTGTATACTGTATTTTCTTCTTGACTTTCTATTATTAGACCTTTGATTTTTGAAAAATCATTGACCAATGTACTTATTAATAAATTTTTTTTCTCATTCTGCACCCAGTAAAAATTGTGTTTAAATATTTTTAAAAGCTCCTCGAGATAAATTTTTTTAAAGTAAGTGTAAATCCCGCACCCTTTTCTCTTCTTGTGTTATCTTTGAGGTTTTTCTGTAACCTAACCTCGTAAATACGTAAAGATTGTTTCTATTTTCCTCATTTTTTTAAGATTGGTATATTTAAATTTAAACAAAGTAAATATAAGAAAGTCTACCAAAATAGATAAAGAAAATAAGACATATAAATAGGCTGTTGAATAATAAAATTTCCGAAAAAATAATTGGTTTTCTGGTGAATGTCAATTGAAAGATGTAGGGGAAGATGAAATTGCAACGTTTCAAGGTTTTCTGATCACAGATAAACTGATCACCTGTCCTAACATAATAGACTTGGCATTCTTCCACGATAAATAAATAAACAATTTCAACATTACTGATAAACGACAATTTCACGGTAATTGTTCAATGGATTTGGATAAAACTGTACCAGTGGATTCCTTTTTTTATTCCAAAGAAACTTTCCTGATAAAATATTTATCGGTCGCTTCTAGTTTTTCAGATAAAATTTATTAAAATTTGCATATAAATCCATTGACATTCTATTGAGCTACAATGTTTTATTCATTTGGCCAGCAGAGGGCTCCAGTAATTTTATTTGTGGTTCAATTCGTTTTGGATATATGAAAATTAAAAAATTAATTAATTAAATAATTTTTTTATATCCAAACTGAACTGAAAAAACCGATAATTAGAAAATAAGATAATAATTAGTGAGAATTAGTCAATAAAACTTAAATGGCTGCTCATTCATAACTAGTTTATCTGTCAAACTTAGATAAAAATTATTAATCTCGTAAACTAGAAGAAAGCGAGAGATATTGGATAAAGAAAGTTTCTTTGGAATTAAAAAAGGAATCCACCGGCAAAGTATCATAAAATCCAACTGCGTTAAACTGAACAATTACCAAAAAGGAGTTTGATCCTATTCGTCACTTAGTTGTTATCAGTGATGTATTGGAAAATAAGAAGTAAGGGAACGCATAGTGGGAGCAAAAAAGGTCCTATTTTCAGCAAAAACTATTTTTTTCATATAAGTTTTTATTTTTTCTTTTATTCTTACTATACAAAATATTTACGAACACAAAAAAATAAATTCTAACAGTAGATTTAAGTGGGAGTTGTTGAGGCATGAAAAAGTACGGTAACGCGTTCCGGTCCTGAAAAAAGGTAAGGGAACGTCGTTCCCCCGCGTTCCCCTCCCAATACACCACTTGTTTTTATTAGTTATTAGAGAGATGGAATACCTACGAAAGTGTAAATACCTGTATTAAAAGAGTATTCAAAAAGTTGATATCTATACAGGAAACGAATCAAAATAGAAGTATCACTTGATTCGGCACTTGTCTCAAGTATCGGATCAAATGATTACTTTCAAATATACTATTTTCTGAAGGGATTTTTTGAAGTTGTTTTCAAAAATTGCTAACTAATGACTGCTTAAAATTTTAGTGACTGGAAAAATCAACTCGAATCGATTTACGATTTTATATAAAATTTTATATAAATATATACGTATAATAGTATAACTATTAAATTAATACATGCTTAGTCTTCTTTAATCAGCTTGATATTTCATAAAATACAATGAATACTTTCCTGACCTAATTGGTTGATTGCGTAGTTTCATTGGCCCTTAAAAACGTTCATGGAATCTAAAACGATTGCCAAAAATGCATTTATGTTTAGTTTACATTCTTTTCATTAGACATTCATTACTTCATTAAAATGGGCATTTAATCTAATTATAATTGTTAACCGAATTTTCTTTTTCACGTTCACCAATTTTTGATTGATTTCAATGTTAATTAATAAAAATATAAAAAGTTAATAAAATTTATCATAGTAAAAAAACAAAATTAAATGGATCGCCTTTTAAAATTATAAAAAAAGATCAATCTCAGTTAAAAAATATTAATAGTCTTGATGAAACCAAGATTAAAGCTTTTAAATTAAATGAAGCATAAATATTGTGAGACAAACGCCATCTAGATATTAATAATGTAAATAGATCTTTTGAGAATTCAAAAGAGATGGCGCTTGGTTGACTTTTTAAATGGCGCGTATATACTAAAAAATAATTCTTTTGACATGTATTTTTTATGAAATATCAAATCAAATTTTATGTTGAGAAATTATTTAGATTTTATAATATCTAATAAAACTAATATTGAATATATTCATAAAAATAAATTTGATTTTTTACAATTACTTTAAATAATTTATTTTATTTACTTTAATCTATTCGGAATTTCATATTTCTTTTAATTGTATATATATGTTTAGACATGCAGTGTCTTAATTACTTAGAAATTAAATATATATAGTATATATATTAGTATCTAATTCTATTTTAATTTTTGAATTGATAACTTTACAGTAAGAAAATAGTTTTAAGAATAATCAGTTTTTTTTTTAAAAAAAAATTAATTTTAATAAAAAGCAAAGATAAATAAGAAAGAGAGAGAAGTGTTAATAAGTTAATATTTTAATAATTAAAAATTTGTAAGAACTTTAAAAAATTGAAAAGATTTTGATTAATATAAGAAAAAAATAAATAAATTCATGTAATATTTAAAAATATAATTTTACCGAATGAAGTGGGCCACTTCCCCCACTTCGGGGCCCATTAAGAGAACCATATCCTCCTGGAGCAATTGTATTCTGCAAGTCAGCCAAGAGGGCATCTGTAAATCAATAAAATTATATTTTTAACATTCATAATACTATTAAGATAAATTAAAATAATCTAAGTTTCAAGAATATGACATAAGATATTTAAGCATTTTAAAAATAAATGGTTACTATTGCTGATTTAATGAATTGCAAGTAGCTTAATTAATTGGTGAATGATTTTAATTCTTTTTTTTTTGTGTAAAACCATATCTTTTTTATTTCATTTGATCAACGTTTGTTAAAAATGTTCTTTAAATTTATTGTTATTTAAATTAATAGGTTGATACTTTATATAAAAAAATATAATATCATTATATATCATCTACTAATAGATATTTTTTAGAAAAAAATCAATCATGAAAAATAATGATTTATTCTTCATGTTTAAAATTGTTCTGTTACAATCCATGTGATCCATTAAGATGCCAAAGGGAAATAGAATTTTTGAGGACTTCTTAACAATATATTAAACTATTCTATAATAAAATTATATTTTTAAAATTAGGTGACAGGGTCCTGGGATTTCGACTTCCTGAGGGCCTCAACCAGCACTGATGCACCAGCACCAGCAATGTCAGACAGGCTATACTTCTGAGATCATATAAATTATTCATATATATATATATCATATAATTATTGAAGAATATAAACAAAGGTCATGCCTTTATGCAGTTAAAGATATTGTATATTATTATAATAAAATGGCCAGAGGAAAAGCTCAGAAAGAAATTTTTTTTGACCAAATGATTAGTTTCTTTTTTTTATTTTTATTTAAATAAATTTCAAAAATAAATATTACTATATTACAAGTTGACAAGACAATACTTTTTCTACATTGTCAATATTTTAAAATTTATTACAAATTCTACACAAATATACGAAGTGTGTTCGAAAAGTAAGGTGACTGTATTTTTAAGATTTATTTATTTATCAATATTTATGTTGTCTCCTTCAAAGTAATCCCCCTCAGATACAATACATTTTTGCCAACGGTTTTTTATATCCTCAAAGCACTTTTCGGTATAGCCTTGAGCTCTTCAAGCGATGCAGTCTTTATCTCCTCAATCGTTGCAAATCTCCGTCCTTTCATAGGTCTCTTTAGGAACAAGAAAGTCACATGGGGCCAAATCCGGTGAATAGGGTGGCTGAAGCATGATTGTGGTGTTGTTTTTGGCCCAAAAATCTCACAAGCAAAGATGAGTGAGCAGGGGCATTATCGTGATGCAAAAGCCTTGAATTGTTTTTCCACAATTCTGGACGTTTTCTTCGTATTGCTTCTCGCAAACGGCGCATAACTTCAAGATAATACTGTTTATTGACCGTACGACAATATGGTAAGAACTCCTGATGCACCACGCCATGGTAATCGAAGAAAACAGTGAGTAAAAGCGTCCAGAGCGAGACTCGTCATTGACATCTTCCCGCCCATCTTGGAAGAGTTTGTACCACTTGTAAACATTTTTTTTACTCAGAACAGTTTCACCGTATGCCACTGTCAACATTTCAAGTGTTTCGGAGCACTTTATTTTATTTTTTACACAAAATTTGATGCAAATCCTTTGATCCATATTTTTCGATAGCAAAAAATCGCCGAGTACGCAAAACACTTATAACCTTTACGCCTCTCACAACCAAACAAAAAATGCTATACACTTGAAACTTGGTACAGATGTTCGGGAAGAGTGTACCAACATAGCAAAACAAAAAAATCGATAATCGAAAGTACGTTGCTCGCGAAATTTGAAAAGTCACCTTACTTTTCGAACACACCTCGTACTTTGAAATAAAATAACATTTATAATTCTATTGCACATGTTTACATGAAGTATCTAACAATCATGGAGTAAAACGCGAATTTTAGTTGCATTATATATATTTTTAAAAATATTGCATTTATTGATTTATATACATATAAATATGTACGAGTTCCCGTACATAAATAATATATCCGTAGATAAATTAGTCTTAATTCCATGAGCATACATTAGGACTTTAATAAATAAATCAAGAAGAAACAAATTACTCCCATATTAAAGATAAATTATATACTTTCATATAAATGTAAAGATATATAAATTTAAATATATTTATAGAAGAGGGGGTGTATATAAATACGAATATACCTATAAAGACAGATTCTTGAATATCTTTTATATCAATAAATGAAATCTTGAATTAGGATTTAAAAACATACAGATATGAAAGTTAAAAATGAATTAAACAAAGTTTAGAGGTTAAAGATCATTTGAACATCATATATTTAATTCAATGAGTATATCTAATTGAATCGCAACAATTAGAAAATATGAATTTAAATTTCAAATTCAAATTAGTATTGAAATAAGAAAATTGATATTTTGAAGATAAAAACAATTAGACAACCCAAGAATTAAATATAAATAGTAATATTAATAAATTAGCTTTATTTAGTTTAGTTTTAATTAATTCATATTTTTTAAAGAAATATATGTACACTTGAAAATATAAAATAATTATGTTATACTTCAGTATTTGACTATTAATTCGTAAATCAATTAATATTGTTTTATTATGAATCCAATTAATGAATTTATTCAAAGGCAATTTACATAAATAATTTATAATTAAAAACATTTTTTAAAGGAAATGAATGTTGATAAGATTTGACAAATACCGAGGTGTGTTTATCCAACTGATTATATTTGCATGACTTGAGCGGAACTATAAAAGCAGACACGGAGACCTCTGACGTCACGAAAATTCGCCCCCGCAAATTCAACAGGACGACATATACAGCCATGGTTAACGACGAGGCCTGGAGCACCTTACGCCTCTTACTCCCCCCTCCCCCAAACTGGCGTCCATAGGGATTAGATAACATGTCAATCAAACATAAGTCACATAAAATATGAAAGAAACAAAATATGAAAGAAAAAAAATATTAAATAAAATTTGAAGAGAGTAAATTTTTAATTTTAAATTAATTGACCCTGACATACTATCTCTTACCGATTAGTTATTTATTTATTCTCCTATAAATTAATAAGATTTTTTTGTTTTTTATTTTTTTGTAAGGAAGATTAAAATAAATTTTAAAGAAAATCAAATTTTTTGAATCAATTTTTCGTTGTGGTAAGAGCGAGGGGAAAAGTAGTTGAAATATATAAAATGAGTAATGTTCTCATCTATAAAATCTACAATTAAAAAAATGTATTTTCATTAATTACGAAGATTTTTGTTATAAATTTTTTAATGAGTTGATTCAAAATCATTAAATAGAAAATTCATATCATAATAACAATAGCTCAAAACATCTAATTGTATATAAATTAATATATATTTTCTTAAAAATATATCTGTTAAGATACAAATATACTAGGTTAGTTCAAAAGAAAAGGTGAACTTTGAATTATTTTGAAAAGTATTTATTTATTGATCAAAATATTCATTTTGTCCCCTTCAAAGTAATTCCCCTCAGAATTAATGCACTTATGCCAGCGCTTCTTCCAATTGTTGAAGCACTTCTGAAATGCGCTTTTCGGTATGGCCTAAAGCTCGTTCTTCGATTCGACTTTATCTCATCAATTGTTTCAAAATGCTTTCCTTTCATTGGTTTCTTCAGTTTTGGGAATAGGAAAAAGTCGCAGGGAGACAAATCTGGTGAATACGGTGGTTGAGGCATGATTACGGTGTTATTTTTGGCCAAAAAATCACGAATAAGCAATGATGTGTGAGCAAACGTTGCATAACTTCCTTGTAGTATTCCTTACTAACAGTAGGACTTGTTGGCAAGAACTCATGATGCACTACATCATTGTAATCGAAGAAAATAGTGAGCAAAACCTTCTTGATCGAACTTTTTCGGTTTTGGCTCTTCACTTTTTTGAGACTATTTAGACTCGCGATTGCAACAGTCAACATGGGAGCACTTTATTCCATTTTTAACGCAAAATTTAATACATTTAATTTTTTGACCCATTTTTTTAAGTAAAAAATCCAACACACAAAAAATGACTAACTTTTTCAGTAGTCAAAAACAAACTACTAATCCAAAATGGCTGATAATGTCAACATATGAGTAACATGTGTGTACCAACATAACAAAAATTTTCGATAATCGAATGTACACAGCCCGCGAAAATTCAAAATTCACGTTTTCTTTTGGACGGACCTCGTAATAGTCAAGGCCATATATTTATGAACAAATAGCTTGTTAGATATTTTCTTGTAATTCTTTGCAAAAAACAAAATAATAATAATAATAGTACTTTTTGTATACATCTTTTGTATTTTGAATTTTAATGATAGATAAATTTTTGATTTATTTCTCTTAAAGATAATAATTTAAATTGAACTTAAAAACAAATCCATTTATTCTAATTAGAAACAATTTTATCCTTGAAATATTCATAGATGATTGATCAAAATATACACAGATATATAATTAAGAATAATTTTTTTTCCATTTATGACAGATGGATAAAATTCTAGAAAGAATCTAGTAAATAAATAAAATATTATACGTTTGACATGAATGGATTTTTTAAGCTGATAAGCCTTATTTTTTGCCATGTGGAAGTTATTGTTAGTTTATTGATTAGAATTAGATTAGTTCCGATTTAATACAAATTAAGATTAATATTGGAAATCGGATTTAGATATGTAGATTTGAGAATTTGACATCCAATTATTAATAGTTTACATATTAATTTAATAAAACTTATAAACTTTTGAATCGTAATATAAGTAAAAAGAGAATAAATAATACAATACTATCAATTTTTCAAATTTTTACAAACCTTTAAATTTCAAGGTCAATTAATTTAGGAAAATTCCTCAATGAAAGTTTTTGCATTCATAAATTTAGATGGAGAGAGAGAGAGATGACCAACATCTTCCTTCCTTCCTTTAATTTAAAAATAACTTACTGATTAAAAAAATAATTAAATAAATAACTTTAAATAAATCAAAAATAAAAATATCGTTTGATAATAAATAAATAATTTGTCTATAAACTTTGTGACCTTGAGCTTATGATTTATTTATTATTTATATATATATCACTTATAAAGTAGATTCATAATTAAATATTAAGTTGCATATATATGCATATATTGTATATTAATTCCATTTTTTAAAGCATTCTTTACTAGATTCAGTTACGAGAATTTGGTTATAATCAATCATTTGTTTAGTATAAACATTATAAGTTTTTGATTTATTTAATGATTATAAATAAGCATATAAATTTATATATCTCGTGCAATCTATTGTATTTTGTATTTTTGAAAATTTGTTTATATTATTATTATTCATTATATCAAATCGACAAAATAAGAGATATTCGAAAAGTCAATAAGTCCGTATATTTTTGAATTTAATTTCTCTTAATAAAAATGGCAACTCTGATCGTGTCAGCAGGCAACTATCAGCTGACCCCTGTCGAAATTTCGACAAGCTGGGTGTTTTAGTTTTCGTTTGACATTCATTATTAGCATACTACTTCGCGATTTGAGAAGAAAATGAAAAAAAAAGTGAATTTCGCATTAAACTTTATTTTTTGCGGGAAAAAACATCACTGAAACCGAGTTTTTGCCCCGTTTCATAACCGTGGATAAAACGTGGATACCAGAGATCAAACAGGTAGTCAAAACAGTGGGTTTCTCTGTTTTTTAAATTTTTTTTGCACTATTTTTCAACATTCAAGATAGCTGAGACCTGTACGATGTCAGTTGAACGTGTGCGAAATATTTTGCACAACCATTTGAATATGGAAAGCTGGGTGCAACGTGGATGACGGGTTTGCTAACGTTAGACCAAAAACTACTTCGAAAAAACATTTCTACCGACAATTTGGCGTTGTAGGCGTAATTCAAACGAATTTTTGCGTTGATTCATAACTGTTGATGAGACTTAAATAAATTAAATTTAATCAATTAATTAGTTAAATTATTTAAATTAATTAGAACACTATTATGAGAAATGTATCAGTTTTGATGGAGATTATGTTGAAAAATAAAGCAAAAAAAAATTTAAAAACATCGTTTTTCTTGGTCAGGCCGGAAACTTTTCACCCCACCCTCGTATAACTGATAGATAACCTCTTATCTACATCTAAATTTTTTATTAATATCAAAAATTAGAATATTTCAATTTGTATTTCAAATTTTTTTTAGTTTTAAATTCTAAAAAAATTGTAAATTGTAAAATTCTAAATTTGTAACTAACTTCATAATGTTATAGACCAGAGGTTCTTAAACTTATGTACTCCGCGGACCCCCACTTGAAAAAATTTTTTTTGACGGACCCCACCCTAACTTTAGGTACCTACTTTAGGTCATTTTATTAGTTAATTTCTGGCTTACGATCTCATAAGAACAAGGATATATGATGAATATTTCTAACAGTGATTGGTGAATAACGATTTTTTTGCATATTGTAGAATACACATTTTATTAGAAATTATAATATTGAAGAGAGAAAATTCAGCTAAATATGAAGATGGAAACGGTAGCAATAGTTTTCTTGCACATTTCGTTGAATTTGGGTATTTGATCTCAGTTTCCTCACAAAGCCATGCCATCGCTCCTTTTATATTAAAAAAAGTTTTAACTGACTGATCATTTTCTCGTGCACCTGTACTATGGCTTTGCGGACCCCCAGTAAAGGCTTCGCGGACCCCCAGGGGTCCGCGGACCACAGTTTAAGAACCTCTGTTATAGACATTTCATACATAAGAAATTATATAAATTGATTAGATAGATAGTTTTTTACGTGTGTGTGTGTAGGTGTGTGTGATTCTAAATAAAAACTTACAATTTTACCAAAACAACAATAATATTAATTATTATTATAAAAAAGCTGGAGTGTCTCTACTCGACTATCTCGTAAATTTGAATTGGATTAAATAACATAATATATTTTAATTAAATTAAATTTAATTAATTATAAATTATAAATTAAAATGAATAAATAATATTTATTAAACCAGCGCATGTTTGGCTCTTTGTTGATGGCACCACGTCACGTTGGAGCGTGAGATTTGCAGTGTAAAAAAATTAATTCCGTTACTTTCAGCGATTCAATCAAGCTGAAACTCTATATATAGCAGTTTTATACAATTTTTAATCATGTGAAAAACTATCAAACATATATCTTTATTTTTACGGTCACTTTAGAGGAAAAAAAAATCAAAACGTTGTAGGTAATGACCCTCTTCCGGTTGAGCTACATTTCTCAAAAGTTGAGAGAAAACTACGAATTTTGAATAATGCCCATGTACCAAAATTCATGATTCTAGTTCAAACTGTTTTTGCGAAATCTTGTCTACATACCTACATCCATCCATACATACACAGACATTTTTCTCAACCTTAGTGAAAATGATTCAGGAACCTTCAAAACGTATAAAAACATCAAAATCTCGACATCGAACATTTTCTCTGGCGAGATAGTAAAAATAATTATTTACTGAATATATCATTGTTTTATTTTAAAAGAATTTTAAATTACAAATGAGATTTTTTCTTATTGAATGAATATATTTTCTTTAATTGAGCTAAGTAACAATTTGGTTTCCCTAGTAACAAGAATAAATTTGGTGAGTCAGATGATGGCCGAGTGCCGAGTAGGCCAGGGTGAGGGAGGAGGGATGTCATGTCTAGTGCCTCCAAAAAACTTCAAAATTTTATCAAAAAAAAAAAGAAAAGAAAAATCGATCACTTGTTTATTTTGATTTTATCAATTTTGTAGGATTATGTAGGCGGAGATTATTTATATGAACAAAAACTTGTCTATTATATAATTTATCTAATGAATATATAGTTTACGCGATATTCTATATAAATAACTGAATGCTGCTTTAACTAATGTTTACTTGAAAGATAAATTCAAGGATTTTTAGTGTGCGCATTCAAACACAAATTAGAAAGCTTTTTAAGTATGATAGAATTTTACCATCATTCTGAGAAAAAGAATGTGATGATGGGAGTAAGTCAAAAAGAAATTGATTACAATAAAGTGTGGGAAGATAAATGATGGTAAGCCATTTAATTTAAAATTATTTTATAAATAATTTTTTTCAAAACAACGATCAATTCTAAAAAAAAAATAATATAATAAAATAAAATAAATTCAAGGCTAAAATAATTTTTAACAAATTATCAATTTTAATTTTATCAAATCTTTAATATAATTAATTAATTATTTCCATTATAAAGGTGTCACTGAAAGCACTAATAGATCGTTCATTGTTTATTATCAATAGAGTTATGTTATTTTTGATTTTTTTGAATTTTTGAAACACACCAAATTAATAAAGACCATTACAATAGTGCAAGTATAAATTATTTTATAATAGTGCAAGTATAATTATTTTATTTTATTCATTAAAATTTGTATTAAAAAAATATACTCGAGCTAAACAAAAGCTCTTTTCATTAATACTTTCATTTTTAATGTCAATATAAAATCTATCAATGATTTTAATCATTTAGTATGATTTTTCTTATTAATGTTATTTTTAATTTTTTCTTTTTCTTTATTCCAATCTTTGGAATATTTTTATTTATGAAAATAATTTTTTTTTTCTTATCCCAGTCATTTATCTTATCTTATTATACTAGCAAAAATTATATATATATTAGTATTTTTTAAATATTTTGAAGGATTTTTTTGAAATTCAAATAATAATTTTTGTAAAGAAAAATCGATCTGTATTGTGTGTGTGGTTTCGGCCTCAGGAAAAATAATCTTTTATAGTTTGTTTTTATTTTTAATCTAAAATAGGAATTAAAATAATAAAAAAATGGCGCCACGCAACGCTGGACAGCTCTTCCTTAAAAACAAAATATTATAATTAAAATAAAATTAAAAATATTTATTTTAATAATATTTTGTAATCAAATTACGATATATATATTATGTTATATCCATAGGCCATACTACTGTCTTTCAGTGTATTAATATGCACGTTTAAGGGCTGTATGTTTTATGACTATTTTGTTTTTTAATTGATGTTCTTTTGAAATTGTTTCATATATTTTGTCGTTTATTTATTTTAAATAATAATCTTAATCTTAAATATATTCATAGTTAAGGAATATTTTTTTTTAAAGTACCAAGCGGCGGCTACTATTGAATTATATTTTGAATGATTGACAGGGGATAATATTTTTAAGGATTTGCTTACCGAAATGTCGGTCCCATTCTCTTTGGGTCATGGGAGTGCCATGCACCATGTAATATCCCCGTCGGTCCATCACAAAGCAAACGGATGGATCACTTATTCAAATACACAAGTATGGATAAATTGGTAACAATTCATATAGGCGACGTGAAACAAATAAGACTGACGAGGAGGCGGTCGGCGGCTCTCTGGCCGCGACCAGCGACGGAAATAGAGCACCGCGATGATGACGTGAGGGGCGACGACGCAACCTCTACGACCTCCGAGGTGCGGTGATAGCAGCTATCGCCGAAGAAGTACTGACGAGAGAGCACCAACGTCGATGGCCAACGTCCTACGCGCGGTTATCCGAGGCTCAACAGGTATTAACAACTCCTCTCCTACACACCATTCGCGCCTACATATCTCAGTGGTTCTGGGTTTCCAAATCTTTCTCTCTCTACTCTACTCATTCTATTAACGAAGAGAGCTTAATTAGGAGAAAAAAACAGATCGACGGAAAATATAATGGAAGCTAATCGCGCATTTCATGGGAATTCTTCAAGATATTCAGTCAATGAATTAAAGAACTGGGATTTCTAATAAAACATCGAAAGAAACGTTTACATGTAAGTTAAAATCTATTTATAATATAAATAAATTAACCTGTTGAATATATTTATTTTTTTTTTAGAAATTTTTGATTTTTAGTTTTCCTTTGATCATATTATATTCATTTTGTTAATTCAAAAATTCAAATTTAATTATTAATTCAAAATCTTTAATTTTTTTTTTTTAGTATTCTTTGTTTTTCGTCATCAAACAAACCCATATTATTTTTAATATATTTTTCAAAATTAATAAAAAAATTAATTATTTGTTTTTTAATTGGCTATATTTAAAGTAACTATTCATTCATTTGTATTTGTATTGATTTTCATTATTGCCATAATTAAATTTATCAATTTAAAATTTTGAAATTATTGATTTAATAAAGAATTAATAATATATTTATTTACAAAGTTCATTTTAATTGTTAATTTAAAAATTAAAATTTAATTATTAATTCAAATTCTTTAATTTTTTTTTAGTATACTTTGTTTTTCTTCTTCAAACAAACCCATATTATTTTTAATATATTTTTGCAAAATTATTAAAAAAATTAATTAATTTTGTTTTTAAATTCACTATATTTAAAGTAACTATTCATTTATTTTTTGTATTTGTATTGATTTTCATTATTGTCATAATTAAATTTATCAATTTAAAATTGTGAAATTATTAATTTAATAAAGAATTAATAATATATTTATTTACAAAGTTCATTTTAATTGTTTTTTCAAAAATTAAAATTTAATTTTTAATTTTTTTTTTTAGTATAATTTGATTTTGATCCTCAATCAAACGCATAATATTTATATTTATATATAAAATTTTAAAATACTTACAATATATATATATATATATACATATAAATATCCCATATTCGATTTATAAATAAATAAATATTAGTAAATCATCCCGTTTTAATGTTTTTGTTTAAATATAGATTGTAATTTATTTACAAATGGTATTATGGAAGTAAATAAATACGATCTGTGAAAGTTACTCTCTCATTACTAATATGGATATAAGAAAGGAGGTTTCTGTGAAGAATGATGATCAATATAATTCAGCCTAGTTTCCTATGTAATCAAACATTTAAAATTAAATTGTCTAAATAAATTTTAATTAATATAGGCACAGAAATGGGAGAGAAGCTCTGTGGGCTTAATTATTCACTAAATTATAATGAAAAATATTAAAAATATAGGTATTTGCACAATATTTATAAAATAATATTAAATAATAAAAATATTAATAATTTATTATTAAAGTAGGCGCCACAGGGTGAGAGGTTGGCGAAGCTGGCTCACATTCTCGTGGTCCCGGGTTCAAGTCCCGGGCCTGGCAAAGGAATTTCTCTAGCTGGGGTTTCTGGGACGGAGCTAACTCAGCTTCCGAGATCAAAATTGGGAAAGCTATTTGATAGCGCCTCTGATCAAGAAAATCAAGGTAAAGGTTGGATAGAAATCGTTCTACTGATCATATGACACCTCATTGATATAACCGAATTGATAGGCGTTGTCCTTGCGTAGAACGTACAAAAGACAGAGGGTTTTTTTTTATTTATTATTAAAAAAATGATTCAATTCTATCCTTTTATTCCCCACAAACTTTTGGAATATTAGGATTTTCTTAATCTAATAAAGTAAAACCTATAATCAATTCTTTTCCAATCATTAATCATATTTAATGAACAAATAAATTTCAGTCTTGTTTATTAAAGTGCCTTCTCGCTAGATAATAATTTTAAAATATTAACTCTTACATAGTTGGATTTACATGTATAAATACCAGCAAATCGATAGATTATCTAATGAAATGCAACTTCTCAACTTATCATGCTGAAATCTTTGAATATTAACCAATATTAATTGATAATAAGTTAAACAATCAAATCAAATTTCTTTATTTTTCTAAATTTTTAAGTTTAATCAATTTTATCAAACTCAAATCTCAATACGAGGTCTGTTCGAAAGAAAAGGTTAATTTTGAAATTTTCGCGGGCTGTGTACATTCGTTTATCGAATTTTTTTTGTTATGTTGGTACACATATGTTTCTCATATGTTGACATTATCAGCCATTTTGGATTAGTAATTTATTTTTGAAAACTTAAAAGGTAAGTCACGTTTTTGTGAGTTGTTCTATTTTTTACTTAAAAAAAATGGATCAAAGAATCAAACCATCATGGATAATGCACCAGCTTACATATCATTGCTGGTTCGTGATTTTTTGACCAAAAACAAGACCTAATCATGCCTCAACCACCGAATTCACCAGATTTGCCTCCCTGTGACTATTTCCTAATACCAAAACTGATAGGACCAATGAAAGGAAAGCGTTTTGCCACAATTGATGAGATAAAGTCGGAATCGAAGAACGAGCCGATGGCGATACTGAAAAGCGCATTTCAGAAGTGTTTCGATGATTGGAAGAAGCGCATTAAATCTGAGGGAAATTACTTTGAATGGGACAAAATGGATATTGATGAATAAATACTAAAATATTTTTCGAAATAATCCAAAATTCACCTTTTCTTTTCAACAAACCTCCTACATTTATATATTAGTAATCAATATAACATGAATTCCACATAAAACATACTAATGAAAAATTTATTTTTTTAATTTTAGCATAAAAGTATTGACAATATTATTTCAAAAATGGATCCAAATATGAATCATTTAAATCATTATTAAACATTTATATTCATATGAAATAAATCATTTATTTAGTGTTTCAGAGGTATATATAAGTATATATTGAAGAAAATGGAGGAAAATACAATTTTAAATTAATCTATGATTAAAATTCACTAAAAATTAAGTTTTTTTTTTTTTTTTTTTTTTTACAAAAGTGTTAACAGATTCAAATTTTATGGTAAATATAAAATAATTTGTATTTTCAACCAATTCATTGATTCCTTTATTAATAAATAAAACCTATTTCAGCTAAAAATATTCTTATCATCATTTATGTACCATTCATCGAGTAAGCAAGGTTCAATTTCAATATCATCTGGCTGTTTAATTTATTAAAGCCATTACAAGAAACAAATTGTTTTTGATTTTATAAATATTTATTTATATTATATTTGTATTAATAATAATAATACATTTTCAGATGAAAATGAATATAAATATATATTCAACATATCTATTCTTTAAATAATAATGCTTATATTAATAATAATTATTTGTAAAGAATTATCATAAGAAAGTTATGTTTTAAATAAATCGAAAAAAATAAAATATTAATAAAATTAGTATATATATATATATAACGAAAAAAATGTAACACTCACTGTTATTCATTTTGTCAGAACGAAGGAGGCGACGCCCAGAAAATAATTTTATTTTTTTTTATTTTATAGATAAAACTATTTTAGGAATATATTTATATGTGTATATTATATATATATAATATTATATAAATATAATCATTAAAAATTACAATTATAAATTGAAAATAAATTTATACTTAAAAAAAATACTAAAATAAAATAGATGTAAAATTTTTTAATGTGGTATGTTTGATGAATTTTAATTGGGATTGGATAAAAAAGAACGATGCAAGTCGGTAGATAGTGAGTCAACCTGATAAAGCGAATTTCTGAATACCAAGCGACTTAATATAGCATCAGGTCTCCATCTGCATTCGAGGAGAGGAAGCTGGAGAATATTTTGGAGAAAAAGTAAGATCTAAAGAACCAAAATCAAATCCAGTTGGAAACTTGGAAACATTCATTTGACAAAAAATTAGATAAACAAAAACTCAAAACTATTTAAAAAATATTTATATTTTATATATTGATATATTATATATAGAAAATTATAATTTAAAGTAGTGACAGGGAAATAATCTAGAATATAGAAAAATAAACTGAGTGAAGAACATAATAAACTAACAATAAAATAGATTGAAATTAAACTCTATTCATAACTAATAACGTCAGTTCAGTTTAATCAAAGTTTAAGTCAATTTTATTTGAAAACGTTGGGACCAATTTAAGTTAATTAAGTTAATTAAATTTAATCAATTAAATTTATAATCAATTATTTTATTATTATATATTAAATAGTTAAGTTATTTCAATCTATTACCGTTATATCTTAAATAATGATTTCAGTTAATGAATTAAATATTAAATGAAGATTAACTGAAATAAGAAAAATAAATCTGGAGTGTCTCCACTCGACTATCTCGCAAATTTAAATTGGATTAATTAACATATATTATATTTAAATTAAATTTAATTATAAAATATAAATTAAAATTAATAAATAATATTTATTTAACCAGCTCGTGTTTGGCTCTTTGTTGATGACACCACGTCATGTTGATTGCCAATTAACTTGTTAAAAAATTAATTCCAGTACTTTCAGCGATTCAAACAAGCTGAAATTCTATATATAGCAGTTTTATACAATCTTTAATCATATAAAAAAAAAATCAAACATATATCTTTATTTTTACGGTTACTTTAGACGGAAAAAAAATAAAAACATGGTGGGTAATGGTCCTCTTTCGAATAAGCTACATTTCTCAAAAGGTGAGAGAAAACTACGAATTTTGAATAATGCCCGTATACCAAATTTCATGATTCTAGCTCAAACCGTTTTTGCGTAATCTTGTCTACATCCACACACACACACACACACACACACACACACACACACACACACACACACACACACACAGACAGAGAGAGAGAGAGAGAGAGAGAGAGAGAGAGAGAGAGAAGAGAGACAGACAGACATTTTTCTCAACCTTAGTGAAAATGATTCAGGAACCATCAAAACGTATAAAAACATCAAAATATCGACATTGAAAATTTCCGTGATCGCAAAAGTTTACCATATTGAAAATAAGCGGGAGTGTCCTCCCCTAGACTTTCCCGCATATAAATAGGTATAAAGAGTTGTGAATGAATATTTAGAATGTGTAAAC
The DNA here is from genome assembly GCA_963082975.1 of Labia minor. Taxonomy (NCBI): domain Eukaryota; kingdom Metazoa; phylum Arthropoda; class Insecta; order Dermaptera; family Spongiphoridae; genus Labia; species Labia minor. The sequence continues at coordinate 11,543,732 of OY720349.1, read as the reverse complement.
TTAGTATTGATAAAGTGCCAGTTCGTATTAGTTTATTGGTGTCAAATTTGATATTTGGTAACATTTATATATATAGATATATATATAGAATAAAGTGCTACTTCCGGTTAACTGATATTTTAAATGTAAAAAAAACAGATATGGATATAATATAAATATTTTTAATTTTATTTTATTTATAATATATAAGGGCTGGCTGTGACGTCATGAAGTGCTGGGTGACGTCATATAATTTTAAATTAAGAAAAAACTAATGAAGATGATTTTTCTCGAGGATAAAACCAATAGAAAGTGCATAACACGTGGAGATATGTCCTCATGTGAAATTTGATATGAAAATAACCCTTCACTTCCTCTCTTCGATCGGCAATACTAGCACTTCCGGTTTCCGGATTTGCACCAAAAGTTGATCAATTCATCCTACTGATGTATTAAGTAAATATACCAAATTTCATCAAAATCCGTTGAGCCGTTCAGGCTGTACACATCTATACGGACGGACGGACAGACATCATGCTAAAAATACTTTTTTCTGTTAAGAAAATGCATGATTCGTGGAGATATGTACCTAAAAATATCCATAGATGAAATTTGGTGTGAAAACAATACCTCCCTTACTATCGTCGGTCGGTAAAAAAGAAACGCTACTTGTATAGGTAAAATGTCACTTCCGGTAGTCAGATCATGATGAAATTTGGTATCTCAATTTTTTTCATATTTTTAAATCTATATACAAAATATGAAGCAAATATCTCGAAGCAAACTGGTACTTTACTTGAAAGGTAAACGCAACCAGTGTAGGTAAAGTACAACTTCCGGTTAACCGATTTTGACGAAATTTTGATAGAAATCTACAAACTGTGAATAATATCGGTGTACCAAATTTCGAAGTCCTAGCTTGATTAGTTTTTGAGTAAATTTGCTTACAGACATTACATACATACATACATACATACATACATACATACATACATACACACACACAGACATAATTCGAAAAATGGTATTTTCCGACTCAGGGAGGTCTAAAACGTCAAGATCTATCGAAATCTCGAAGTCGAAATTTTTGACGATTCCAATACTTCCCTTATACGAAGTATGCGGGAAAGTAAAAAAGTGGTCCCAAAAACGGTTTACCTTTTTTTACTGTGTGTGTATGTATGTATGTATGTATGTATGTATGTATGTATGTATGTAATGTCTGTAAGCAAATTTACTCAAAAACTAATCAAGCTAGGACTTCGAAATTTGGTACACCGATATTATTCACAGTTTGTAGATTTCTATCAAAATTTCGTCAAAATCGGTTAACCGGAAGTGGTACTTTACCTACACTGGTTGCGTTTACCTTTCAAGTAAAGTACCAGTTTGCTTCGAGATATTTGCTTCATATTTTGTATATAGATTTAAAAATATGAAAAAAATTGAGATACCAAATTTCATCATGATCTGACTATCGGAAGTGACATTTTACCTATACAAGTAGCGTTTCTTTTTTACCGACCGACGATAGTAAGGGAGGTATTGTTTTCACACCAAATTTCATCTATGGATATTTTTAGGTACATATCTCCACGAATCATGCATTTTCTTAACAGAAAAAAGTATTTTTAGCATGATGTCTGTCCGTCCGTCCGTATAGATGTGTACAGCCTGAACGGCTCAACGGATTTTGATGAAATTTGGTATATTTACTTAATACATCAGTAGGATGAATTGATCAACTTTTGGTGCAAATCCGGAAACCGGAAGTGCTAGTATTGCCGATCGAAGAGAGGAAGTGAAGGGTTATTTTCATATCAAATTTCACATGAGGACATATCTCCACGTGTTATGCACTTTCTATTGGTTTTATCCTCGAGAAAAATCATCTTCATTAGTTTTTTCTTAATTTAAAATTATATGTATATATATATATAAATATATAAATATCTTATATATAAAATTCTCGTGTCACAAAACTTTGAAATCATACTCCTCCGAAACGGCTTGACCGATTCTTATGAAATTTTTTATGTATATTCAGTAGGTCTCAGGGCATGTCAGACTTCCTTTAGAAAACCGCTAATTGGTAAGGTGTGTCCAGGGGGTGGAATTTAAATATAATTAGTTTAGTTACAATGCTAGATCATAGAGGCGCTGGTGGCGATAATTTGACATTTGCTCAGAATTTAAAAATTATTGTAATATTTCACTTTTTATTTTAAATTCTAATATTCAAATATCAATTCAATTATATTAAATTATTAAAGCTTTGTTGGTTGTTTTTATTTATAACGGAATTTTGTAAATTAAACCACATATTGATATTTGCTACTTCTGCAATCGAAACGTTGTGTATATTTTTGTATTTTTTGAATAAATTTACAATAACAAATATCAAAATGTGGTTTAATTTATAAAATTCCATTATCAATTCAATTAAATAATTTATTCTAAAAGTTCTCATTTTAATTTATTTAATAAAATATTTAGATTATATATAATTTAATATTTATTTATTCTTTCTATATATTGGAATATTTCTTCTTTTCTATTTGAAAGTGAAAGGTTAAAAAACAGAATAAATTATTTTTAATATTTTATGAATACAAAAATATAGTCAAAACGTAAATTAAAATAACTAAATTATATTATTTTTGATTTTGTATCAATTATTATTACCAATATGTTTTAAGTGCAAAAATGATTTCTTGGTTAATTAAAATGTTTTTTAGACAAATGATATAAACGAGATGTTTTAAATTTATGTCTTTTTTATATTGAGTATTTTTTTAAAATTAAAATTTGTTTTAAATCAAAATTATTGTATTCAATTATATTTTTTTATTAATAGGCTTCTTTTTTTATTTTTAATTTTTAATAAATTCTCTTTTTTGATATGATATTAATAAAAAATAAATAATAAATTATATATAAATTTAAAAATTAGAATATTTGAATTTTTTTAAATTTTAACACATGTAATCAATCATATGCATAACGAATGAAAAATTTTGAAAATCAACTTGGTATTAAATTCAGAAAAAAATACTGATACATATATAGAATATAATAGACCATTCGAATATAATTTAAAACTATTTCTCTCTTTCTATTTTAAATTTAAAAAAACGGAGTGTTATGAAATTAAGATGCCTGGATAGGTAAATGGGCTGGAAGAGGAGGTAATTTATAATTTTCTTCTAATTCAGATTGAAATTAATGGTGAAAAGAAAAAATATTTAGTAACAAAATCTATATACAAAATGTAGAATTTGAATATGTAGAAAAATTGAATGTAATCACGAAGGATAATAATATTTGAGAAGAATTTCAATCGAAGTTGTAATCGGCAAACGCCTGTTATCATGCAGTAAAGAGGCTTATCTCATCAAAATTATTATCAAAAGGAATCAAAATTAAAATATATAAACCAATTATTTTGCCTGTTGTATTATATGCGTGGGACGCAAGGTCTATGATCCTGGGAGATGAGAGTAGATTCAGAGTATTCTTTCCAGCATTTATTGGCCAAAGAAAGATGAGGTCACCGGGGAATGGCGGAGACTGCATATCGAGGAATTGCATGCCCTCTATGCATCTTCAGAAATAGTTAGGGTTATAAAAGCGAAAACGCTGCGATAGGCAGGGGACGCGGCTAGAATGGGAGAGGAAAAAGATTTTGGATTGGAAAACGTCCGCTTGGAAGACCAAGGACGTGTAGGAAGGGACGTAAGAGAGATGGGACAAGGGCTCAGGATAGGGACACTTGGAGAAATGTGGTTGCTGCGGCCAAGAACTTTCGAGTTCCTTAGAGTCACATAGACAGATAGATATAACATATACAATAATAATATATATAATTAATTTAGTGACTAAATTAAAATGTATTTTAAATAAAAGAACACAAAAAGAAATGAATGTTTTATGTAATATACTGATTGAAACAAAATGGATGAAAACCTTTTACTCGGGGGGGTACAGGGGGCGGAGCCCCCGTCTAGGTGTGGAGAGCGCCGAAGGCGCTCGGAGCAGCTAGTATATATATATAAATGTTACCAAATATCAAATTTGACACCAATAAACTAATACAAACTGGCTCTTTATCAATACCAAGTTTACACATTCTAAATATTCATTCACAACTCTTTATACCTATTTATATGCGGGAAAGTCTAGGGGAGGACACTCCCGCTTATTTTATTTTAGAACCAAATTGAAAAAAATTTAGAAAAAAAAGTCGGAAATGTTTAAGAGCCTCTTTACATTTGTAATAATTTGGCGGCACATTTTGATAATCTCGCGACAGATTTTTGAAAATTTCGCGGCACAGTGTTTGAGAATCACTGACTTAAGTAATATTATAAAAAAAAATATCTTGTCTAAGAGAATATTTTTTTTTACATTATAATTTAATTAAGTGTACCAATAAACGACTATATGATTAATCTCTGTGACTCTAAGGAACTCGAAAGTTTTTGGCAATAGCAACCACATTTCTCCACGTATCTCTATCCTGAGGTAACCATTCAACTCCTACCCTCTCCCACCTCTCTCACGCTAAAATATTTTCCACCATTCTTTCTTCTCCCATTCTAACCACATGTCCTACCCACCGCAGCCTATAATTCTAACTATATCTGGAGATGCATAGAGGTCATGCAATTCCTCGTTATGCAGTCTCCAACATTCCCCGGTGACCTCATCTTTCTTTGGCCCATAAATACTTTGAAGAATCCTTTCAAATACTCTAAATCTACTCTCGTCTCCCAGAGTCATAGACGCTGCATAATAACAGGCGTTACCCGATTTTAATCTCGATTTGATTGAGGTTTCATATATCATCAAGTTCATTAAAATTTATAATATTTAAAATGAAGTCAATGGATGTGATCCTAAGGGTCAAAAAATATAACTTCTCAAAAAAACAAACTATTATATTTATAGAAATCACTACCCTTAGAATATTTATACTACATTCAATCTCATATATTTTTTTAGATGACGATAATTTATTTACATATGTTTCGAATTTATTTGAATTAAATTTAACATGTGATTTAAATTAAAATATTTTAACTGGAATTTAATCCGAATCAAAAAAATCTGTGAAATCACGTCTTTTATGAAAAAATTAAAAATAACTTTTCACAATTTAAGTATATGTTAAAAACATTATTTTTCTTTGACTTATATAATTATAGTTATAGATATATTGTAAGGGTAAGAATTTGAAAAATTTGAATCCAAATTTTCACCAGAACATTCGCAAAATAAAGTGTATAAAACAGAAATTTCATATTTAATAAATATATCTTACAGTAATTTTTTCCCTAAAATCTGCTTAATAAAAGTATCATGTCGCACAAGTAACTAACTCTAATCTAACTCACTTAGTCAATGTCAAACAAAATTGTCTAAAAAAATCAAGAGGCTTTAATTTTATTAAATTAAAGGACTCTAATACTCCGATATTAATTGAATATTTCAAGTATTCATGAGTGATTATAATTTATATATAGGTAAAGAAGATAGTTAATTTAATTTTTAAGTATAACAAAAAGTATTCTATGAAAATTATATGTAAGTGTATATATTTCTAAAAAAGAAAAAAGTACAGGAACTAATTAAAATGTAGGAATACATATACATTAAAATTTTCTATATTAATTAATATATATATATAATTTTTATATAAATGTTTATAACAAAAAATAAAAAATAAAAATCCTATTAAGAATATTACATATTTTTACAATTTTCATTTGTTTATAATAAATACTTTATTTAAATTTATACATTCTTTGATCTCTTAAGGTGATTTTTTCTTATAATAATTTTTAAAATATTTGGTTGCCTTACCACCAGGCGGAATAGGTCGTTTAAACATGCTCACCATCTCAATTGTAAATTTTGAAAAATATTAGTTCAAAATACTTAAGATCTTCGTTAAAAAGAATTTATAGTTGTAATGATATATTCCAGTGATTCCCAACCACTGTGCCGCGGCACTTTAGTGTGCCGCGAGATTTTCAAAAGTGTGCCGCAAGATTATGAGGCTCTTAAACATTTCCAACTTTTTTTCTAAATTTTTTCAATATGGTTCTAAAAAAAAAAAGTTAACCGTTTTTGGGACCACTTTTTTTCAATATGGTAAACTTTTACAGTTATCTTTTTCTTTGTGTGTCGCCAAATTTTTAAACCGTTAAAAGTGTGCCGCGGTAAAAAATAGGTTGAGAATCACTGATATAGTTATGTAAGTACGAAGGATAATAATATCTAGAAGAATTTAAATCGAGGTTGCAATTGGGTAACGCTTGTTATCATGCATTATCTAGCCTTATCTAGCCAAAATTATTATCAAAAGGGATCAAAATTAAAATAAATAAAAAATGATTTTGTCGGTTGTGTGTGTGGATTATATGGCTGTGAGGCATGGTCTATGACCTTAGGAGACGAGAGTAGATTTAGAGTATTTGAAAATAGGATTCTTCGCAGTATTTATATATATATATCTAATAATTAAAAATAACAATAAACTCGAGATAAAAATATATATTTTCAAACAAAATCTATAAAAATAAAAAATTAAAAAAATATTCTTGACAATATATAATATAGGTAGTTGATTTAAATATTCATTTAATAAATTACTACATATGTATATTAGTAAAGATTACGTAATTACTATAAGCTAAGAAATGAAATATACGCAATAGAAGGCGTAGCAGAAAACATAATAATATAAGCTAACGTCATCTGGGACCAAAAATAATTGATCCATTTGTCTACAGGATGGCTCAATTAGAATGAATGGATAAATATTGAAACATTTAAGATAATTAATAAAGTATTTGCTTTAAGAATTTTTCTAGAGATAATATATTATAGAATAATAGAAATTTACAAATATTAAAAATATATTAAAATTGATAAATTTTTTAAGTCTTAAAAAGTGTGAATTTATGTTATTTATAATAATAAATTTTACTTAAACCAGTCTAGATTAAAAAAAAATTCAAACTAATATAGTTTTTATTTTGATTCAATTTTCGATTGTATATTTTTCAAGATAACCCTTTAAAAAATAATACTTTGCTTTAATTTAATTTAACTTACAATAAAAATAATACATATATTCAAAATATATAAAAACTATCTTCAGAATTGTTGATAATTTCTTCTTTATATTACATACATCTTATATAATCGGAAAAAAAAACGAAATATAATATTAACTCCTATTAGATTCATTTAATTTATACACAGGAAGAGAGGAAAGTATTTATTTTCAAAAGTGTGTGCATAAATATCTAAAAGTAAGATAACAGAATATATTAATATTTAATTTTCATACAAAACTATTATTTAAAAAAAAAAAAAAGTTGATTCATTTTATTAAAATTTTTTATATTTTTTTTATTTTTTTGAAAACTACACCTTTATTGAATTAAGGCTTGAAAGAATTTAATGTTCAAATACTGTGATGTCTATCTATCTTTTCAAAATAAATTTAAAAAATATCTAAAAAGCAATCAAAAGGTACCAAAATTGTATTTCATTGATTTTACAATCAAATCTTGAAATAAAAAAAATTATTCACTGTTTTAAATAGAAACATCTTGAATTTAGATTATTTTTATTTCTTTTTTTTTTGAAGAGAAGAAAGACAAGAATATATATCCGGAAGAAAATTTAGATTTATTTGTATCTTGTATCGGAATCTTCTATATTATTTATTTATTAAATATTCATATTTATCATAAAAACAATAAGAAAAACAATATTAATTTTATTATATTTTAGAAATAAACAAATAATTTGGTTTTCTTATATGTGTAAAAAAATGACTTAGGAATTTTTTCAAATAAAATTAAAACATGCAATTGAACATTATATAATATATAATAGAATACAAAGTTAAAAAAATAAATATAATGAATAATAATTACACTTTTAATATGAAACTGAACATAAAAGAAAATTAAATATAATATTTTGTGCAAACTCAATTTGATATAATAAATATCTTTTTATTATCAAAGAATATATAAATATTATTTAAATTTATTAAATAACACGATAGTTTAATTATTGTTAAATATTCATTCAAATTAGGTTTTAAATTATTAAAAAAATAATTTTATTATTAAAAGTATTATTTATTTTTTAATGTATTTTAAATTATATATATATATATACATATATTAATTATGGTATTAATTAGAGTTAATTAATAGTAATTATAGGAATAATGAGACTATATATCTAAACGACAATAACGAGATGTTAAATTAAGATATATATAAATATTTATATATATATCAAAAAACTTGCAATGATCATATATTTTAAAATATAAACGATAATTGTGATTAGGCTAAGAGAGACATGGAGAATGAAATCTAATGTAATATTATTGATAATCTATTTTATTAGTGATTATGTAAGAGATAGATAATATAAGACAATAAAATTATTTATATGAATTACTTACAGCCAGGGGATTCAGAACCGAGTTTCAAAGTACATCGGTAGGGTTGATATTCCCCAGGAGTAAATTTTCCATACATCGTTCGGTCCATGTCTTGTGTGTTGTTGGCGCTTGCTACGACTTTCGGAATTCACCCCAAACTACCAAGGCTGTATTTTAAAACTGTCGGGAGGATTTTATTTTTATGTGGCGGATGCGTATCGCTTTATGTAGTGTTGTCTCACACACTATTCAATTAGAAAAACGCGTAACATCGTGGAACGAACGTCTGACAACGACTGCCGCTCACTCACTCAAGTACGCTAATCGCCAGTTTCTCTCTCAATGAATTAAGTATGCATTGGCTCTCTCCTTTAAATTATCGATATCTAACTAATTGATTTAAGAAGTATATATCATAATATGAAGAAGAATCAAAATTATCTCTTAAAAATATTTAAGTTTCCATAAATTGGAAATATTTTATTAAAATTAATAAATCTATTTAAAATATGGCATTTTTTGAAAAATAAATATAATCAAATAAATCTATTAAAATTTATATGCATATAGTATTTTTTTTTATCTTTTAATTGATTTTTTATAATGTTTTTCTCAACTTCACTTCATGTCTGTCTGTCTGTTCGCTCTTAACCAACTCAAATGTGTTTAATATAAATAAATAAAACTAAATGCGCCCGACGTTTTTCGTTGTATAAAAAGCAATGCATCCATAAACTGTCAGGTTAATAGAAAAATTATTTTATTCTTTTTTAGTTCATGAAAAAAACGTTATTTTACAAAATTGTTTTTATATTTATATTATTTTTAAATTGTTTAAAAAAAATATGCTTATTAGTACAATGGTTTATCATTTAGTATTGTTATTATAATTTATTTTTTATACTTTTTCGTTTATTTTTATTATTTATTTATTAATTAATGAAAAAAGGGTAGTAAACTTAATTATTTTTTAAATCTAATTATCTAAATTATTTCTATTTATTTATTTTAGAAACTTAACTTAAATGTTTCCATTTGGATTTATTTTTCCATAGTTTGAGTAGTATTAATTTTTTTTTTTTTATATTGATGAAAATTTAATTTCATTTATTTCCATTAGGTGTTTTTTTTATTGATTATCTTATAATTTATATAGGTACAAACAAAATTTTCATATATTTAATAAATTTAAATTAAGAAATTAGAAATTAAAATATTTAAATTTAATTTAAAAAAATCAGATATGGATATTTGGTGAATTATTTTAATTAATATATTTTTAACCAGAAAAAACAATTATTCATAATGAATTAAATATAAATGTGATTAATATTTTTGGAAATTTATGAATGGATAGTCAAATAAATATTTATTTATATAAATTAATTATCAAAATTATATCGTTAAATTGTTATTTTTTTCAGAATGATATTTTATTATTACAAATAAATATATATGTTACCATCAGGAAAAAAATTTATTAATTTTAATATTATCCAAAAGTATTTACATATGTTTTGGAGAAAGAATTGTTGCATTAATAATCATTGAAGGATGACTTATAGTTCAATGTCATGCAAATGAATCGTTTGGACAATTCACTTTCACCTTTGGCCCAAATTTTATCCCTTTTAAAGGCATTCTGGAGTGACAAGGTCATATGACTAACATTTTAGTTTAAATATAGCATGTTTAATGAATGGGCAAATAATCAAAACTTCTTCCAAAAAATATAGGTACACCCTTATATGTCTATACACATATGGGAATATATATTTATAATTAAATAAATAATATTATAGATTAAATTACATTGAATATTAGAACTAAATTCTAATTAATAATGTTAAAATAATTCAATTATTATAATAAAAAAAGTGGGTATATAGTTTAATATAATAAATAAATTAATTAATTATAAAAATAATAAATTGAATTTAAGAAAATAAATATAAAATATATATTTACATTAGTATTTTTGAAAATGTCAGATAAATAAATTCAGAAAAGACTTACCTAAATCTTCCATTTTTAAAGAATGATATCCTATATTAAAGTAACATTTATTGATAAAACACTATAACACAAAATCATCCAATAGTTTAATTGAAATATTATTAAATTATGACTTGTAACCTTGATATAAATATAAAAGGAAATAGTAGGGAATTCCAATAAATGATTATGGAAGTGATTAGAGTGCTCTCTTCTGGAGGCGGTTTATTTCGAAAAATAGAAATGAACAAAAATTATATTAATTAATATATATTCAGTAAATATCTATATTAATCTATAACATTTAAACGTTTACAATTTTTAAAATTATTTATTTTTTCATTTATTAATAAAACAGATAACTTGCTCTAAGTAATTCAATTAATTTTGAATATTCATGGAAGATAAACTAGATACATCGAAATTTAAAGTAAATTTTAATTGAAGTTTGTTTTTTTTTAATTTATATAAATCTTAATCAAATATATATGTAAACATACAAACTCATGAAAATAAATTGAGCACTCTTTCTTTAAAATATTCTCATTTTAAGGATTTGTTTGGAATTTTGTGTTAATTTATCAGGTTATATTATATTATAGTTTATTAATAAAAACAAGTGTTCTTTGATAAATTGAATTTTCAATAAAATTTAATTTTATTAAGAATAACAGTGACGCAACCAGGGTTTAGGGTTTTAACCCCACCCCCCCTCCAGAAGAGAAAAAAAAATCAAATTGCTATATATTATGTACTATATTACAAATAGAAAAGAAAAAAATATAGTCCTTTTTATTTAAAAAAATAATTCTTAAAGTATAACTTAATGTCTTAATGTATCAAAAATAAGTTTATTTTATTTTAAAAAATTTTAATAAAAATAAAAATTGCTTATTTTTTCGTACAGAATTTAATATAAGAAATTATTTTATTATTTCTCCTAAATCATAAAAAACAAAAGACTTAATATAAGAGTACTAGATGATTGTGAAATTTGACTATTATTTAAATATAAATTAAATAAAAATATTATTCAAATTCTAAATATTTTTTATTATTAATACATTAATTGATAATTTCATAAAAATTATGTAGCGAAGATTAATTTTTTCAAAATATCCTGCCACTACTGGCGGACGAAAAGCTTTCGAAATCTTAAAAGTAGTTTTTTATAAATAACTCCTTTATTATTAAGTTTAGGTAAAAATGAATATAATGAAACTTATAGTAAATTCGATTCCCTATAAATTTAATACGATAGTATGATAATTCTCATAAAAATCGGTATTTATTGAGAAAATCAATAAAATGTGCTTTGACACCTCTTTAAACTACCCTTACTTATGGTCCGATCTTGTCCAAAAACAATCCACAATCCCCGCCCATCATTCCCAAAAAAACCCATCTAAATATCAAATTTCAAGACAATATCTCATTTTGTTTAGACGTAATATCGGTAACGAACGGCCGGCCGGTTCAAAAAATTTTTTCTGCAGTTTTAGATTCAGAACCGTCTGAAAAGTGGAGATCTCAAAAAATCTCGGAGCAAAAATTTTCAAAATTTTCTGACCTATTCCATGAGGAAAGCTAAAATTTAGATTTACTTATAGCTTGAAAAAAATATTTTCTTTCTAAACTGTGAATATGAGTAAATAAAATACAAAATTAAATTTGTTTGCCAGATTGTGTAAAATCAGTGTTTCATTTACAAAACTTTTTTAAATATTTAATTTAAAAAAAAAATTTTGATGAAAATTTGTCTTTGAGAGAACCCAGGGGGGGGGGCGCCATAGGAAGGTGGACGGGTAGTCAACCCCCCCCCCCCCCCAGGATCAAATCCTGGTTGCGCCACTGAAAATAAAATAAATAAAAATATGTATTTATTTATTTTAATTAAAAATTAAAATTATCAGATAATAAGGAAACGGGAAACCTCACGAGGAAAAATAGTGGGTAATATGTAATCAAAGGTATTGCAATTATTATAAAACAAATTTTACAATCTAAGAAATAAATATAAAATACATTCCCAAAATTAAAATATAATTTTAAATGTGGTGCCGAAGCCCATTAGACACTTTTAGAAACTTATGGTGATGCTGCTCCGTCATTACCTAATTGTCGGTTTTGGTTTCAACGAAAGTGATGATTTTGATTTCAATGGAGGACCAAAAACATTCGAAGACAAAGAATTGCAAGATTTAGTGGAAGAGAACCTAGCTCAAACTCTCAAAAAAACATTCAGACAGCATAGCTGATAATGAATCAACTGTTTTGAAACATTTCAAATTAATAGGTAAGATCCAAAAGGAGGAAAAATGACTACCATACGAATTGAGTGAAAATGCCATTTCGAACCGTTTCAAAATTGCTGTTTCACTGCTTGCCAGACAAAAAAAATGAGTTTTCTGTGGTATATTTTGACAAAAGAGGATCTACTATGACAATCCCAAACTCAAAAAGTCACGGGTTAGTCCAGGAGAGCCATCCATATTGACAGTGAAGCGCCATAAAGTCGTGCTGTGCATATGGTGGGATCCGCAAGGTGTAGTGTATTACGAGCTGCTAAAACCTAATGAAACTGTAATTGCAGTAGTCAACTGAACCAATTGAACCACGTATTGTTGCAAAAAAAGACCAGCAATAACGAGTAACAGACGCAAAGTCATCCTCTTGCATGACAACGCTCGTCCACACGTTGCAAGAATTGTGAAGGATAAACTATTGCAGTTCAAATGAAAAGATTCTGGATTTTCATTGATTCTCTGAGATGGAGATACTTGGATTTTTAAAAAGCTTAGACTTCCATTATTTAAACCAGTGCTCCGCAACCGGTGTGACGCGGCACACTGGTTTGCCTTAAAGGAGATACAGGTGTGCCGCCGCGATCAAATGAAACTTAGAAATCCGCATATAATATAATTATAAATCAAAAAAATATAAATTTCTTATATTCATGTATCTCCTTTAAGGCAAACCAGTGTGCCGCGTCACACCGGTTGCGGAGCACTGATTTAAACCAGTGGTTCCCAAAGTTGGCGCTACCGCTCCAGATGGGTACTACATCCATTCAAGGAGGCGGTGATGGTCATAGGTTCATCTGGGGAAAACTGTGTATTACCTTTTTATTCTAAGTTCAATAAATTGGTTCATAATCATCAATGTTACTAATTTACATTTTTCTTTAATAAATTTCAAAACATTCGTTCAATTCATACGGGTCAGGTAGAATTTAATTAAAAATTGTTAATTTTGTTTTATATATTTTATTTTTTCATCCATACTTTCCATTGGAAACATACTGCAGTTTTGTCTACCAGTCAAGACCAGAGTAGTCTTAGAATTATACACCAAAAACAAAGTACTCATAAATCATAACAGAATATACCGGGGAATTCACAAAGTAGGTTACGTTTTGGAATTAAGACAAAACTAGTACAGGAAAATGTTTTTTATTATATACATTTGAAAGAGCAACTAAAATACTATTTTTCTAAATAATCGCCAAAAAAGTTGAGACATTTATCGTAGCGATGAACGAGATTCGAAATTCCTTCCTCATAGAAATCCGCCGCCTGAGTGTTGAGCCAGTCTGTCAGGACCGCGCGGAGATCGTCGTCGTCATCACAAAGCTGCGTTGCAAGCCAAGTCTTGCACCTAATGACTTCTTCTTGTTTCCAAAGATGAAAGTCTTGTACCAAGTGACTTCCACTTGTTTGATAATAATTTAATTTAATAAATAATAAACATTTAATTATAAAATTGCTTATTTTAATGTCTCAATTGGAAGAAGAAAGGTTAATCAAAAATGTATTCTTAGACAAAAACAAATGAAGAAAATAAGTTCAACTCAAGAATGGAATGATTAATATAAAATCACATACCAGATATATATATAGTAAGTGGTGATTTTGAGAGAATAAAAAATTGGTTGTTAAAGAAATAAGATTGTTCTAGTTCAGAAGTATAACAATAATAATAGATTTTTATCGGTGAATCTGTTAGGATAAACTAGACAAGAAAGACTTATATAAAGAATAAAACATTTTAATTGAAAAAATATATCTTGAATAAATCTATAATATTATATATAATTATTATTTGTAATTTAATACACGATGAATTAAATTTAAATTTAAATGTACCTCATTTTAAATTGCATATTTTAAGTCAATATTTGTTAAGGATCTTGTTATCTTAAAAAAATTTATTTGTGAATCGAAAAGAAAAAATAGAAATTAAAGATATAATAGAAATAAAAAAATCAAATCCTCTTAATCACGAATTTTTTTGTTGATGGAAATGAGATACATTGTAATAATAAACAAAAATTAGATTTAAATGCAAATAAAAATTAATTATCTTTAGTGATAGGTTTAGGTGTATTTACTAGTTGTTTAGAAATATACAATTATTTTACATTTATATATATATATATATAAAGAGAGAGAGATTATTTTTAAATATAAAGTTTTTTATAAATTTAATTTTTATTTATTAAAATTAAATAACGATTATATTTTTTACCAATGTTCAAAATTTTTAAAATTGTATCCTATTCTTGGTTTTTTAGGATTCAAATTTGGGTTAATTTCACTTTTATCGACCCTAAAATTAAAGAAGTTTCTTGAAATTATTTATTTAATCAAATTTAATGCTAAATGAGATTTACCTTTTCATTTCTTTCATATTAATATATTTGCCAATACCACTTCCAAATACTTTGAGTGGTTGTTCTCTTGCTTTTTGTAATTCCTTCTTTTTTATTTCTTCTTCTGATTTTCTCTTTTCTTCAGCTCTTTCAGCTGCAAGCTAATCACCAAAATTCGTTTTATTTATTTATAATATAATTATAATTTTATTTTATGTTTGAGATTCTTCTTTTCAATATTTCAATGAGATATAGTAATTAATTAATTATAATTTAATATATTCAAATAAATTCTGGATATTGTATGCCTTGCAATACTCAATCTAATAATTTTATTGATTTATAAAAATATTATACGCACCTGTTCGTCAGCTTCTTGATATGGATCAACAAACACTTGCGCCTGTTTTAAAATAATATTCTCAATTGGTCGATCTTTATTATCGACTTCAATACGTTCCATCGC
Organism: Labia minor; assembly: GCA_963082975.1. Lineage (NCBI taxonomy): Eukaryota > Metazoa > Arthropoda > Insecta > Dermaptera > Spongiphoridae > Labia > Labia minor. The sequence goes on along the minus strand of OY720349.1, from coordinate 11,528,162 downwards.
AGTTAATGTATCCATTCCACCCACTACTTTTCCAAAAATCGTATGTTTCTTATCAAGATGCCGACATGACCGATAAGTTATAAAACTATTATGGGAAGAAAAATATTATTAGTGAATTATATAAAAACAAATTTAAATAAGATTTTTAATTTACAATTGTGATTTATTTGTATTTGGTCCTGAATTAGCCATTGATAAGACTCCTCTGCCAGAATGCGTTAAATTCGGTTTAAAAGTATCTTCAAAAGCTTTTCCCCAAATTGATTCACCTCCATGGCCTGTTCCTGTTGGATCTCCGCCTTGAATCTTTTAATAATATAAAAATAAAATTAGTAAAATAATTATTGAAATTATAAAATAATAACTTTACCATAAAATTTCTTATAGATCGATGAAATTTTGTATTGTTATAATATCCATTTTGACAATGTTTTAAAAAATTTTCGCAAACTTTAGGTAACACATCACAATATAATTCTAAATTAAGGGGACCAAAATTTGTAACTAAGCGAACGTATCCTGAAAAAAAACAAGTTCTAATTTAATTTTAAGAATTAAATAATTTTTTTGTTTAAAGTAATTATGATTTATTTTTTAGTCTAGTAACTCTGCACATTTGTTAGAGAAGACTCAATACTGAACTTGAAGACGAAAATTTTAATACAATAAAATAAATAAAATAGAAATGAAATTGCAGCATTTATGAGCCAAAGATAGTTGAGGTCACTGAGGAATGGCGGAGACTGCATAACGAGGAATTACATGACCTCTATGCATCTCCAGAGATAGATAGGGTATTAAAATCGAGAAGGATGCGATGGGCAGACAGAGATCGTGGCTAGAATGGGTGAGGAAAGAATGGTGAAAAGTATATTGGTGGTGAGTCCGAAATGGAAACGTTCGTTTGGAAGACCAAGGACGGGATGGGTGGACAATGTAATGAGGGTAGGGATTGAAGGGTTGTGGCTCAGGATAGGGATATTTGGAGAAGAGTGGTTGCTGCGGCCAAGAACTTTTGAGTTCAGTAGAGCCACAGAGATAGATTGATAGAAATAAAATCAATTGTAAAGTTATGTAAAGTGAATCTCGATAAATCTAATATTCAAAAATTATATTTATTTATGTCAATGTGAAAAGGGTTGCTTAAACATGTCATGTTAAATATATCTACCTTTTTTTTTAACGCGTTCATATCTTACTAAGTCATCATCAATAATTGCTGATTCGTGAACAGTTTCTGGATTCATAACCGTTGAAGTAAAGCCTGCTGCTACAGCTCCAGTAGAGTAATGGGCCTTTAAAAATTATTTGGTTATAAAATTAAATAAATTTAAAAATTTAAAAAATACTTACAGAATTAAATTTATCGGCAACTTGAATGTCATTGTTAGTTTTTTTTTCTGGAGGTTTGTATTCTTTATTTAATTCTTCTAAAATATCTTTTGCTTCTTTGGATACAGTTTTTAAATAAGAAGATGGATCTTTTGGAAGTTCTAAATATAAAATAATTTTTTAATTCACGTTTATCTTAAGAACAAGTATTTTAATTATTTACCTTCTTCCAGTTTAATTTCATTTTTCAAATGATAAAAATTTTTTAAATTAAATTTTTCAATTTTAGAAGGATCTTGTAAAACAATAAGATTTTTTCGTGTAAATGGTTCATCAGATATTAAATCTTTCCAACATTTAGTTTTTATATTAAGTTGTTCAACTGCCTAGAAGAATAGTGTTAAATTTTTTAATATTCTATTACAATTTATAATAAAAAAAATAAATTTTGATTATTTAATACAATTAGATGTGATTGAATAATTTTTTTTTTTTTTTTTTTTTATGTATAAGGAGGGGAAAATCCACGCGGACACCCCGCTGTAAGTTGGTGTCCCAACGGGGTAGTGCCGGACTCTAACCGGCTAAAAATCCCCCCTTTTTTGGACCTTTGCAGGTGCCCCCTGGAACCACCGTAAGGTATTACTTAAGGGGGATTGAATAATTTGGTTTGTTAATTTTTTTTTTTATCAGGGTAAACTTAAACTCAAAGTATTAAAGGATAATTGTAAAGAATACATGTATTAGCTAATTTTTAAATCATAAAAAATGAAATTCTAAAAAAATGTCAAAATTATGTAGAATACCTCATAAGAAAAAACATTTCCTGTTACACTATTAGCAACTACATGGGAATTATTGCTAAATGTTTTAAAAAGAACTGGACAGTGATATTCGTCACTGTTACTCTTAAAAAAATTCAATTTTACCAAGGATTTTGTTTCTAAAGGCTGAAACAAATAAAAAAGTTAGATAAATAGAAATATTACTTAACAATAAATAAAAATTCATAAAATTCTTACTTCTCCTGTAACAGGATTTAATTTAAATTTTTTAATAAATTCAATTATGGATTGTAATTCAAAAATATTTCCATCTTTGTCACAACATGGATGTTCATATGGTAATAATGTTAAACAACAATGGTCAAAAGGTAATCTTGAAAAATTTACTTTTTCGGGACCAGAACGTTTTCCTCCATATAGTGTAATCCATTCTGTATATGTGAGGTACCTAAAAATATTCTGAAATAATAACCTTTTTAATTTATAAATGATCTATATCTTACATTTTGTCCTTTTGATGTTGGCGTTTTCCCATTTTGATTTTTTAAAATAAAAATTTCTTAGAAGATAAATGATTTATATTAATCAAATCAAACTATATTCAATGTTTTGATTTTCAATATTATATCTTTGCAATATTAGATTTTTATTTGTTATTGTAAAAAGTCAACGAGAGTTGTAAATGGCTTGCTCTTCGTCTAATTTCGACTATTTTCGCCGATATTCGTAATCAGCTTACGGTTATGTGCTGCTATGGTGCTGCTCTTCCAATCTTTGTATCATAAACCAGAAATGACTCTCTGTAGTCAATACTAGTTTATTAATCTATTAATACAATAAACACTCGACTAATAGAAGTGAATTAATCATTGAACTTTAATTCGTTTTTTAAAAGGAATTGTTCCAAGGTCCTTAAGGTAAATGATATAATAAATTTAATTGAAGCAACTAGCCTGTCCATCTTTGTTGCACGCTCCATGGTTGAGTTCAGAGACTAAATTGATTCAGGCATTAGCTCTTTAAATTTATTATATTTTATAAATCATACTTTATATTTGATTCATCGGACTTTATTTACTTCATTTTATTTTATATTTGAAAGCAATATACTTATATATATATATAATTCGTTAAACTAATTAGAAAAATACACATGTTTATTCTTTTGTATGATTAAGCCGGTATTTATATTATTTAGTTAATAACCACGGTTCTTTCTGTAGTAACATTTCGTAAAACTATTTATATCATATTTAATTTTAATATAATTAACCAAAATAGTTTTTATCGATAGAATCTACCAAGATGGCGGATGAGATTGTTCTTCTCTTTTAGATTTCAAGAAATCCTCTTCATCAAATATATTAACTTAAATCATTTGCCTTTACTTTCAATTTGACATTTAAATAATAATTTCCTTGGGAGTGTACATTTTAATTAGTATTGATTACTTAATAATCGTTCTTTGTGTTAATCAAAGTATAAAAAATAAGGTGGGCAAACAAAGACCTGAACTTAAGTTTTTGCAGTCAAATGTCGGGGGCTGGATCAAGTGGCACGGGGCGGGGTAGAGGATCTTCTTCGTTGACTGATAATAAGACTGAGAATAAAGATATTAAACCCAACCCGAAAATGTCTAAAGCATTAAGCACTTCAGCTAAAAGGCAAGTTAAAAAAAAATTTTCCTATTATTATTTAAACAAATTATTATATTATTATATAATTTATTTTTAGAATTCAAAAAGAATTAGCAGAGATTACATTGGATCCGCCTCCAAATTGTAGTGCCGGACCCAAAGGTGATAATCTATATGAATGGGTTTCAACTATTCTTGGACCACCAGGTTCAGTTTATGAAGGGGGCGTTTTTTTCCTAGATATACATTTTTCACCAGAATACCCTTTTAAACCTCCTAAGGTATTTCAATACATTTCTTTAAAAACTCAATGTGATTCTTTTGACTAAATATTTATCTTTTAGGTAACATTTCGTACAAGAATATATCACTGCAATATAAATAGCCAAGGGGTGATTTGTTTAGATATTCTTAAGGACAATTGGTCCCCCGCTCTCACCATCTCCAAAGTTTTGCTCTCCATTTGTTCTCTTCTAACAGATTGTAATCCTGGTAAGAAATTACTTTTTAATAATTTACTTACAATAATACATTAATTTCAGAAATTTTACAAAATGGATTAAAAATGTTCATTTCCTTTTTAATCAATTTGACAGAAGCTGGAGAATTTTTATTAATTAATTTTGATAAAAATAATCCTTATTTTTTTGACATTTTTGATTTAATATTTTATTTAAAAAGTTCATTAATAAAGTTTTCAAATTAAACTAACATTTAAAATTTCATATTTGACATTTGACAAATATGACATTTTTGATAGGTGTCTAAAACAAAGGAAATAGTCAATAGAATTATAATCATTTGAAATGGAATTATAATTATTTCAATTATATTTTGAAGAAAAATATTGAGAAATAATATTTATTATTAAAATATAATATCTATATGCTTTTTGTAAGTAGTTATCTATTCGTTTTCATATCACAAATTAATCACCAAATAATGAAAAATTTATTATCTTCTAATAATTTTACAAATATTTAATATTTTTGTTTGAACATATCCCTTTAATTTAAAAACAAATACTATTTTAGAGTGTTAGCTTTTCTAACATTATCATTGTGGTCTGAAAAAGTTTGGGAGTATATTAAAAGAAAGAGAAAAATGACTTTTATTTCTGATATATTTAAATTTGTTATTATATTTATATTCCTATGGAATTTTTTGATTATGAGAATATAAAAAAGTTATTTCATTTTATTGATGTGCTTTGTGCCTTTATATGAAATGGCCTTTCAATAGAAACTATTTAGACTATAAAAGAAAGTTTGATAAGAATAATCACAAAAATCATTCATCTCATTTCATTATAATTATTAGATGAATTTTATCTTCTGATAATATTATTTTTAAAAAATTTATTTATTTAATTAGAAATTTATCTACAGATGAAAATGTTTTGAATTATAACAGAATATTTTTTTTGAGCATCATTGCACTTTTTGCTTTTTAAATTTTATAATTCATTGCCCATTGTTTTTGTTTTTCGCTTCAAAAAATTTATTTTTTTGCAATTTCATTTACTTACGCATTTAGTAATTGTCTTTTATAAAGTGTATTAAAATAAAGTTGATCCATAACAATATTTTAATTAAATATTTTTCTTTAGAAAAAATATTAACAAAGTTTTGGAGAATTTTAATCTCTTTATCAGTCATTTAAATCACAATAGATATTTGAGCTATATTGATAAGGTCTTGAGACTTTAATTTCCTCTAAACAATCCCCCTTTGTTTATAGATTATATATTTAATATTATAAGATTTAATTCTAACTTGATATCATATTTATGCAATCCATTGGTTTTTATCATAAAAACATGGTTAAAGAAAAATATGCTTAAAATGTTAATCAATCATTCTAATTATATATTCATTAATAATTCTCTCTTTAGCAATAGTTGCTTTTATTTATATAATTATTAAATTAAATAAATCTATTCTAGGGAAATTCTATAATTATACTTTAATTCTTCATTATTCTAAAATTAATATCATTTTTCTTTGATGCATACCCATTAATTATACATTAAATTTTAATTAGTCTTGTATGTTTTGTTCACTAATATTTTAGTTCAATAATTCTTTAATAGTCAATTGATATTCATTGAATTATTATCCTAATTGTAATTAGTTTAAAATCGATTATAAAAACAGAATTTTATTTTATCTTTCGTCTTTGATAACGCTTCGAAAATCATTCAAAAAATGATACTTTTAAACAATTGTAACAATAAATATCCAAAACAAAAACATTATAATTCAAGGTTCCTTTAGAAAATATTTAATTTATTTGAATTTAATAACGTATATATATTGTAAATATATGATTTTTCAAAAACAATCTATTTCTTTAATTCACAATCGTTTAAAATTTAAAAAAATATTTTTCCATCTAAAATATTTAATATTTATTAATATAAAGTTAATAAAGACGTTAACATAAGAAATTAATTTGATTATTGAAAATTAAAATACAAATGTATAAATTTTAATAATTTGGATTGCTTGATTTAATATTTGTGTATTCATTATCTAACGATGTATGAACCCGATCTTTGATTTGAAGTAGGCTTCTGATCAAATAAATTTGGGTCTTTATACCAAAAAATGAATGTCTAGTATTATGAATATATAAATTAATTGTGCTGATTTACATATTATGTACAATTATGGACTAATTAGTAGATAAAAATAGTAGGATCGAGAATATTCATAATAATAAATCCGGTACACAACCAATTCTTGAAATAAAATTATTCGTTGCTGAAAAATACATTTTTTTTAAAGTACCGAGTCTTTGATTGGGCTACCAAATAATATATTTATAATAAATGATTTTTAAATAAAAAATATTAGAATTATATTCAACTTTTTTAACATTTTTATTACAATATCAAATAGAATAACTAAATTTGAAAAATCGTTCTTTTTCGTAATAAATTTTCACAAAATTAAATTTTTTGAATTTTATTTATATTTATTGAATTTTTTTAGCCGACCCATTGGTGGGCAGCATTGCCACTCAATATCTCCAAAATCGAGAAGAACATGATCGTATTGCTCGGCTCTGGACCAAACGATATGCAACGTGATTGGGCCCTTTGCATACAATATGGGCCACAGAAATTTCAGTGGACTGTTACAAACTAAAATAAACCAATAATCCTTAACAATATCCAGAAATTGGTGCATCATTTAATTTTTATAAGTGTCCGATTCCCATGTTGTGTCTGTTGTGTGTGTTGGTAGGTTATTTTTTCATAATTAAGACGTTTTTTTTTTAGATGCTCATAAGTTTGTTTAAGAGCTTATAAGCCAACAACTTTTGTGCAGATAAAAAAAATGAAAAAGTATAAAAAAATACATTTGAATTTTCATTTTATTTTCATTTAATCATTCCATTCATTTAGATTTAAATTGTATTATTTTTTTTTATATAATCTCTAATTAATGTGTAATATTAAATTTTAAGTTCAAGACTACATTTATCTCATGCAATTTTCTCTTAAGTGTGTATGTTTCATTTGAAATTGGACTAAAAAGACATAAATAACTGTCTGGTGCCAAAAAAAACTTCTTTTTTTTAAAGACATTTCTTGAGTAAATGCATTGAGAAGAGTGTAGTTCTCCTATATCTTTGCTTTTTAAAGAGTGAAATAAACTCAAAATGTATTTTGCATTATTGCTTCTACTAGAAGAATTTTATGACACTCATAAGGAATGAAATGTTTTAATGTTTTGCTTTTTCTACCTCATGCTTTGTCAATGTTATCTTCTATTGCAAATGACATCGACATTATTATATATAATCTCCAATTTGAGATATGCTTCAATAATTAATTAGATCGTAAATATATTGGCAAAGCATTAGAAGGGTTCTACTATAGAAATAAAATTTAAACTATATACTATTTAGTGATTAGTTACAAAATTATACGAAATAAAATAAATAAATGTCAATATACTTGAATTTCTTTATTTAAGTATCAGCAGCAGCACAAATATTTATTATTTAAGAATAGTACATATTTTGCTGAATCTTTTAAATGCTTAAAAAAATTTATAATTAAGTAAATAATACAAATATCAATTATTTATGAGATTATCTATTCAAGTGAACATAATTATATAATACAAATATATCTTAAAAAGTAAGGTAATTCTAATGATTTTATTTTTAAGATCAAATACAATGAGTTTTTTAATCACATTGATACAAACAAATAAATTCTATTCCTTAATAGTGCATTAAACTATTTGTTGAGTTGCTTTTTTTTATTTCATTTATTCTAATAAGTCTTTTATTAAAAAATGTTGGTAAACAAAATAAATGAGTATATAAATATAAAGAGATTAACAAAAGTTGAGATATATTAAAATATCAACATCCAGAAGAAGATTCCCTCTTACCAGAAATTAGGAGTATATATTAAAATATGTATTTATAAATATAATATTAATAACATTTTTTAGACAGTTTGATATTCTTTACGAATAGATTTGGCTAGGCAACAAGCAAATATAATTCCAATCAACTATAAAAAAAAATATATTAAATAGAAAAACAACTTAAATTATTTACATAAATATTTATTAATTTATTTACATACCTGAATGCAAGGAATACCTATACCTGTACCAGCTACAATCATGGAATTGCGCCTTATGTTATTGTGTAACTCAGGAAGGCAACCAGTATGGAAAGCCTTATCAAGCATACATACTTCATTTTCACCTATAGGCATCTCCATACAGCAACTAGGCGGGAGAGTATTATTTAAAACGGGATACCAATCTTCCGGCTTCTGAGTACCGCAGCAATGAAGCTAAAAAAAAACATTTGATTTGAATGTCCTAATTTTTGCTTAGAATTCTGTAAATTCGGATAACTTTTTATCAATTTAATTATTTATATATATATCATATTTATATACCTCAAACATCATAAATAAATAAAAGGAAATCGCTACTAATAAAAACTTAGAAATTTAATCAATAAGAAAGTATAATAATAATAATTTCTGCTATTGTATAATCAAAAATAAATATTGTGTAAACGAATTTGATCAAATTCAAAACAATTGAATATTACATAAATTATTAAAAAAAATTCTATTTTGAGTTTATGTAAACCTCATCCCTCTTCAAAATACGCCATGTTGCCCCATTTTTCCTCTAGGAAAGTTAAAGGCCCTTGATTTTAAATATAAATTAAAGCTCTTAAATATTAAATAAATAATGATTATTGATTTTTTACCAGTCAATAATAAATGAATACTTACATCGATTTGTAAAATATCCCATGTATTACGGACATCCTGAATTTTAGGATATTGTTGCATACTATTATTAAACCATTTATTTGCTACTTGTTCGATATTTCCTTGCCAAATGTAGCCAGCAATTCCTGCTGCTAACTCCAAAATAAAAATTAACAATAAAAATGAAGCAAACTAAAATAAAAATTTAGTTGTTTATTTATAAACATTAATTTAAATTTTTGTATAAATTAAAATTCAAAAATTAACAAACCGTAATGATCATGCAATGGTTTTCTTTTATAACTCCACAGCAACCAAAAAATGCAATTACAAGTATAATAGCTCCAACTACAATCAAAATAATTGCAGGAATCTCGATTTGATTTCCAACAATATTATCATATTTCGCATAAGCATGTTTTACAATTGCTCCGATTGTAAGTATTATTATTCCGGAGATCTACAATTACAAAATTTTCAAATTTATTAAGCAATATTTAAGAATTTATAATAAATAAAAAAACTAACCGAGAATAACAAATTAAAAGCATAAAGTAAATATTTAATACATGTCATTCCACCAGAGACCATGATGTCTAAAAAATTTTAATCTAAAAATGAAAAATAAAGTAATCACAATAGACTTTTAAACACATTAAATGTTCTAAGTTGAATGAATAAATAAATACCTTGTATTAAAATCTATGAGTCATTCACTAATTTTAATCTAATCAGTAATGATTCACTCCTGTAAAATGAGTCTGATATTTATTAATGCAATTGATGATATTTTCCCGTTACAAGGAAGATTGTATTAAAAACAGCAGATGGAAATGACAGAAAAGAAAAATATTTGACATACGACAAACTTAACAACAAAATAAAAATAAATAAATAAACAATATTAAAAATTTAAAAAAAATCAATGTTTCTCTAAAAATAATAAATAATATAAAAATATTTTTATTAAATAGAATTATATATATTTATACTTAAATATATATAATTTTATTTTAAATTTGGTATGAATGTTAAGTATGCCTAATTCAAATCAAATCTTTTAGTATTTTTTCCGTTTAATTTAAATTTAAAAATTAATAAAATGAAAATTGAATATATATATATATTTATTTATTTATTTATTTATTTATTTATTTATATGGACATTAATAAATATTGAAGATCAAAATTCATGAAATTAAAATAATAAAAAAATGTTAATTGATTTTATTTTCATTATTTTTATATAAATGTAAAATATAAAATATATGTAAATATATATATATATATATTTAAATTTTTATATAACAAACTATAAACACTATAAATTTAATTCATAATCATAATCTATATTCACCATTTATTTAGACATGATTAAATATCGAAGATTAAAATTCTAAATTAAATAATATTACGTAAAATGTCAATTTATTTTATTTTCATTATTTTAAAAACCTTGAAACATCTATTTACTTTTATCTAATTTAAATGAAATTTTATATGGGCGGAGAGATACATATGTACCAAATCTTTGAAAATATTTTCAAAGAATATAATATAATATACCTTTATACTTAATTAAGTTTAGGGTGTTATATATTTTTTCTTTTATCATATTAGTTCTTTTATTTTTATTTTCTTTAGTCCATTTTAAATATTTTAAATAAGAAAATAAATTGCTGAATATATTTTTTTTATAAAATGAAAAAAATTTTACTTTATTTTAAACGAAAATATTATCATTGTTTTATTCAATATCAATAAATAATGATACATTCCGATAATCTTTTTTTAGTTTTATTGATCGTTGTATTCTTATATAAAATGTGAATAATTTGATTAATATATATTTTCATTTTAATATTTTAATTTTCGTACTTGTAGAATACTATAGTTTACATGGAATCATTAATTAAATTAATTATTAACGCATATGTTATAATATTATATATTAATTGTATTTTAAAAATAAACTGAGTCAAAATTTTAATAATTATTTTGTTTATTTTTATTTAATAATATTCATAATTTGATAAATTAATATTGTTTTGATTATTATTTTAATTACCTAAATATTTTTATTTTTTTAAGATTTCGGCGAATTAATTAATTAAAATAATAAATAGATAAATAAGAAAAACATAATAACAAATACCTTACTAATGTGTATATTTAAATGATTTTCTTTTGAATTATTAAATTTAATTAAAAAATAAATTCTCTATTATTATAATAATTTATTTATTTAAATTTATTCTTGTTAAAATTAATGATTTAGTCAAAATATCAAATATCAATACATATTGATTAAAATATTATTTAATAACATTTGAAAGAATTTTATTTAGTATATTCAGTGTACTTTTATTATATGTATAAGTATATCAATTTTCATTTTAGAGAATTATTAAATAATATTTTAAATTCATTAATTAGATAAAGAGAAGTTCAATTATTTAATTTAATAATTAATAATATAGCATTTAAATTTGAAAGATTTCAATAATCACTAAAAAATAAAATCAAAATTTATGAATTTAATCAATAAATAAAAAAAATCATCAATCATTTTTTTAAATATTAATTTAATTTTATAAAAAAAAATCATAAGTTAATACTGGATTATTTATATCAGTATGTTAGTATTTCCTGTAATTGTAGATTAAAAATAATAGGCGGAGTCCCGGGCCTCTGTATGTTATCAAGAATAATTATTATACTTGGAATGAATGTGTGAGTGAAAAATTACGTGGTGGGAAAAGTAGTTAATATTTGCCACGTCAAATTTAGTATCAATCTGATTTCTAACAAGAATAGTTTGAAGAGGGAAATTAATTTCGCTCTCTTAAGTGGCATTCGCCTCCGGTCAGTTGCTTTCGATCTTTGCCGAGCGTTGAATGGTGTTGGAGGCCAATCGGTGCTCTCCACTCTCGTGTCTCGTGTTTCTTTCTACCCATCCAGCTCAGGCACACCCAACCCAATTGGACCATAACCACTTCATTCATCACACGAGTGCCATCCAATTGACATCATGGCCTTATCAACAAGCCAATCTTGTATTAAATACTGTCTTTTCATTTTCAATCTCGTCTTTTTTGTAAGTATCAACAAAAATTTTGTTACATAATTAATAGATTTTCTCTTATTAGCCATATCCATATGTTATTCAACATCAAAAATCCAAAACCTCTTGTTATAAAAAATTAAAAGAAAAAAAAAAATACTTACCAAAAATTTATTCTAAAAATATTTTTTAAAAAAAATTCATATTTAATTTATTTAATTATTTAAAATTAAATTAAAAATTAATTCTATTTGAATACATTTATTTTATATGTAAATTAATTATAATTATTTAAAATTATTAAAAAGCTTTGAAATGTATATATATATTTATATTGCCCAATTATACGTTATTATCAACTTTTGATGATAATTTTTGTTTCGTTATAATATTTCTATGCGAAAGCAAAAAAACAAAATTAAAATGTTCAGTCAAATTTCAATTAAATTTATATTCACATTTAAATACATTTTTAATTTTTGAAGTAATTATTCAAAGAATATAAAAACATTATTTTAATTATTTTTTGATGTAAAATTAATTGTTTAAATAATTAATTATTTTATCAGTATTTATTTATAATTAAATTAAAAATTAATTCTATTTGAATACATTTATTTTATATGTAAATTAATCATATTTATTTAAAAAAGAAAAAGGATGTGACATATATATATATAATTAATTATTATAAGTGATATCAACTTTTGATTTTGAATTGTTTAAATAATTACTTATTTTATTAGTTATTATATCAATGTAATTCCGGCAGGATAAAGATTATACATTTTCAACTACGATTACAATGAAACAAATTTCGAATTTGTAAACAATGGTTTTTCTAAAAGCAGTTGACAAGAAACATTATAAAAATAAAAAAAAAAATAAATAAATTCAAAATTTGCATATGATAATATTCACTTATTTAAAAAAACGTATTGATTTAAAGTAAATACATAAATAAAAAATAAAATATGAATCCTCATATAAAATTTCACCAATAAATATGTGTGTGCATATATAGATATCATTTCAAATTATAAATTAATATATACTTATAAAAATAGGTAGATTTATTTTTATTTTATTTAAATGATTATTTTTATTCATTTTTCTCTTTTTTTTATATTAGTAAGTATTAGTAGTAATTTATGCATCTGAAGAAGAAAAAAAAAATAAAAAAAATAAATTAATAATAAATGGATGGGTTAAGGCAGGTTGAAAACTTGTTTGGAATTCAAGGGATTCCATTCGTACCTTTTTTTTAACCCACATTTTTGTAACAACATTTAAAAGATGAAAAAGGAAATTCGGACTTAAGATTAATTTAAATATACCAAAATTATTTAAAAATTACTTAGTTATTAAAATAAAATACATATATCATATTTTAATAATTAATATTAAAATAACTAGATTAATTGATAATTTGATATATAAAAAGAATGAGATCACTAAATAATTACAATATTATGATTACTAATTTTTTATTTCTGAAAATTATTTTCCTTATTTTTGTTATTGAAATAGAAATCTATATCTATATTTTTTAAAATAATTATAAAAAACAAATAAATATAATATAGTATAAATCTATACAACAACAATTCCAATGAAAATTATATATGTGTCTTCTTTAAAAAAAAACATACAAAAATGAAAAAAAAAATACATTAAGTTAAAATAATTAACTTTTTGATTATAATAAAGGGAATTTTTTTGATTTTTGATAAAAATGAAAAATCATTTAAAATAACAAAAGAATCAAAGAATACTAATCTAATTTACAATGTTATATTATAAATAATGTTAATCAAAGATGCTAGCTAACTAGATAATAAATCTTCCCAAAGTTGAGATTCATTGTTGGTATTATTAGCGAGATGATAAAACAAAATTAGGTATTCTAGCTAAATAATAATATCATCATCAATCAATGTCCTTTAATAATGGCATCATATTCATCTTTTGACCTTTAAAAATAACTACGTATTTTAAACTAAATAATTATGATCCTATTGTCATTTTTGAAATTATTATCTTCTATTATCCTGAAAATATTGATTAATATTCTATATTAATTTCAATTCCTAATTTGTATATCATATTAAGCTTAGTTTTGTTTTTTATTTATATTATAAAATCGCCAATTTTGCAATTTTCACATAACTTTTTATTTCATATGTTGAATGATATGTTTGATTTGATAAAATAAATAGTTTATATCTTATCAAAAACAAATATAATAGAGAATTTTTTTTTAATTTAATTTTATTTGAAATTGGATGGAGATATTTGAGAAAAAATTTAACAAATTTAATTTTTCATAAATATCATATAACTAATGAGTAATTATTTCTAAACAAAAGATAACATAAAATATTTTCGTTATTATAAACAAATAATTTCTTAGGCCCCAAAATAAATAAATAAAAAAATAAGTTGACCTGTGACCAGGTCCGAACCGACCGACGGTTTGAAATAAATTAATTTCCAGCTACAGAAACAATTTCAAATAATTTTAATATATCTATTAATGTAATAAAAAACAGATATGGATATAACATGAATATTTTTAATTTTATTTTATTTATAATATATAGCTGAAGTAGCCGGCGTTGCCGGCGTTACCCGAGGCTGTGACGTCATGAAGGGCTGGGTGACGTCATATAATTTTAAATTAAGAAAAACATAATGAAGATGATTTTTCCCGAGGATAAAACCAATACATTCGTGGTGATATGTAAAAAAATCTCCTTAGTTGATCAATTCATCCCACTGATGCATTAAGTAAATATACCAAATTTCATCAAAATCCGTTAAGCCGTTCAGGCTGTACACATCTATACGGACGGACAGACGGACGTACAGACATCATGCTAAAAATACTTTTTTCTGTTAAGAAAATGCATGATTCGTGGAGATATGTAAAAATCTCCACATGTGAAATTTGGTGTGAAAACAATACCTCCCTTACTATCGTCGGTCGGTAAAAATGTGTTCTATTTCTGAAAATAGAAACTTATTTTATTTTACTAGAAAATATTAATGCTGATTGTTATTATTATTTTTTTTATAATTATAAAATTATCAACTTTATATATTAAAAGACAAGATAAAATAAACATTAACCTTGATTTAAATATTATTATAAAATTTTAAAATCAATTATTACTTTCACTTTCTTATTTAATTATATATATATATATATTTAAGGGGGATTGTTAAATTTGGGAAAAATTCTAATTTTGGTATTGTTCAGTCTAAGCGATGTATGATGGATTGTGTGATAAAACATTATCAGTAAATTCCTTTTTTGATTCCAAACAAACTTTCCTTAAGAAGTATGTGGCGGTCCCTTCTAGTTTACGAGATAAAAATGATTAAAATTTGACAGATAAACTAGTTATGAATGAGCAGCAATTTAATAATATTTTATTGACTAATTTACTAATTATTAACTTATTCACTAAAGAAAATTATTTAATTAATTAATTTTTTTAATCTTCTCATATCCAAACCGGACTTATAAAAACCGATAATTAGTGGCGTCCTCTGGTGGTCAAATAATAAAACATGGAAGCTAAATATCAATGAATTTATATGCCAACTTTAATAATTTTTATCTCGTAAACTAGAAGCGACTGCCATATACTTCTTAAGGAAAGTTTGTTTGGAATCAAAAAAAGGAATTTACTGATAAAGTTTTATCCAAATCCATGATACATCGGTTAGTCTGAACAATTACACCAATTTTTAAATTTCCAACAGGAATACACTTTTTAACGTAGTCTGAGTCTACAAAACTTTGCATAAATAAATGAAAAGCTATTATATACAGACTTTCAACAAAATAGTATGTATTCCTTCGGAGGTACAAGGGGTAGAGCTCCTGCTAGTAATCTTATCAAAATGGGTTAATAAATATTTTATATATTACAAATTTTAAATAATAATTAGTTTTGTTTTGCGATTCCAAAATAGAAAAAGAAAATTTCAAACATATAGATTAAATTTTACATATAATCAAATAAAATGTGTAAGTAAAGGAATACCTTGTTACGTAAATTAAATTCAAAATAAATTTTATATACATATTATTAATGGTACATTTATAAATGATAAAAATTGCAATTTTTTGATGTATTATATTTAATATTTAATGAATGTTGGATAAGGTTAGAGTCCTGACAGGAAGGTCGCTGATTCAGTTGCCTGGTCCGCATTCAATGCAAAATTCTCAACTTCCTTTTCACGCTCATGACCACCGTAAAATAGATTTATACTAAATAGAAGATTAATGTATATAAAATTCAAAAGGTGTTATTTCACTATAAATATAACTCGTTTTCAATTTTCTTTGTAATTTTAAAAACCTATAAAATACTTGTATAAAATATTACTTTTAAAAAAATAATGACTTACTGAAACCAATCAGCATTGATATATAATTATTATTTTCCTTTTAATAAACAATACCTCATTATTTTCAGAATATATTATCATTAAAAAACAAATTTCCATCCATTTATCAAATAAAAAATTTCTATTTCATTAAATTGATAAAACATTAATTAAAATTTAATTTATATAATATGCATATCAATTTAAATCAATATCGAAGAGTATCTTAAGTGACCTAGACCTGATTTATAGAATATGAGATCGGGGATTCAAACTCAGCGATGTATTGGTAAAATAAGAAGTAAGGGAACGCATAGTGGGAACAACAATAAAGTCCTATTTTCAGCAAACTATTTTTTTCCATATAAGTTTTTATTTTTTCTTATTCTTACTATTCAAAATATTTACGAGAAATTCTCTCAGTAGATTTAAGTGGGAGTTGTCGAGATATGAAAAAGTACTGGAACGCGTTCCGGTTCTGTGAAAAAAGGTAAGGGAACGTCGTTCCCCTTCTAATGCACCACTGTTCAAACATTGTTAAGTTTATAAAAAATTTCAAATAAATTATTATAAAAATTGGATAATAACAAAAAAAAATTGTTTTAAAATGACCTCTAAATTCAAAGATAAAAATAAATAATGAAATATTTTTGTTTTAAATATAATATTTTAATAATAAAATACTAAAAAAGTATATCAAAATATAATAAAAAATCTGCACTTGACTATCTCGCAAATTTCAATTGGATAATCAAGCTATTTTCTATATTTGAAAATTAATTAAAATTTTATTCTATCCGATCATAGGATTTAAGGTTTTTAACATACTTTTCACTGATAACATTTTATTGAAATAAGAAGACTTTGACTTAATACTATATTTTTGTGAGTTGCGCAAATTTATGAAATAGCATTTGTTTTCAACTCCTTTTAGCTGCATTTAACTTTTATCAAATTTTTGACAAAAATTAAATACATTACCAGGTACACGACAATTGATGTACCCATTAAATCTCTTATATGGATAGTACAATTTAAAAATGTATTAAACAGGGGTATTATTAAAATCGTATACACATTTATATTACGAGAACCATTATATTATATTATATTAACTTCCTTCGATACTTTGCAAAAGAAATCGAGAAATTTAATTTTAAACTGCCTTCTGAGACAGAACACCTCAACAAGCTTAAGCGCGTGTTTGGCGCTTTGTTGATGACACCACGTCACTTGCTGACGCGTGATTGGCAGTCATCGTGTTAAAAACTTTAAAAAAATAATTTTGATACTATCAGCGATTCAAACAAACTGAAATTCTATATATAGTAGTTTTATACAATTTTTAATCATGTGGAAAACTATCAAACATATATCTTTATTTTTTCGGTCAGTTTATAGGAAAAAAATGAAAACATGGTAGGTAATGACCTTCTTCCGGATGAGCTAGATTTCTCAAAAGAAAACTACGAATTTTGAATAATGCACATGTACCAAATTTTATTATTCTAACTCAAACCGTTTTCGGGCAATCTTGTCTACATACAAACACGCGCACAGACATTTTTCTCAACCTTAGTGAAAATGATTCAGGAACCTTCAAAACGTATAAAAACATCAAAATCTCGATATCGAAAATTTTCGTGATCGCAATATACTATCTCTGGCGAGATAGTAAAAACTAATAATCACAAATGTTAAAAATTAACATTATTTGTTAATTTAGAATAGATCTTGATCGTTTAAAAGTATTGTCTAGATATGATGAGTAGATTTTTTTTAGATAATATAAATACAAACAAAATCAATAAATTTACAAATATATATATATATATATATGTATATATATATATATATGTACTTAGATATGATCTAATTTATTCTATATTAAGGAAATAGAATATTACTTTGATTTTGGAAAAATAACCTATTCAAATATGAATTGGACTTGAAAATATTTTATTTATGGGAAAAAGTGTGATTAAATAATAAATAGAAAATGAAATAAAAAAAAAGGAAATAAATCTTTCTTAATAGAATTATAATGAATATTGATTTCGCTTTATTCGACCATATTAATTCTATATAATACACTTATTTTATTAAAGAATTAATATAATATAATTAATATATATAAGATATAACATATTGATTAAATCCAGAGAATTAGAATTATATAATAGATTAATCTTTTAACAAATGTTTAAAAAATGATGCAATTACAAGAAAGTTTTTTTGGTATAGAAAGTCTCAATATTGAATTACTGAAATTCCATCATAAAATAAAGATTTTTTGCTAAAACTTTTCTTAAATAATAATTTAGTAAATGTCAACCAATATAATGATAATGAGCTGTGGCCAGACACAGAACCGACCGATGATTCGAAATAAATTAATTTCCAAACAACATTATATATATATACGTATATATAAAGTATATTAAAAATATATTTTTAAAACTTGAATTAAAATGACTAAATTCTATTATCTTGGTTTTTATTTTTAGCTTAATTACTCAATTATTAATTACTACTATATTTTAATTGAAATAATTTCCGACAATGAATATAAAATTAATACTTTGTAAACTACCACTTCCTGTTTCCGGATATACACCAAAAGTTGATGAATTTATGCTAATGATGTATTAAGTAAATATATCAAATTTTATCGAAATTCGTTCAGCCGTTCAAGCTGTACACTTCTATACGGACTCCCAATGGACAGACGGACAGACATCATGCTGAAAATACGTATATAGTATTCTAGTTGGCGCCCTTAAGCAAAATCTATTATTTATATAATTAGTAATAACTGTCATTATAACAATCGTATTGTACTCAATTAATATATTCCATAAAGCTTAGTTTACACGGGCTTAGTACTTGTCATTAGTTCAGGGGTGGGCAAATACTTTTAAGCGCGGGCCCTTTGAACGCCCGCCGGCCCGTTGTAAAAGTTGGCTCTTATTTTGATTTTTCGTTCAATATGTCTCTAAAAAAAAAGATAAATTTTTTTTATTAGTGTTTTGGAAATATGGTCCTCCGCCCGGAAGATATTTTGAAAATTACATTTTGGACCGCGCTTAAAAGTATTTGCCCACCCCTGAACTAATGACAAGTACTAAGCCCGTGTAAACTAGGCTATAGAGACTTCTCTGGTAAAGTAGTATTGGTAATTGCGGTTCCGCAGACCCTGAGAAATTATTTACCTGGAGGGTTCAACAAATATGAAAAGATGCAAAGCCATTGCTTTAGTATAATAAATAAGAATAAAAGCTATCTATGTTTCCACCCCTAATATATAAAATAAAATATAATAAATTTAAAATAGATAAAAAGTAGTTTTGTCAAAATTGTTGCTAAATAATTTTGATGTCTGTACAAATAAAAAAAATATTTACCTAAAAAATTTTTCAATTAGTCTCTTTTCTTCGATTTAAATGAGTAATTGATCCACATTGACTACGATAAATACCTCACACTGAAATGGAAAATTATTTTAGCACTACAAACTGTTTACAAACCATGTTTTTAAAAAAATACTCCCTACCCACAATTTTTCAAATTTTGATTTTCCTTGAAAATAAAACATGTTTCATTAGCCATGTCCATGAACTTGTTTTTGTGTTCTTATTTAAAATATATATTAATTTAACTAGTAAATTAATTATTTATTATTATTGTATATGTTATATATAATCTCTATCTCTTGGCAGCAACAACCCCATTTCTCCAAGTGTGCCTATCACACGCTATAACCATCTAACTCCTACCCTGTCCAATCTCTCTCACGTCCCTTCCTACATTGCCCACCCATATTAAAAACTTACGTGAAAATCCAATTATGAGATCAAAATTAAAATTATTTATTCATATAATCTTAAAAATTAAAAGAGGTATTAATATAGTTGCAATGTAAATGTTTTCAGTGTGTTAAATAAGTTAAAAAGACCAACATTAGAAAAATAAAAATATTTTAAACATTCTTGTATTGTATTCTTTACTCTGCTGAAGGACAACATGTACATATCAAATTTTAAAAAAATAATTTCTGCAATTATTGATTAGATATTAATAAAATTTATAGCCTATTATAAAATAGAGATATTCAAGAATATTGTATGTAATTTCATCAAAATCGGTTAGGCCAATTTTGAGTCTATAACGTCAAAATTTCCGGACCGACAGACATGAAAAATTCCTTTCCTTTTGGTTGCTTTTGGATTCTAGAGGTCATGAAACGTGAAGATATGCAAAAAATTTTGAATTCTGAGCAATGTGCAGACATAAATCTTTAAAAAAACAAACAAAAAAATTATAAATTCATTTAAAATTGGAAAGAATAAAAAATAAATACCACAATTAGAATAATAATTAATGAAAATTGTTTAGTAGTAAATGATTATTGATTTTATAATTTAATGTTTGTGTAATAAAGAATTATTTTTCACTAATTAATTTGATCTTGAAGAATTAATTATCTAAATATTAAAAATATAATAATTAACCTTATTTCGATGTTAATTATTACTACATACCTAATAGTAAATTAATTTTTAAATATTCATTTAATCAAAGAAGTTAAAATCCAAATAAATACTTAAGCGTTGATATATAATTTAAATATTAAATTTTTTTAAATACACATACTTTTATTATTATCTTGGAATTAATTTACTAATAATTTATATGTAAGATTAGAAATAATTTTTTTGAAGCCCTTATCACTTTCGGAGCCTTAAGCTGATACAGGAAAAAATGATTTCCTTTTTTTATCAGTTTTTTATATCCTTTCACTTTTATACAAATTGAATGAATCATTTTCAATAAGAATGAATGAAAATTATTTTCTAAAGTAATATATTATGTAATATCATTCAAGAATATTTTCTTTGAAATTATTAATTTTACACTGTATTTTGAAATTTTCAAATTTCAAATTTTAAATATTAAAAAATAAATATTAATTAAGTAAACTAGTTAACTAAATTTTTTATTGTTTTTTTTTCAGATAACAGGAATAATTTTAATATCTGTTGGAGCTGGAATCTCTTCTGCTTTCTATGGCTATTATGATTTTCTTACAACGAAATTTTTCTCATTGCCATCTTTCATTATTGCAATTGGTGTTATTATAGTGTTTGTAACATTTTTTGGATTTTGTGGAGCCATTAAAGAAAACAACTGTATGCTGTTAACTGTAAGTAATATGTTACATATACTAGGTCTGTTCAAAAGAAAAGGTTAATTTTGAATTTTTGCGGGCTATGTAAATTCGATTTTTTAAATTTTTTTTTTGTTATGTTGGTACACATATGTTTCTCAGATGTTGACATTATCAGCCATTTTGGATTAGTAGTTTGTTTTTGACAACTGAAAAAGTTAGTCACGTTTTGTATGTTCTTCGATTTTTTACTTAAAAATAAATAAATATGGAATACTACAAGGAAGTTATGCAATGTTTGCGTGAAGCAATACGGCTCAAACGATCGGAATTGTGGAAAAACAAATCATGGATTCTGCATCACGATAATGCAGCTCACCAGCTCACACATCATTGCCTGTTCGTGATTTTTTGACCAAAAACAACACCTAATCATCCCTCAACCACCGTATTCACCAGAATTGTCTCCCTGTGACTTTTTCCTATTCCCAAAACTGAAGAGACCAATGAAAGGAAAGCGTTTTGCCACAATGGATGAGATAAAGTCGGAATCGAAGAACCATCTGATGGCAATACCGAAAAGCGCATTTCAGAAGTGTTTCGATGATTGGAAGAAGCGCTAGCACATAAGTGCATTAAATCTGAGGGGAATTACTTTGAAGGGGACAAAATGGATATTGATGAATAAATTAATACTTTTCGAAATAATTCAAAATTCACCTTTTCTTTAAAACAGAACTCGTATATAGTACATTTTCTGAGATTATTTGTTTTTTTAAATGTTAATATTGTTTAAAATTGTCTCAAACCAATAATTCACGAGAATAATTTTATATAAACAATTGATTTATTTTTTCTTTAATAAAGACTTTCTGTGTGTTATTTTAAATAATTTTTTTTAATTAAGACTTTTTTAATTTATAAGAATTAAAATAAATATTTTTCTTACTTCTAAATAATTTTTATTTAAATTTAATTTTTTTCTTTTCAGTTCTCCGTTTGTTTGATAGTTATATTTATTTTCGAATTTTCTGGTGGAATAGCCGGTTTTGTTTTAAGAAACGATGCCAATTATTATATTAAGGATCAAATGCATAACACTTTAAATCGCTTTAACAGTTCTAAAACTTCTCGTAAAATATGGGAAGAGTTACAAAATAAGGTAATTATGATGATCATCAATATATATCATTTCCTATGTATGTATGAAATATCATGGAGTTAGTTACAAATTTAGAATTTTACAATTTACAATTTTTTTTTAGAATTTGAAATAAAAATAAATTTGAAATACAAATTGAAATATTCTAATTTTTGATATTAATATTATTTTTTATCATAAAAGAGAATTTATTAAACATAATAAACATAAAATGAAATCTATCAAAATTAAATTAAAATTTGTTACTAACTTCATTTTTTTAATTTTTTTCTTATTATTAAATATTAAAAAAAAAATATTACGGCTATTTGAATAAAGTTATTAATTTTATATTTAAACATTGTGTTGTTTTGTAAGTATTTGAAACAAAATTTCCTATAAATTATTATTATTAATCAATCTCGTGCGGCTAGAAGCCGCCTGTCCCTCTAAGAAGAGTTTTATGCCGCCGTCAGCATATCATGCCAGACACGGCTAGTTAATTTAAAAAAATTTATAATTTTAAAGTAATTTTAAAATGTACTTCTTCTGATGGTACTCTTAATAAGGCAATAATTAACCGAGGAATTAAAAAATAACAATATTCAAGAAATGATTAATTATCAACTCTTTTCAATTAATTAATTTTAATTTTAGTTTGACTGTTGTGGAATTGACAATGCTACGGATTGGCAAAATAAAATCTACAAAGATGATAATATTACTTTACCTTTGTCTTGTTGTATCGATAATGATACAAATTGGGCTGGTAAGAAAACTTGCCAATTGAATGATACAACCTCCTTTATTAAGCCGCATGGTTGTTTTAATGAATTTTCACAAGTCATGTCAGATAATGCAGCGAGTTTAGGAGCTGCAGGAATTGTGATCTCACTTTTTCAGGTAAAATCATTTGATATTTTCGTTTTTTAGCATTCTTTTTTCGTATACATGTATATAATTTATTTTTTTTTTCAAATTACTTTTTTTATAGTTTTGTGGAGTATGCCTTTCATGTTATTTGTCCAAATCGATAAGGAATCTGCACCATTCTTCATTTTAAATCTTTGATTAAATTTAATTTAATCTAAATATATAATTTTGTAAATTAAAAATTAATAAAAAAAAAATATATATATAATAAAATGTTAAAAATTATAATTTGCTAAAATCGAATATTATAATAAATATTTCTTAAAACATCCTGTCAATTAAATAAAATTTGAAATGAAATATATATATATATATATATATATATATAAATATATATTTATAAATTTGTTTATACGTTTCCGTAAAAGTTTTTATATATTATAAAAAGTTGTTTATTTCTGGCTTATATTTTTCTCGAGTCTCAAACTTTTGGCATCATTTTCAAATGAATTTTTATTTAAGAGGGATTTTTTTGAGATCTGATGATCAAGCATGTGTGTCAGGGTCAGTATAAGTTCTAAGGTTTCTGCAGAGATTCAGAATGTAGTAAGTCAAAGATTACCCACCCATTTAATTCAAAATACCAACAGTGTCACTTGGCCAATACAGCCTAAGACACAGAATCCTAAAAAATCCACCTCAAAACAAATTCACTTGAAAAGTTAATGTTGAAACGTCGACACTTAAATCTCACAAAAACACTTGAAAATAACTCTTTTTATAATATATATTTTCATATATATACTTATATATTAGCGTTTGTAAATAAAATAATACAATTTGTTCTATTATTTGTTCCTTATAAATGTAGAAAATAAACAAATAATTTCTTTAATTTCATTTTATTTTAATTATATATATTTTAAATTGTGGTATATGTTAACTAGAATTACTCTGTTTGTATCGACGTTAGTGTGGTTCACGCCTCCTAACAAAACAAAAAAATATAAACTGGCATCGCGTCGATTAATGCCAATTTAATTTAACAGATACTACTATTTAATAATTTTTTTTGTTGAAACTAGTATTTATACTTAACCAGGAAAATAAATAATTTGATGTTTTTTTTTTGCTTTTATTGATAAAAATCTCTCTCTCTATATATATATATTTATATATATATATATATATGTATTAATGAATACAATTTGAAATATAAAAATAATCTATAATTTAAAACAAATTATAGATATTTAATAAATTTAATTAAATTAGTTAATTTGCGAATACGTTTTTATATATATTTATAATAATAATATTTGTATTAATTTTTTATTATGAATATTGTCAAGAATATAATAATTATTAATTAAATTGAGTCAACTCGATTTATTTATGTTCTAATTTTTCAGATTATATTATACTTTTTTCTAAATTATTTATGAGTTTTTTTTTTTTTTGTATATATAAATATAAAATTATGAATATTATAGCTAAATGTAAATGTTCTTATTTCAAACATCTTTTCTTTTCCAAACGTTTCTATGTTGAGTGATTCCCCCCTATTTCATAATTCCACAATTTTCCTCCTCCTCTAGTCTAGTCTTATCATATTATACTAGAAAAAATTGTATATATATTTGTATTTTTGAAATATTAAACCGATCGAGGGATTTTTGAAATACACACAAGATAATTTTTATAAAGAAAAATTGATTTGTATTGGATTCAGCTTCGGGAAAAATCATCTTTATTAGTTTTTTCTTAATTAAAAATAGGACATTTAATTGACGTCAGCAACTAGCAGTTCCTTAAAAATATTATCTATCTATCTATCTCTGTGGCTATACGGAACTTGAAAGTTCTTGGCCGCAGCAACCACACTTCTCCAAGTATCCCTATTATTGAAGTGAAAACTTCTTTAGCGGCGTTGAGCACTTTTGCGGGATGGGGAAAAAGTATAGAACTCGCGTGAGATTCCAAAACGACCCGACCGACCGACCCGACCGATATACGCATGCGCAATACGCCAGAATGTTAGACACTAAACTTCTGATACATTCTTTACAAAATTTTACATATTTGCCATATTAAATATTATTATTTATATTTACATTAATAATCAGTATTACTAAATTATGTATATATAAAATAAAATATTTTAATATATTATTATGTGTTAAATTGTATTAAATTAATTTCTAATATATTTATATAATTTAAAATTAATTTCAGAATATATATATATATATATTAAATTATATACTATATATCTTATCTTATTATGCTAGCTAAAATTGTATATATCTATATATCTATATATCTATATATCTATATATCTATTTATCTATAACCATTGGTTCTCAAAAACCGCTCTAACGATTTTTTTCAAATTCACACTAGATATAGTATTTATAAAGAAAAATTGAGTTTTATTGATCACATCTCTTGAAACTTACAGCTTCATTATTAATTTCTTAATTGAAAATTATATATGGGTGTGACGTCATCAATTTTACTTCAATTAATATTTTTTTTATATTTAAAATATTTTAAAATAAAATAAATTTCGAAATAAAATTAAAAATATTTATTTTTAATAATATATATATATATATATATATTTATTAATCTTAACTAATTAATTATTAACAAAAAAATACGGTTGGTTGATTCCCGCTTTTTTTAAAATGAATTGTATTAACATTTTTTTATATATTTAAAATATTTTAAAATTCATTATTTAATTTCAAAATAAAATTAAAAATATTTATTTTTAATAAAATATATATATATATTTATTAATCACTCTCAAAAAAAACAAAAACAAAAACAAAAAAAACATATAATTCTTGCAAAGAGATTAAAAATGTCATTTTAATCATCTGAATATATTAGTCTATTGGGTAAAGGCACTGTTTTGAATAGTCAACTTAGCAGGATCGAAACCGGCGGAAAAAAATTTTTTTTTTTTTTATCTATTATTTTATATTTATTTATTCATTGTTCTTTGATTAAATTTAATTTCTTTTATTTTATTTTATTAATTAAAATGATGCAACATTTAATAATTGTAATATTGTAATAAATTTTATTTTTTTTATTTTATTAATTACTTATTAGTCATTAACTAATAATTTAATATTAATTCAAATTTTTTTTTTATTTTTTATAAATTTTTATTATTTAATTTTGCTTAGAAACATATCTAATAATACATATTTATGTATTATTGAGGACCCCAAGTTCCATGCAATGATGCAACATTTAATAATTGTAATAAATAATTAAAGAATTGTATATCAGCTCGGTGTCCCAAGTATTAATATTACCAGCCAAACCCAATATAATAATGAATTATTTTTTTTTAACTTAATTACCTAGCCGAGGCTCGGGGTCCCGGTGTGATCTTAATATATTGTCAGAATTAGATAAATAATGTAGAGAGAAAAATTATTTAAAAATAGATATTTATTTAAATGAAATAAAATTATTTAATTTACAGAATGAAAATGTCTATAATAATGTCTAAACATTTTTTCGAGCGACAGCTCGGTATCCCAGGTATTAATATTACCAGCCAAACCCAATAATAATGAATCATTTTTTTTAACTTAAGTACCGAGCCGAGGCTCGGGGTCCCGGTACTAATATATTATATAATATATATGTAAGAGCACTCCTGAGCCACCTATATACTAATATGTAGAACTAATAAGGATAAAGACACAGTGAGAATAATCGGACTTTTAATCGTTCTAAATATACTTTCAACATGATTGCTTTTAAAGATTATTAAATAATAATTTAATGTTGTTATTATAATAAAACTCAACTGTTGTTTCTTTTGTATTTAGGTAAATATTATAATTAACTAATGTATTATTTTTGTATATAATTTTGTATATAATTTTAATAAAATAATAAAATCTTACTTTTGTATTTAGAAAGCAACACACTGTGGATTTATTTAACAACATTATAAAACAACAGTTGAGTTTTATTATAATAACAACATTAAATTATTATTTAATAATCTTTAAAAGCAATCATGTTGAAAGTATATTTAGAACGATTAAAAGTCCGATTATTCTCACTGTGTCTTTATCCTTATTAGTTCTACCGTACCGGGACCCCGAGCCTCGGCTCGGTACTTAAGTTAAAAAAAATGATTCATTATTATTGGATTTGGCTGGTAATATTAATACCTGGGACACCGAGCTCTCGCTCTACCCTTTAAAAAATATTGATAAACAATTCTTTAATTATTTATTACAATTATTAAATGTATTAAATAATATTTTATTGAAAAAATATTAAAAATTATAAAACTATCTAAAACTTAATTAATAAAAGAACAATGAATAAATAAATCACGAAAATAGAAGAAAAAAATGCACGCGGCGAGTTTCGATCCTTCGAACTCGGGGAGTAAAAACAATTGTTCTTACCACTGGTCTAAGATATTTTGATAATAACAAACATATTTTTACCATCTTTCAAAGACATTTATTTGTTTTGTTGTTTTTTTTTTGAGAGAGATTAATAAATATATATATATTTTATTAAAAATAAATATTTTTAATTTTATTTCGAAAATAAATAATGAATTTTAAAATATTTTAAATATAAAAAAATGTTAATACAATATCATTTAAAAAAAAGCGGGAGTCAACCAACCGTATTTTATTTTGTTGTTTTTTTTTTGAGAGAGATTAATAAATATATATATATTTTATTAAAAATAAATATTTTTAATTTTATTTCGAAATTAAATAATAAATTTTAAAAAATTTTAAATATAAAAAAAATATTAATACAATATCCTTTAAAAAAAGGCGGGAGTAAAATTTCAAAATGGATGCCATTGACGTCACCCATATATAATTTTTAATTAAGAAATAAATAATGAAGCTGTATGTTTCAAGAGATGTTATCAATAAAACTCAATTTTTCTTTATAAATACTATATCTAGTGTGAATTTGAAAAAAATCGTTAGAGCGGTTTTTGAGAACCAATATATATAGAAATATAGAAATATAGATATATACAATTTTAGCTAGCATAATAAGATAAGATATTAGTCTATAGGTGGCTCAGGAGTGCTCTTACATATATTTTAATAAATTAATTTTTAAATATGTGTGTGTGTGTGTGACCGTAAAAATAAAGATATATGTTTGATAATTTTTCACAGGATTAATAATTGTATAAAACTGCTATATATAGAATTTCAGATTGATAGAATCGCTGAAAGTACCAGAATTAATTTTTTAACACTGGAAATCTCACGCGCCAACACGTGACGTGGTGCCATCAAAAAACAGCCAAACTTTCGCTGGTTTAATAAATATTATTTATTAATTTTAATTTATAATTGAATTAATTTAATTTAATTTAAATTAATATATGTTATTTAATCCAATTCAAATTTGCGAGATATGCTGAATATGCTTTTAAATAAAAAAAAAATTCAAGAAAGTAATTGGAATTATTAATATTAAGAATCAATAAATAAATTTAATAAATATTCAAACAATAATTGAAACAATATAAATAAAACGATTCAATATTTTACTTACATTGTGATTTATATTTTTATTTTTATTACAACTATTATTATGGGTATGTTATTTTTGGCAGTTTAAAAAAAATTAAAAATATTAATAAAATTTGTCAAAATAATAAGTTGAAAAGATTTCCAATTATTTTTATTTATTTATTGTAAATTTTTCAATGTAACCATGGTAACTATAAATAGACTTTTACCAAAATATTACTAATTAAATTAATTTTGGATAAATTAATTTTGGATAAATTAATTTTGGATTTAACTAGACTAAAACCTTCCCTGGGACGCCCACAACAATCCCTGAAAGTTTCATCGCAATCGGACGGGTAGTTTTTGAGTATTTGACAGACACACACACAGACAGACAGACATATATATATATATTCATACACATCGTATTTTTAATATTTTTGTAATAATAATCAGTTTGCTGAAAAAAATAATTATGAATTTTATATATATATATACGTATATAAATTTCATTTTTCTCGTGAAGCTGGTGCGCATTCCGTCTGCTTTCAAATTTCTTACGCACAAGTTTTCACTTCTGTCGGCCAGTCCCACGACTGCCAATTCGACTTTTATTCTGAGCCACAACCCTCTCTACCCTCTCCCACGTCCCTTCCACATTAAAATACAAAATATAAATATAAATAAAATCAAATTACGAAATATATTACTATTTTTTTTAATTTATGTTTTTTTTAATTATTTGAACGGTGGCTCGGTGAACCAGGTATTAAAATTACCAGCCAAACCTGATAATAAGGAATACATTTTTATTGACCGAGCGGCGGTTAAATGAATCAGGTACTATATATATTATTTTATATATATATTATATGGATTGGGTTATTAAAAAAAAATAGGTTTAAATTTAATAAAATTGATCTAATTGGTAGCACTCTGTTTATTATTATAGGGTGAATCCAACGACAGTTGATAAGGGAAGAGGTAAATTTGAATTCATTCATATTAAAATAAAATTTTAAATTATAATAAAATTAATATTTAATGATGAAAGAAATTAATACAATTATAATAGGTATCATGAGAAATTATAACTTAGTAATTAATTATAAAATAAAGTTTATTTATTTTAATATTATTAATTATATCAAATTGTATAATTGTTTAGCAATTGAACCACTTAGCTGCTAATGTTACTAGTATAGTTTAAGCGCAAGGCGAGACAAATGGTGATTCTCCAGGTAGTTCCTTTCAGGCATTCAATGATACATCTTCTCTGGGCAAGCGACTTCTGGGTCGGCCGCGATATATAATCCTGGCACTATCATACAGCGGTGTTGTCGAGACAGAACGCTCCGGAATGCTCCGGAACATCGTCCCGGTACTTCCTTTGTGGACAGAACGCTCCGGAACATCGTCCCAGTACTTCCTTTGTGGACGGGAACGCGTTCCGGAACTAAAGATGATTTCTGATAACAAGAATTGGCTGACGTATTGAAAAAAAAATTCAAAAGATTTGCTGATTTTTTTTTCTAATTTTTGACGAATTTTTACCGACCGACGATAGTAAGGGAGGTATTGTTTTCACACCAAATTTCACATCTGGAGATTTTTACATATCTCCACGAATCATGCATTTTCTTAACAGAAAAAAGTATTTTTAGCATGATGTCTGTCCGTATAGATGTGTACAGCCTGAACGGCTCAACCGATTTTGATGAAATTTGGTATATTTACTTAATGCATCAGTGGGATGAATTGATCAACTTTTGGAGCAAATCCGGAAACCGGAAGTGGTAGTATTAGCAATCGACGATAGGAAGGGAAGGGTTATTTTCACACCAAAGGAGATTTTTTTATATATCACCACGAATCATTGGTATTGGTATTGGTTTTATCCTCGGGAAAATCATATTTATTAGTTTTTTCTTGATTTAAAATTATATGACGTAATCCAGCCATTCATGACGTCACAGCCTGGTCTTGCATATATATTATAAATAAAATAAAATTAAAAATGTTTATATTTATTATTTATGTATCCATTTCTGTTTTTTATTACATTAATAGATATATTAAAATTATTTGAAATTATTTCTGTAGTTGGAAATTAATTTACTTCAAACCGTCGGTCGGTTCGGACCTGGCCACAGATCAACTTATTATATTTATTATTATAAACAAGGGTTTGAACCGAACCCGAACCGGAACGCACCGGCTTGTTTTTCCGGAACGCGTTCAGTTAAAAAAAATAAATTAGCACAACACCACTGCTATCATATCACTTAGGGATGATATCTCTGCTCTATGCTGAAGAATGACTTACATCCTTGTTTCCATCCAGCTAGAAAACTCCTACCTCTTGGCTATTGTTCCAATAATTCACACCTATTCAATAGTCAATTCTCGCTAATTTTAAGAAACATATGTCCTGTAATTTATGAGCCTTGAAAAAGTTCAATTCATGACTTTACGTATTACTTTAAATATTAGGTATAAGTTTTTTTGTTTTTTTAAAAGAAGCTAGCTAGGTATTTGAAATTTTATATAATATATATTAGACAAAAAATAGACCAACTAATGAATTAATTGGCTACTTTAATAGATGATATGAATTAGGATGAAAATTAGGATATCGATGATCGATGAGGTGCAATTGCAAATAATTGATCACTTGGGGATTTTTCTTTCTAGTATATAAATTTATTTTTAATTATAATATAAATGGAAAAGAATAGATATGTGTAAATGAATAACAAAAGGAGTTAAGATTGGTTTTTGAACAAAATGGAGAATCAGAAACTTAGAAGCTATCAGTACAAGGATTTGATTCCGTCTTCCTTCTCATGGCAGTGAGCGGGGCCGTTCACACACCTTTGGGAATCCCTCCATGGATTTGGATTGCACCGTCCATTAGCGCTGCGGCAGGTCGTCCCTAAAAACATAAAAAAATAAAAGGGATCCATTTCATTAATTCGATTGAAAACAATGGAATTGAAATAATTCGATAACTAAGTAAAAAATCGGCAGTGTATCCACTAGACCATCTCACAATTTGAATTGGATTAAATAACATAATATATTATATTTAAATTAATTAAACAATTAATTCCGGTACTTTCAGCGATTCAATAAAGATGAAATTCTATATATAGCAGTTTTATACAATTTTTAATCATGTGAAAAACTATCAAACCTTTATCTTCAGTTTAGAGGAGAAAAAATCAAAACATGGTAAATAATGACCTTCTTCCGAAAGAGATACTCGTACCGCTGTGAGAGCCTGTAGATTTCCTCGATTTAGAAACCCATTCCCGTCCAAAACATCCGTTAGGGCTGCGACAGGTCGTCCCTAAAAACATAAAAAAATAAAAGGGATCCATTTCATTAATTCGATTGAAAACAATGGAATTGAAATAATTCGATAACTAAGTAAAAAATCGGCAGTGTATCCACTAGACCATCTCACAATTTGAATTGGATTAAATAACATAATATATTATATTTAAATTAATTAAACAATTAATTCCGGTACTTTCAGCGATTCAATAAAGATGAAATTCTATATATAGCAGTTTTATACAATTTTTAATCATGTGAAAAACTATCAAACCTTTATCTTCAGTTTAGAGGAGAAAAAATCAAAACATGGTAAATAATGACCTTCTTCCGAAAGAGATACTCGTTCCGCTGTGAGAGCCTGTAGATTTCCTCGATTTAGAAACCCATTCCCGTCCAAAACATCCGTTAGGGCTGCGACAGGTCGTCCCTAAAAACATAAAAAAATAAAAGGGATCCATTTCATTAATTCGATTGAAAACAATGGAATTGAAATAATTCGATAACTAAGTAAAAAATCGGCAGTGTATCCACTAGAGTCTAGTGGTTCTTAAACTGTGGTCCGCGGACCCCTGGGGGTCCGCGAAGCCTTTACTGGGGGTCCGCGGTCCTCGGAAAAAAATCATCGTAAAAATATATACATATATAAATATTTAAAGTTCATTGTTTAACTATATCCTCCTAGAGAATTACGGCTATAATTTAATACTATTAATAATACTATTTTATTTTATTAAATTGATAATTATGTCAATTAATTTTTTGTGAATAAATAAACATATATAAAAAACTATATATAAAATTTGAATTTTCATCCATTCATTCATTTAAAATCATTTTTCGATTGTTCCTTTAAAATAACCCCTCTTAGGGGCTCGGAAGGGGAGGCATATAAGGGAATTTTCTTTCACTTTGTTATTGGGGAAAACCAGGGGAGGGGACAGTCTTACCCGGAAAAACCCAAATTGTCAGCGTCCACTCTGGGGTTTTAAACAGTTTTAAAGCAAATGTTAATTATAAGTTCATTTCTCAACGAGTTGTATCTTTAAATTATTTTTATTAATGTTAATTATAAGTTCATTTCTCAACGAGTTGTATCTTTAAATTATTTTTATTAATTTAATTAATTATAATTAAATTATAGCTAATAATAGTTTATTATAGCTAATAATTTTTTTTAATTTTTAGTGTAATTTGCATGATCATTATTTTATAAAAACACTAAACACATTTTGCAATTTCCCAGAAAGGCTGTTTTTGAGAGTAAGTATAAGTTAGTTTTATGAATAAAAAATATTTATTTTAATAATATTTTAGAATCAAATTACGAAATTAATAATATTTTAGAATCAAATTACGAAATTAATAATATTTTAGAATCAAATTACGAAATATATTTATTATATAAATTAATATTCATTTAAAATGATATTAAATCATTTATTTAAAATGATTTAAAACATTTATTAAAATGATTTAAAACATTCATTTAAAATGATATTAAAACATTCATTTAAAATCATATTAAAACATAGCTAGTAAATAATAATTCGTTATATTTATATTATATTTATATTATATTTATATTATTGTAGTTCAATGTTAATAAATTACTCCATAAAATGGATCGTTGGCTACAAACTGGTTCAACACAGAAACGGAAAGAATCAGATGATGAGGCATCAACAGCAAACTCTACCAAGAAACGCAAAACTAGAAAATATTCGGATGATTATTTATCATTTGGATTTACTTATATTTGCAACAATGATGTGGAAAGACCAGTCTGCGTTCTATGTCAGGAAAGTTTATCCAATGAAAGTATGAAACCTGCTAATCTCAGACGTCATTTACAAACAAAGCACAGCGAGCATGTTAGTAAGTCTATCGAATTTTTTAAAATGAAAAAAGAAGAACTTAATTCAAGTCAGAAATTGATGGTAAAGACGGGATCTGGTGGTATGAGTAAGAAAGCAGTAATGGCATCATATGAAGTAGCTCTACTTATTGCTAAAGCAGGAAAGCCGCATAATATAGCAGAGCAATTAATTCTTCCTGCTACAAAAGTAATTACAAATATAATGTTAGGAACTAAAGCAGCAAACGATATAAATTTGATTTCATTATCAAATGATACGGTTAAGAATAGGATTGAAGACATGTCATGTAATATAAAAGAAGAATTAATATCGAGAGTGCGCAAAAGTCACTATTACTCATTACAATTGGATGAAAGTACTGATGTCACTAATAATGCCAATTTGTTAGCTTTCATTAGATATGAGTTTGAAAATCAAATACAAGAAGATGTATTGTTTTGTGATTCACTACCTTCACGAACGACAGCTAATGACATATTTAACAGTTTGAATAATTTTATAACCGAAAATGAAATAGAGTGGCCAAAATGTGTTGGAATTTGCACTGATGGTGCTCGTGCAATGTCAGGTACAAGAACTGGATTGATTGCTCTTATTAAAAATGTTGCGCCTCAGGTTGTTTGGAATCATTGCTGCATTCACAGAGAATCATTAGCAGCCAAAAATATGTCACCAGATTTGAAAAGAACATTAGACGAAGTAGTTAAAATTGTCAATTTCATTAAGGCTCGTCCACTTAATTCCAGAGTTTTTAAAATTTTGTGTGAGGAAATGGGTAGTCAACATACACATTTATTATTACATACAGATGTACGTTGGTTGTCCCGCGGGAAAGTACTCATTCGCCTTTTTGAGCTTCGAGATGAAATACGATTGTTTTTAATAGATGCGCATTTTGAACTGACCGAATGTTTCAATGATTTTATCTGGTTAGCTAAGGTGGCTTACTTGACTGATATTTT
Source organism: Labia minor (assembly GCA_963082975.1). Taxonomy (NCBI): domain Eukaryota; kingdom Metazoa; phylum Arthropoda; class Insecta; order Dermaptera; family Spongiphoridae; genus Labia; species Labia minor. Next base: position 11,492,772 of record OY720349.1, on the reverse strand, counting down.
TACAAAATTGAACGAACTTAATTTGAGCCTGCAAGGTACTGTTGTAAATATATTTAAAGTTGAAGATAAAATAGAAGCAATGATTAAAAAAATCGACTTGTGGTCGAAACGCATCCAGAACGGTGTATATGAGTCTTTTCCAACTCTCAATGATTTCATAGAAAGCTCCAGTGAAAAATTGCTTAATCAAACGCGTCAATTATTTGTTGAACATTTAATTACTTTGAAAAGCAACTTCAGGAAGTATTTTTCTACTCCTGATCCTTGCAATAACTGGATCAGAGATCCATTTAATATGGAAATTACAAATGCTAAACATTTATCTGCACCTGAACAAGATATTCTCGTGGAATTATCATGTGATACAACTTATAAACTAAAATTTAACAAAACTGAATTGAGCAACTTTTGGTTACTTCTCAGGTCAGATTATCCTGCGCTTGCAAATAAAGCACTTCAACACTTGATTCCATTCTGCACAACATATTTATGCGAACAAGCTTTTTCGGTACTATTTTATATTAAGTCTAAATATAGAAACAAATTAAATGTAGAGCCGGATCTTAGATTAAAAGTTTCCAATATTAAGCCAGATATTGAGATTCTTGTTTCAAGAAAACAACTGCATACATCTCATTAAATATGTAAGTTATATTTAATGAGATAGATGCAGTTATTTTTTAAAATATTTCTTATTTAATATTTTCTGAAAAAAATTATAAAATATTTATATGAATTTAATGTAAGTACCCATTATAATTTGTGAGATTTGTTGCTATGACAATGTTTGTATTTTCTTTCTTCAATATTATAATTTCTAATAAAATGTGTTCTACAATATGCAAAAAAATCGTTATTCACCAATCACTGTTAGAAATATTCATCATATATCCTTGTCCTTATGAGATCGTAAGCCAGAAATTAATTAATAAAATGACGTAAAGTACCTAAAGTTGTGATGGGGGTCCGTCAAAAAAAATTTTTTCAAGTGGGGGTCCGTGGAGTACATAAGTTTAAGAACCTATGCACTAGACCATCTCACAATTTGAATTGGATTAAATAACATAATATATTATATTTAAATTAATTAAACAATTAATTCCGGTACTTTCAGCGATTCAATAAAGATGAAATTCTATATATAGCAGTTTTATACAATTTTTAATCATGTGAAAAACTATCAAACCTTTATCTTCAGTTTAGAGGAGAAAAAATCAAAACATGGTAAATAATGACCTTCTTCCGAAAGAGATACTCGTACCGCTGTGAGAGCCTGTAGATTTCCTCGATTTAGAAACCCATTCCCGTCCAAAACATCCGTTAGGGCTGCGACAGGTCGTCCCTAAAAACATAAAAAAATAAAAGGGATCCATTTCATTAATTCGATTGAAAACAATGGAATTGAAATAATTCGATAACTAAGTAAAAAATCGGCAGTGTATCCACTAGACCATCTCACAATTTGAATTGGATTAAATAACATAATATATTATATTTAAATTAATTAAACAATTAATTCCGGTACTTTCAGCGATTCAATAAAGATGAAATTCTATATATAGCAGTTTTATACAATTTTTAATCATGTGAAAAACTATCAAACCTTTATCTTCAGTTTAGAGGAGAAAAAATCAAAACATGGTAAATAATGACCTTCTTCCGAAAGAGATACTCGTACCGCTGTGAGAGCCTGTAGATTTCCTCGATTTAGAAACCCATTCCCGTCCAAAACATCCGTTAGGGCTGCGACAGGTCGTCCCTAAAAACATAAAAAAATAAAAGGGATCCATTTCATTAATTCGATTGAAAACAATGGAATTGAAATAATTCGATAACTAAGTAAATAAGCGGGAGTGTATCCACTAGACCATCTCACAATTTGAATTGGATTAAATAACATAATATATTATATTTAAATTAATTAAACAATTAATTCCGGTACTTTCAGCGATTCAATAAAGATGAAATTCTATATATAGCAGTTTTATACAATTTTTAATCATGTGAAAAACTATCAAACCTTTATCTTCAGTTTAGAGGAGAAAAAATCAAAACATGGTAAATAATGACCTTCTTCCGAAAGAGATACTCGTTCCGCTGTGAGAGCCTGTAGATTTCCTCGATTTAGAAACCCATTCCCGTCCAAAACATCCGTTAGGGCTGCGACAGGTCGTCCCTAAAAACATAAAAAAATAAAAGGGATCCATTTCATTAATTCGATTGAAAACAATGGAATTGAAATAATTCGATAACTAAGTAAAAAATCGGCAGTGTATCCACTAGACCATCTCACAATTTGAATTGGATTAAATAACATAATATATTATATTTAAATTAATTAAACAATTAATTCCGGTACTTTCAGCGATTCAATAAAGATGAAATTCTATATATAGCAGTTTTATACAATTTTTAATCATGTGAAAAACTATCAAACCTTTATCTTCAGTTTAGAGGAGAAAAAATCAAAACATGGTAAATAATGACCTTCTTCCGAAAGAGATACTCGTACCGCTGTGAGAGCCTGTAGATTTCCTCGATTTAGAAACCCATTCCCGTCCAAAACATCCGTTAGGGCTGCGACAGGTCGTCCCTAAAAACATAAAAAAATAAAAGGGATCCATTTCATTAATTCGATTGAAAACAATGGAATTGAAATAATTCGATAACTAAGTAAAAAATCGGCAGTGTATCCACTAGACCATCTCACAATTTGAATTGGATTAAATAACATAATATATTATATTTAAATTAATTAAACAATTAATTCCGGTACTTTCAGCGATTCAATAAAGATGAAATTCTATATATAGCAGTTTTATACAATTTTTAATCATGTGAAAAACTATCAAACCTTTATCTTCAGTTTAGAGGAGAAAAAATCAAAACATGGTAAATAATGACCTTCTTCCGAAAGAGATACTCGTACCGCTGTGAGAGCCTGTAGATTTCCTCGATTTAGAAACCCATTCCCGTCCAAAACATCCGTTAGGGCTGCGACAGGTCGTCCCTAAAAACATAAAAAAATAAAAGGGATCCATTTCATTAATTCGATTGAAAACAATGGAATTGAAATAATTCGATAACTAAGTAAAAAATCGGCAGTGTATCCACTAGACCATCTCACAATTTGAATTGGATTAAATAACATAATATATTATATTTAAATTAATTAAACAATTAATTCCGGTACTTTCAGCGATTCAATAAAGATGAAATTCTATATATAGCAGTTTTATACAATTTTTAATCATGTGAAAAACTATCAAACCTTTATCTTCAGTTTAGAGGAGAAAAAATCAAAACATGGTAAATAATGACCTTCTTCCGAAAGAGATACTCGTACCGCTGTGAGAGCCTGTAGATTTCCTCGATTTAGAAACCCATTCCCGTCCAAAACATCCGTTAGGGCTGCGACAGGTCGTCCCTAAAAACATAAAAAAATAAAAGGGATCCATTTCATTAATTCGATTGAAAACAATGGAATTGAAATAATTCGATAACTAAGTAAATAAGCGGGAGTGTATCCACTAGACCATCTCACAATTTGAATTGGATTAAATAACATAATATATTATATTTAAATTAATTAAACAATTAATTCCGGTACTTTCAGCGATTCAATAAAGATGAAATTCTATATATAGCAGTTTTATACAATTTTTAATCATGTGAAAAACTATCAAACCTTTATCTTCAGTTTAGAGGAGAAAAAATCAAAACATGGTAAATAATGACCTTCTTCCGAAAGAGATACTCGTTCCGCTGTGAGAGCCTGTAGATTTCCTCGATTTAGAAACCCATTCCCGTCCAAAACATCCGTTAGGGCTGCGACAGGTCGTCCCTAAAAACATAAAAAAATAAAAGGGATCCATTTCATTAATTCGATTGAAAACAATGGAATTGAAATAATTCGATAACTAAGTAAAAAATCGGCAGTGTATCCACTAGACCATCTCACAATTTGAATTGGATTAAATAACATAATATATTATATTTAAATTAATTAAACAATTAATTCCGGTACTTTCAGCGATTCAATAAAGATGAAATTCTATATATAGCAGTTTTATACAATTTTTAATCATGTGAAAAACTATCAAACCTTTATCTTCAGTTTAGAGGAGAAAAAATCAAAACATGGTAAATAATGACCTTCTTCCGAAAGAGATACTCGTACCGCTGTGAGAGCCTGTAGATTTCCTCGATTTAGAAACCCATTCCCGTCCAAAACATCCGTTAGGGCTGCGACAGGTCGTCCCTAAAAACATAAAAAAATAAAAGGGATCCATTTCATTAATTCGATTGAAAACAATGGAATTGAAATAATTCGATAACTAAGTAAAAAATCGGCAGTGTATCCACTAGACCATCTCACAATTTGAATTGGATTAAATAACATAATATATTATATTTAAATTAATTAAACAATTAATTCCGGTACTTTCAGCGATTCAATAAAGATGAAATTCTATATATAGCAGTTTTATACAATTTTTAATCATGTGAAAAACTATCAAACCTTTATCTTCAGTTTAGAGGAGAAAAAATCAAAACATGGTAAATAATGACCTTCTTCCGAAAGAGATACTCGTACCGCTGTGAGAGCCTGTAGATTTCCTCGATTTAGAAACCCATTCCCGTCCAAAACATCCGTTAGGGCTGCGACAGGTCGTCCCTAAAAACATAAAAAAATAAAAGGGATCCATTTCATTAATTCGATTGAAAACAATGGAATTGAAATAATTCGATAACTAAGTAAAAAATCGGCAGTGTATCCACTAGACCATCTCACAATTTGAATTGGATTAAATAACATAATATATTATATTTAAATTAATTAAACAATTAATTCCGGTACTTTCAGCGATTCAATAAAGATGAAATTCTATATATAGCAGTTTTATACAATTTTTAATCATGTGAAAAACTATCAAACCTTTATCTTCAGTTTAGAGGAGAAAAAATCAAAACATGGTAAATAATGACCTTCTTCCGAAAGAGATACTCGTACCGCTGTGAGAGCCTGTAGATTTCCTCGATTTAGAAACCCATTCCCGTCCAAAACATCCGTTAGGGCTGCGACAGGTCGTCCCTAAAAACATAAAAAAATAAAAGGGATCCATTTCATTAATTCGATTGAAAACAATGGAATTGAAATAATTCGATAACTAAGTAAAAAATCGGCAGTGTATCCACTCGAGCCTCTCTCAATTGGAATTGAATAAACCTATTCTATTTCAATTTCATTGAATTAATGAAATTATAAATTAAAATTAATAAATAATATTTATTAAACCAGCGCGTGTTTGGCTCTTTGTTGATGGCACCACGTTACGTTACGTGCTCGCGCTGGCGCGTGATTGCCAAACAACTTGTTAAACAATTAATTCCGGTACTTTCAGCGATTCAATAAAGGTGAAATTCTATATCTAGCAGTTTTCTACAATTATTAACAATTATAATCATAGGAAAAACTATCAAACCTATATCTTCAGTTTAGAGGAGAAAAAATCATAACATGGTAAATAATGACCTTCTTCCGAAAGAGCTACATTTCTCAAAAGTTGATAGAAAACTATGAATTTTGAATAATGCCCGTGTACCAAATTGCATTATTCTAGCTCCAACCGTTTTTACGTAATCTTATCTACATACACACACACACACACACACACACACAGATATTATTCTCAATCTTATTTTAGTGAAAATGACTCAGGGACCTTCAAAACATCAAAATCTCGACAACGAAAATACTATCTCTGGCGAGATAGTAAAAATCAATAAATAATATCCACTTACCGTATTTAGGGGGGCCCCATACTCTTCAAAAGAGGAGGATGAGGATGATAATGATGATTGTGAGGATGATGATGATGATGATGAAGTTGAAGTTGATGGTGAATTCTGAAATTAAGAAAAGTAATTTTTCTTTTAAATTGACTTACTTTAAAAAAAAAACATTTGAAATATCATTTTATAAATTATTTATTTGAAGATGATAATAAATTTGGATCTAAAAAATAGAAAAAGAAAAAAATGGTATTAGTCAAGAAATTAATTACAATAATTTTCATAATATTAATAGAAAAAACTTCTTTTTTTTTTTTTATAAAAATTAAAATTCAACAAATACAAACAGATACTTACAGCCGAAAAGTGGTTTAAATTTTGGGTAGGTGTGGCCGAAAATAGGATGCTATGAGATTTGAAAATCTAAAAAAAAAGAAAGAAAAATTTGAACTATAATAAATAAAAATTAAACTTACTTGAATGAATGAAGGATGACGAATGATATGCCGAAAAAAAATAAAAATTTTATTAATAAATTTATTTTTATGAATATTATAAAATAAAATAGAGATGTAAAATGATAGGAATTTTTATAATTGAGTGAATATATTTATATATTTTTAATATATAATTTACTATTTATTATTTATGATAAATAAATTCAATATTGCAACTTACAGATGCCCCCCAAATGGTTGGCCGAAAATGATTCTGAAAATAATAAAAATAAAACAACAAATTATTAATAGTCTTGATATGGATATAGTTTAATAGAAATTTATAAGAAATAATATGAAAAATAATAATAATAATGATAGGAGAGATTCAATGAAATAATGATTTGTACTTAGATTAATTTCTAAATTAATATTGTTAGTATTTTCGGTAATTTCTTCCTCCTGAAAAAAACAACTCATCTATTATTGAATAAATTATAGCTTTTATTTTGCAAAATAGAAATTAAATTAAAAATTAAAAAAAATAAGTTGACCTGTGGCGGTTTTAAGTAAATTAATTTCCAGCTACAGAAATAATTTCAAATAATTTTAATATATCTATTAATGTAATAAAAAACAGATATCGATATAACATAAATATTTTGAATTTTATTTTATTTATAATATATAAGGAGACGCTGGCTGTGACGCCATGAAGGGCTGGGTGACGTCATATAATTTTAAATTAAGAAAAAACTAATAAATATGATTTTTCTCGAGGATAAAACCAATACAAAGAGCATGATTCGTGGTGATATGTAAAAAATTTCCTCATGTGAAATTTGGTGTGAAAATAACCCTTACCTTCTATCGTCGATCGGTAATACTACCACTTCCGGTTTCCGGATATACACCAAAAGTTGATCATTCCATCCTAGTGATGGATTAAGTAAATATACCAAATTTCATCAAAATCCGTTGAGCCGTTCAAGCTGTACACATTCTATTGACGGACGGACAGACGGACAAACATCATGCTAAAAATACTTTTTTCTGTTAAGAAAATGCATGATTCGTGAAGATATGTAAAAATCTCCACAGGTGAAATTTGGTGTGAAAGCAATACCTCCCTTACTTCAAATTATTATTTATTTCACAAAATGAAATTTTTTTTGAATTAATTATTAGAAATGTTCTTTTCATGGATTCCTGTTCCAACGATCTTTTTTTTCTAAATTTATTGTATACAATTTTTTTTTTTTTCAATATTATACCTACCCATTCGTAACTCATACTATACTAGATATAAAATTGTAAATAAAAATAAAAAAAATTGTATTGAGAAAAATTGGATCCTAATTATAATATTAGTATGTATAGGGAGAGGAAAATGAAAAATTTAGATTGAATAAAATTCAAAGAAGAAGAGAAAAAATAAAATCACAAACATTAATAAAATGATTTGTTTTTTATATGGGAATTTTTGTTAAAAACTAATAATTTTAATAATTATTTTGATGTTTGAAATGAATAAAGATTCCATTTTCGTAGTAATAATTGAAATATTCGATTTTTTGGATTATTTTCTTCAATAGGAAACCAACTATTCTACTAACCTCCACCATTTCCTCCTCTTCATCTACCCCTTTAACACAACAAAATACTTTTTTAAGCAATCTCCACATCTTTAGTTCATAAATTGACAGCTCGAACAAGGAAGGAATCCATGGAAACTTGGCCCTTGGTGCTTCTTTCTTTCTTTTCTACTATCTTCATCGTAATTCCTTGTATAAATAAATAAACGTTAATAAAATGATTTGTTTTTTATATGGGAATTTTTGTTAAAAATTAATAATTTTAATAATTATTTTGATGTTTGAAATGAATAAAGATTCCATTTTCGTAGTAATAATTGAAATATTCGATTTTTTGGATTATTTTCTTCAATAGGAAACCAACTATTCTACTAACCTCCACCATTTCCTCCTCTTCATCTACCCCTTTAACACAACAAAATACTTTTTTAAGCAATCTCCACATCTTTAGTTCATAAATTGACAGCTCGAACAAGGAAGGAATCCATGGAAACTTGGCCCTTGGTGCTTCTTTCTTTCTTTTCTACTATCTTCATCGTAATTCCTTGTATAAATAAATAAACGTTAATAAAATGATTTGTTTTTTATATGGGAATTTTTGTTAAAAATTAATAATTTTAATAATTATTTTGATGTTTGAAATGAATAAAGATTCCATTTTCGTAGTAATAATTGAAATATTCGATTTTTTGGATTATTTTCTTCAATAGGAAGACAAACCAACTATTCTACTAACCTCCACCATTTCCTCCTCTTCATCTACCCCTTTAACACAACAAAATACTTTTTTAAGCAATCTCCACATCTTTAGTTCATAAATTGACAGCTCGAACAAGGAAGGAATCCATGGAAACTTGGCCCTTGGTGCTTCTTTCTTTCTTTTCTACTATCTTCATCGTAATTCCTTGTATAAATAAATAAACGTTAATAAAATGATTTGTTTTTTATATGGGAATTTTTGTTAAAAATTAATAATTTTAATAATTATTTTGATGTTTGAAATGAATAAAGATTCCATTTTCGTAGTAATAATTGAAATATTCGATTTTTTGGATTATTTTCTTCAATAGGAAGACAAACCAACTATTCTACTAACCTCCACCATTTCCTCCTCTTCATCTACCCCTTTAACACAACAAAATACTTTTTTAAGCAATCTCCGCATCTTTAGTTCATAAATTGACAGCTCGAACAAGCAAGGAATCCATGGAAACTTGGCCCTTGGTGCTTCTTTCTTTCTTTTCTACTATCTTCATCGCAATTCCTTGTATAAATAAATAAATACAAGTAATTTTTCTTTATACCATGTAAAAATTATACTTTATTTTTGATTAATTATTATTTTATTAAAAAAAAAAATAGAGTGATTCTATTTATTTATAATCCTTACTATTTAGACAATATTTATTAATTAATTGATTGATTGATTATCTATGAATTAATGAAGATCATCAAAATGATACTACTACTTGCGTGCAGCTAAATCGACTCAACCCAAAAGCGCGCAAACAAAGTCTTATTTTTTTGAAATGGCTAAGCCAATATTTATAAAATATATATATTTTTAAAGCTTATTTATTTAGCTTTACGTTGATATCAACATCAAGCAAATTAGTTGATTACTTTTTAAATTTCTTGATCTGAATGACAATGAAAGTGAAAAACGATGTTAAGGAAAGGAAAAGTAGGAATGTTAAAAATTTAAATAAAACAATAATTTTAATCATAATAAAGAAAATTTATTTTCTTAATAATTGGTGTTCCCCCCTCTAGCTTTAATGACAGCCCTCATGCGATTCCGCATCGACCTTATAAGATTTTTTATAAAATCTTGGGGGATGTTCTCCCATTCTTCTAAGAAAGCTCTTTGGAGCTCAACAATGGTCGAAGGTGCGGGATTTCTTGATCGTACCCCTTGTTTGAGGTGGTCCCACATATGCTCTATTGGATTCATGACCGGGGTGACCGCTGGCCACTCCATGGTCTCGATACCAACTTCAGTCAAGTATTGCCGAGTGGCCACCGCAGTGTGGCTCCTGGCATTATCATGCATCAATAAAAAATTTTCGCCAATGAATCCGGCGTAGGGAAGAACATGATGCACGAGAATGTCCGCAATATATCGGTCAGCTGTTAGACCCCCTCCACGGCCTCCGCCAGGCACAAAAACAATGTCTGTTTTTCCGTCCAAGGAAATGCCACCCCAAATCATGCAAGAACCACCACCATAAGAGACTGTTTCAGAGAAACACCATTGGGAAAATCGCTCACCCGGACGCCTGTACACTCGACTTCTCCTATCACTACCATAAAGGCACACTCTACACTCATCAGTAAATAGAACTGCCCTCCATTGGTCGATACTCCAATTGAGATGCTCTCGAGCAAATTGAAGTCTAGATACAGGGTGGGTTGTGGTTAATTTCGGGCCAGTGGCAGGTCTTTTGCAAGTGAGGTTGGCTTCCTTCAAGCGTCTTCTCACTGTCCACTGACTGACAGCCACACCTCGAACTTCTCTCAGCTGCTGCTGAAGACTTACGACAGTGAGATGGCGATTTCGGAGAGACGTCCTAACGATAAAACGGTCATCTCTCGCAGACGTTGACCGACGGCAGCGGGTATTTGGTCTCCGAGTAAAGCCACCAGTTTGCTGAAACCTCCTGTAGATCCTTGAGACAGCACTGACTTAAGTTCAACAGTCGAGCGACTTCTCTTTGGCAATGACCCTGTTTTATCAAAACAACAACTTGAGAGGCAACCTCTGGATTTGTATCCATGATTTTCTGATAAAAATGGTTGTCAATTTTTGTAAATTTAATCCAAAAAACATATGAAATGCGATTAATAAGAATAATTGGTTGTATGGAATTTTATAAGGCAATTGAAAATAAGCATTAGAGGCAGCTAGGAACAACATTTTTTCCAGTTCAGTCATTCAGATCAAATAATTTAAAAAGTAATCAACCAATTTACTTGATATTGATATCAATGTATAGCTAAATAAACAAGCTTGAAAATATATATATATTTTATAAATATCGGCTTAGCCATTTCAAAAAAATAAGACTTTGTATTCGCGCTTTTGGGTTGAGTCGATTTAGCTGCACGCAAGTGTAGTATGTAAATTTTTTTGGATATATTTTCAATATACATATAATATATTCATCTTAGAGAATTTTTTGTTTAGCATCTTAAAAATAACGCACTAGGACGATACAATCCATCAACAATGACCTTTCTCCTAATATATTTAAATACATTGAATCCATTGTATACCTAGAATGTTTTTTAGCAAATCATTAATAATAACAAAATGTAAATGAATAATAATTGCTTTCACTATCCAATAAAAACGAAACTAAAAAATGGTTTATCCTCAACGACACTAATCATTTGTAAAAAGGAGATATGGAAATGAAAATATATATAAAAAGCTAATTGTTATACTTACGACTTGTCTTTTCATATCGATAGAATATTTGTCCTTTATTGGAAATATTTCTTGGCGGATCTTGTAACATATTACAGATATTTATTAAATGTTTATGAGGCAAAATCTAAATACAATCTTTTTCTTTTACAAAATATAAACAACTATCATAACAATAATAACATAACATGAAAATAACACTCGATCAGTCTCTTGGATACTCTTCTACGCTACAAATCTTCCCCTTCTTCGGTTCTCATTATCGCTGACTTCACATCTGTTTTGTTATTAGGGATCGAGTATGATTTTATCTGGCGTTAATAAATAATTCACACAATTCAACATATAAAATATAATTTATTAAAATACTAACAAGGCATAAGAAATGGTTATTATTTGAAGTTAAGCATAAATTTAATATATTTTAATACAACACAAACAATTTCTAACAATGAGCAGATACGAATAAAAATAAAGATCGTAAGTATGTATATCTTTTGAAAATACATCCTTCGTTCTGGAAAGGTCCGCATAGGGGCGCTGCTGTTGGTTGCCAATTTCAAAACCAATTCAATTTGACAGGACAACATCCTTTATATGTACCTTCTCGATTATCTTTTTATTTTTAATGTTTTCTAATCTGACTATCGAATCGCTACATTTGCCAATAATCCTCCATGGTCCCGTCCATCTTCGTAACAAGCCCGCACACCTCTTTATATTTCCATCACTTAATACAACATCCTTTCTCCAAACCAACTCTCCTATTACATAATTTCTTGTCAATTGTTTTCTATGTTTATATATTTTCGAATAATATTTTTTAACATTTCCTTTACTGGTTTCTTCATTTTCTTTCTTGCTTTATTTCTTTATTCTTGCCAATCAGTTAAGCTTGCTTCTTGTTCTTTATCTTTCCATTTCCAGTCTCCTGCTCTTTTCCATTTCCGTCCCAAAAACAATTCTGCTGGAGTAAATTTACTTGCCACATTTTGTCTATCATATAAAGCTACTAAAATATTCGGAATGATTTTATCCCAATTCCTATGATCATCATCTAAATACATTCGAATTTGTTTCTTAATCTCTTGGTTTCTCTTGGTACCTACGACTTGTCTTTTCATATCGATAGAATATTTATCCTTTATTGGAAATATTTCATGGTGGATCTATAGAAAGATATCTGATATCAATAAAACTAAAAAAAAAAAAGTGGAATCTATATGTAAAAGAGTAAGACAAGGCTACCCTCCTGGTCGAGGGAGATAACACATTAAAAGAATATGAAAGTAGAGAAATTTGTTAATAAATTTTAACCTAGGTGGGATGAGCTAAATTTAGAAACTGGGAATACATTTATTCGAATAGAAAGAATATGGATTTTCAATTAATGAAAAAAATTCATAGACTTTACGACAAGTGGCGAAACTTTTGATTAAATAAGTTTTGATTTATTATTTTATTAAATATGTGGAAATGTATTTTGTTTTTTATCTGGGTTCAATTGACAGATCGATGATTGATTCGAGAGAGATGCTATCCCTCGGAGCGACTTGGTATGTGTCTCCAATTGATTGAGAAATACATTTTGTTTCTCTTTATTATTATTATTATTAAAAGAGGCACCACAGGGTGGGTAGTAGCGAAGTTACCTTGCATTCTCGTGGTCTCGGGCCTGACAATGGAATTTCTCTAGCTGGGGTCTATGGGACGGAGTCAACCCAGCACCGGGATCAAAATTTGGAAAGCTACTTGATAGCGCCTCCGATCAAGAAAATTAAGGTAAAGGTTGATAGGACCCTTTCTACTGATCAAAGGACACCTTATTCTATTGTTGTATTGTTATTGTTTTAGGTATATGCAAGGTTTTTTCAATGATATCTTTCTATTTATATATATATATATATATATATATATATATTTGAATTATTCTTATCACTACATGTTCAAATAAATAAAATGAATATTTTATTGAATTTTTCTTTATCTTCACTAGCCATCGTTTAATGTATACCTATTTTTACTTTCCTTTCATTGAATTTATCAATTTATTTTAAATTATATATTCTCTTGGATATTCTCTCTTACCTCAACTTTTTGGACAAAAAGTTAAGGTGGCCTAATTTATTAAAATGAAAAATACCAATTTTTCTTATATTCTTATACTTTAAATTATTCATATTTTATTGATAAATATCCTTTCACAACAAAAGTATAATAAAAAAAGTTTAATCAACAAGTGTTTAATAAAAAGAAATTGTTTTTTAATTCTATAACAAATTATTACTAAGAATAAATGAATAAAAAAGATTAAATTATTTAGAATTCATTTGAAATTCAATAGGAATTGAAAACATTATATATTATAATTTTTAATTTAAAATTACTAATATTATTTCAATTCATTCACTGATTCTTGTGATCTAATCCAAGATAATTCATCTTTCATATATATATATATATATTTAATATCACTAAAATAAACTAAAATAAAATAATAATTTTGACCATGAAATATTATTTTTATTCAACAATTTTTTTTTAATTCTTAAAATTATGAATATATATATTATATAAAATAATGAATAACTATTAATTGGGGAACAGATTAGGGGAACTAAAAGTTATTTATGTTAACAAAACAAAACAAATTTATTGTTTTTTTCTTTCTTTTCTGTTTTGAAATATAAAAATTAATTTTGTGTGTGTGTATGTATGTAGACAAGATTACGCAAAAACGGTTTGAGCTAGAATCATGAAATTTGGTACATGGGCATTATTCAAAATTCGTAGTTTTCTATCAACTTTTGAGAAATGTAGCTCAACCGGAAGAGGGTCATTACCAACAACGTTTTGATTTTTTTCCTCTAAAGTGACCATAAAAATAAAGATATATGTTTGATAATTTTTCACATGATTAAAAATTGTATAAAACTGCTATATATAGAATTTCAGCTTGATTGAATCGCTGAAAGTACCAGAATTAATTTTTTAACACTGCAAATCTCACGCGCCAACACGTGACGTGGTGCCATCAACAAAGAACCAAACATGCGCTCGTTTAATAAATTTTATTTATTAATTTTAATTTATAATTTATAATTAATTAAATTTAATTTAAATATAATATATTATGTCATTTAATCCAATTCAAATTGCGAGATGGAGACACTCCAGCTAATTTTAATTTATGTTCTTTAACTATTACCAGCCAAACCTGATAATAAGAAACAATTTTTTTAATGACCGAGCGGCGGATCGGTTAATCAGATACTATCCTATTAAATGTTTAGATTAATTATTTAATTTGTTCTATAAGTCTTGCGTTATGTTTTGCACACTCCTATGCAGCCACAGTGTTATCTGGACTACTACTCCAGATGAAACTTTGTGAAAGTAATATTGAGATTCTTTAGGAGAGCTTAGAATAGGGATAGCTGGGAGTGGAGTGTTTTTTTTTAATAATCAATCTTTACCATAAAATTTTCGAGTGTCCTGTTGACTGCAAAGATTATTTTATATGGAACCATAAAAATGTTGAAGCAATATATCTTTTAATGGACAAATCTCATAATCACTTTTTTAGGACAAATAGCTAACCACATTGTAAAATATGAAAAAATAAATGAGATATTTAAAAATAACAAAATAATATAAACAAAGATGAATTTTTTCTTTGAAAATTCAAAAAATCTTCCTTCTAAAAATGGAGACGGGCTCACGATAATGAGCCTAATAATTCTATTTTCTGTTATACTAATTAAATTATCTAAAAAACTATTTATAAGTATATTTTTAGATCCGTTTTTTATAACTTTTCTTATTTGTAGGAGGAAATTGAGAGAAATCGATTTCATTTATCTATATATTTTTATACGCTTTATTAACTTGACTTTTCTGCCTGTCTGTAATGTTAATAATTTGTAATTGGATTTTAACCCATTTCTAGTTAAAACATATTGAAAGACGATGACACTGCAATAATCAAAAAGAAATATTTTGAATTTTTCAAAAATACGGATTTTTAAAATTTGTGAATTTAATTGACAAATTATTGTTTTTTATTTTATTTCTCTCTCTCTCTTTCTCTTTCTTTTCTTTATTTTGGGTAAGTTAAGATACAAAAAAGCGTATTATAAATAAATAAAAAAAAAATACAGATAAAAAAAATAAAAATTTGTACTTGGATTTTAACCCACTTCTAGTTGAGCAATTTCGCTCAAATTTGAAACTTATATTGAAAGTCGATGACACTTCAATAATCAAAAAAAAAAAAAAATTTAAATTTTTCAAAAATACAGTTTTTTAATATTTAAATGATTGATGTTAATACAATGTTATATTTACAATTTTTTATATATTATATTTTCTATACAATGTGCTTGTGTTGTTCTGTGATTCCGAAAAGAACTCAGTGTCGTATAATACACGACAGTATGCTTATGACTTAATAAGCCACTTGCATAATCAGCATCATCATTGTCATCTAGAACAGTGGTGGGGGCAACCCGTGGGTCGTGAGAAAAATTTTCAGGGTCGCCAAATTTAAAGAACATTATATAACAATAAAAAAAACCTTCTAATAAAAGAAAATTTCAGAAATAGTCTAATTTTAACTACGCGCGCGCGCGTTGACGATTAAAAAAAAACCTCTACTATCTACTCAGGGGTCGCGACAAATTTTTTCAAAAAGATGGGGGTATAAAGATTATTTTATATGGAACCATAAAAATGTTGAAGCAATACATCATTTAATGGATAAATCTCACTTCTTCAAAACTTGAAAATAAATTAATAAAAAAACTTTTTAATATGCATACTTTTTAATCAAAAATACTTTAAAAACTAGAAAATAAAATATTAATTAAACCTAGAATATGCCTATATATGCCCAACAAAAAAGCGTGGGGCGCATATGAACATAAAGAGTAGGTAAAGAATTTAATATTATTAATTAAACCTAGAATATTGTCCTTTACATATGCCCAACAAAAAAGCGTGGGGCGCATATGAACATAAAGAGTAGGTAAAGAATTTAATATTATTAATTAAACCTAGAATATTGTCCTTTACATATGCCCAACAAAAAAGCGTGGGGCGCATATGAACATAAATAGAAGGTAAAGAATTTAATATTATTATATGCGTCCCAAGCTTTTTTTGTTGGGCATATGTAAAGGACAAATTCTAGGTTTAATTAAAATTTTATTTTCTATTTTTTATGCCATTATCTATTAAAAAGCGAGTATATTAAAAATATTTTTTATTAATTTATTTGTTTAATTAAAATATAATGCAATTTAATTATATAGAGTAATTTAAAAAATAATTTAATATTTTAAACAATGAATAACAATTTATTTATATTTATATTTATATATATATAATCTTAATGATTCTTTAAAAATATACAATTTTTCTATTTAAGCTAAATGTTGTTATCAGTAAATATTATCATAATGCATGGGGCTCTGTGAAGGTGTCATGGTGCACGGCGCAACGCAAAAGGCTTTGCTTTCGATTGTTCCAAGGAAAAGATAAAATAGTTTGATAAATTAGATTAGAAATATACAGATAATCGAGATAACTTTGGGAAAATAATTATTTTTAGTTCTCTCTTGAAGTAATAACGAAGAAACAGAAAAATGAGGAAAGAAAATCAAGGAATGATATGTATTAAATATTTATTATTTACATTCAATTTCATCATGGTGGTATGTAGGAATATATTTTTTTTTATTAATAGAATATTATATATTTACATATCCGGTATAAAGAGAATTATAATTATTACTTTATAATGTATATATATATATATACATTATATAAATTAAAATAAAAATATATTTTAAAATAAAAGAAATCGAAAACAAAGAGTATAGTATTTCCAATTAAGCAATGATGGTGTATAATTGATAAATTCGTTTAATAAAAAAAAATAAATAAAATTAATATTTTATAATTAAATTATAAAAATGAATAATAATTCATACTAGAGAAAATTAATTCTTATCAAATACATATATATATATATATATATATATACATTATATAAATTAAAATAAAAAAATATTTTTAAATAAAAGAAATCGAATACAAAGAGTATAATATTTCCAATTAAGCAATGATAGTGTATAATTGATAAATTCGTTTAATATAAAAAAATAAATAAAATTAATATTTTATAATTAAATTATAAAAATGAATAATAATTTATACTAGAGAAAATTAATTCTTATCAAATTCATTGCTTTTGTATAAAGGCTAATCATAATAAATATTTTTATACATCACGATAAGTATTGTGTAAATTCATTCGTGGCCATTTTGTGTGATTAACAGTTCTATGTTAATAAAGAACAAATAAAATACAAAATTTAAATTAAAAGTTAAAACTATTTTTTAAGTAGATTAATATAGAGAATAAGAGAAATTACAAAATATTTTGTAAATAAAATTCTTTTATATATCTTTTTTTATCAGAAACCAAATTAATAAATCTTATCTTGAGAAGGAAATGATAAATTTTTTAGAACATAGTTATTATAAACATCTTATTATAAATAGAAGTATTTCTTTTCAATATATATATAATTTAATTTTTTCTACTCTATATTCAATTTCTTTATCTATTCCTAATGTATATATATATATAAATAAAGCAAATAGGAGATTATGCCAATTATAGAATAAATACTAATACTTTTTTATTTATTTAATGACTAGCGATTCCCGGCATCATATGCTGCCGGTGGTATAAAACTCATCTTATTGTTAAAGGGACAGGCGGCTTCTCGCCGCACGAGATTGATAAATAATAATAATTTATAGAAAATTTTGTTTCAAATACTAACAAAACACACAATGTTTAAATATATAATTAATAACATTATTCAAATAGTCGTATTATTTTTTTTTATTTTTTTTCTCAATATTTAATAATAACAAAACAAAATTAAAAAAAAATAAGTTAGTAATAAATTAATAATATTCATAGGTTTCTGTTTATGTTAATTATGTTTAATTCTCTTTATTAATAAAAAATTATATTAATATCAAAAATTAGAATATTTCAATTTGTATTTCGAATTTTTTTTATTTTAAATTCTAAAAAAATTGTAAATTGTAAAATTCTAAATTTTTAATTAACTTCATAATGTTAAATACATTTCATACATACTTAGGAAATTATATTGTAAATTGTAAAATTCTGAATTTTTATCAACTTCATAATGTTACATACATTTCATACATACTTAGGAAATTATATATATATTGATCTACAATACATTATATTATATATATGTGTATTTATTTTTTTTAATTTTGTCATTTAAAGTAACATTCATTTTTTTATAATAATAAAAATAATATATATCTTAATACATAAAATAATATAATTAATTAAATAATAAACATAAGGCTGGTAGTATATAAACCTACATATTTTAGTAATAATCACTAAAAATTTTTGAAATATGTTTAATGATCAAAATAAATAAATATAAAATTATATTTTAAATTATAAAATTAAAAATCTGAAAAGTTAATTGTTAAGTTAATTGATGTGAGTATAATAAGAGTTATTATATCTTATTTTTTCTGGAAGAATAATAAAGAGGTTATTTTTGTTTAAATTTCATTAAATTTTTTTATTTTTATTAATTTAATTTTAATTTTATATATATTTATTATTTTAAAAGCAAAAAGTAGGATAATTTTAAGCTATCGAACTTAAGGATTTAAATCTGTGATTCCCAAAGTGGGCGCTGGAGCGATCCAGGGTGGCGGTGATTGTAACAGGTGCATTTAGGGAAAATTACTTGTATATTACTTTTCTATTCTGAGATCAATAAATAGATACATAAATTCAATTTTCCTAATTTACACATCCATTTATAATATTTTGAAAATAGGTGCATTTATCTTTTGGTTTAATTGTTATTAAAATTAAAAAAAAGTTAATTTCTAAGGGGGCGCTGGGTAAATTTTTTTCTGAAAAGGGGCCGCTTGGCCAAATAAGTTTGGTAACCACTGATTTAAATAAAAACAAATAATAATAAAGTGGACTGTGTTTCAATAAAAACCTCCAAAAAATTTAATTTAAATTATTCATTCATTAAGTCAATTAATTAATAAATTAATTGAATATTGTACAAATACTAATTTTCTTCTTCAGCTTACAGGCATCTTGGTGATTTTGATTGGCGCTTTAGTTTCAACAACATTTTCGGAAAATGTTCGATTTCTTGAAAATCGATTTGTATCTCCTGCAATTCTTATGATTATCATTGGTTTCATTATATTTCTTGTCGCTTTCTTTGGATGTTGTGGAGCCATTAAAGAAAGTACTTGCATGATAATGATAGTAAGTATATTATTTTCAAAAACTAAAAAAAATATCTATTAAAATAAAAAATATCTAAAACAACAAATTTTAAAATCAAATATTTTATAAATATTTGAACAGTATTATTTAACAAATTCAAAATTGAAAAATATCAAATTTTTTTTTATTAAATTTTAGAATTCTAAAATGTAGAAAAATTTAAATACATAGGTTCTGTAATCACGAAGGATAATAATATTCGAGAAGAAATTAAAGCGAGGTTGCTATCAGGAAACGCCTGTTATCATGCAGTAAAGGGGCTTATCACGTCAAGATTATTATCAAGAGGGAGCATAATTAAAATATATAAAACAATTATTTTGCAGGTTCTATTATATGGGTGTGAGGCATGGTCTATGACCTTATGAGACGAGAGTAGATTTAGAGTATTTGAGAATAGGATTCTTCGCAGTATTTATCGGCCAAAGAAAGATGAGGTCACCGGGGAATGGTGGAGGCTGCATAATGAGGAATTGCATGACCTCTATGCATCTCCAGAGATAGTTATAGAGTAATACTATCAAGAAGATTGCGATGGGCAAAAATATATTGGTGAGCAGATCGATAGGGAAGCGTCTGTTCGGAAGCGGAGGGTGGACAATGTAGGAAGGGATGTGAACGAGATGAGAGAGGGTAGGTGTTGGATAGTTGTGGCACAGGATAGGGCTAGTTGGAGAACCGTGGTTGCTGCGCCGAAGAACTTTCGAGTCCCGTAGAGCCACAAAGATAGATAGATAGATTTGTTTAAATTTTGAAATAAAACCAAATTTTTTTTATATATGTTTTAAGCATTTTTGTTGTTAAAAATATTTAAATTAATTCAAGTTAAATATACTAGGTTTGTGACCGATTTTTTCTTTACTCATAAATCCTCTCACCCATCCACTTTCCCTAAAAAAAACAAACAATTTTTATATAATTTCAATAAAAATTATTAAAAATTTATGATTGATTTTACAAACAATTCATTTTTATATTCAGTGGAACCTCGGGCTAAGAGTTGATTCTTCTGTCTTGGTTTACAAGCCAAATTTCAGGTTACGAGTTGCATGAGCGAGGTTATATCGGGAGTTAGGGAGATAAAAGGGATAAAAAGAAGCTGTCATCAGCAAAGAGTCAAGACCATAGTTCAATATGATAACAGCTAAAATCATTTGTAAAATAAATTTATCTAGATGAAGTATCAGCTATTATAGCTATTATTTTATTTGATGATGTTGCTATGATTCATTTCAAAAGTATGTTAAAAAGACGTCAAATCAGATTCCAATTACAAAGTACTTTAAGAGAAAAGGTATGGATAATGATAATAAATATGAACCAACATCATCGAGAAAAGTTCCAATAGTGTTACCCGTAACCCGAGGTTCAACTGCACTTCTTTGCACTGAAATTTTTTTGCATTTTTTTAAGTTAAAAAAAGTAAATATGTTTTATTTGTATTCGTGAGATGATTAAAATAGAATAATTTAATAATAATATTATTATAAGTAATAATAGGCACCACAGGGTGCCTCATATTGACGTGGTCCCGGGCCTACCAAAACAATTTATCTATTGGACGGAGTCAACCCAACCTCCGGGATCAAAATTGGGAAACTTTCCAACTTCAAATTCGGACTAAACATTTTCAAATGGGAATAAACATTTTCAAATCGGGACTAAACACTTTCAAATTGGGAATAATTAATTTGAAGCTGAAAAAGAACAATTATATACAAATAAAAATCAAATGTATATTTAATGCATCAGGTATAAATCTTTGTATATGGGCGCTATATCTGGTGCATTCCAGAACTGTTAGGTATCCCATGTTTTCAATTATTTTGTTTTCTAGCTGCTGTAAACGATACTCGGTTTGGGTCATGTCGACTCTTTCTCCACTTCTTTACTTAATTTGGTATTAAGTATTCCATTTTATTGTTGTGTTTTTTCAGCTTCAAATTAATTATTCCCAATTTGAAAGTATTTAATCCCAATTTGAAAGTGTTTATTCCCAATTTGAAAATGTTTAGTCTCAATTTGAAGTTGAAAAGGTGTAGTTGATAAAAAGTAGCGCCTTTGATCAAGAAAATCAAGATAAAGGTTTATAGGATCCGTTCTACTGATCATAGGACACCTCATCATTTATAAAACCGACTTGATAGGCGTTGTCCTTGTTTAGGACGTGCAAAAGTCAGAGGATTTTTTAATAATCAAATATTCAAATTATTTTATCTTTTTCTTTATTTAATTTCTTAACTTTGTAATTAATGTGAACTGATCTCAATTTCAGTTTGCAGTATTTTTAGGCTTTATTTTCATTTTGGAACTGTCAGCTGGTATTGCAGCCTATGCTCTTCAAGATCAAATTCAGGATGAATTAATCACCGGCATTAATAAATCCATGCACAATTATATGACTGTCCAGGAGGATAAGGACCGAATGGATTTTGTTCAAAACAAGGCAAGTGATTATATTTAATTTTCACAATTTATACTCTATAATCATTTTGTATAAGATATTCTTATTTCGTAAATCTTACTAAATACTAATCTCATCATATTCCAAGCCAAAGATTAGAAAAATGAAATTTGAACTTTCTTTGTCGATATCACATAGTAATTTGTTTTTAATTAAATTTAAATAATATTAAATTAAAATATTTAGTTAATATTTAAACATTTTTTTTTATAATTTTATAGATAAAATACTTAATTTATTAAATATATTATTAAAAATTATTAGGCGTTAAATTATTATAATCTAGAATGGATATTCATTACATAAGAACATTGAACTATCTATTAACACAATATTTATTTATTTATTTAAATGAAATTAAAATCGGTTATGTTAGGAAAAAAATAGCCCTTATCATTTTAATTGATAAAATTAAAAAAAAAAAAGAAAATTAAAGTTCATTAGTTTGGATTTTCTTATATTCTAACACTTCTCAGGATTATTTGTATTTTGAACTTAAAAAATGAAAAAATACAAACACTATATTCTAAATTTTATGAATTTAGATGATGAAGACGGATGGAGGGGAAGTAACGGTAATTATTTGCAAAACGGGAATCTCCATGGATGAAACTTTACCTGTGGATTCCTTGTTTAATTCCAAAGAAACTTTTCTTATAAAATTTTTCCCGGTCTCTTCTATTTTACAGGATAATCATTATTAAAATTTGCATATAATTAGTCCATTAACATTCAGTTTTACAGCCATATTAATAATTGTTTTATTTATTTGGTCCCAATAATTATTCACTTATTCACTAATTTTCGGTTTTTATCAGTTCGGTTTAGATATAGAAAAATTATTAATTAATTATTTTTTTAATTTTCATATATCCAAAACGAACTAAAAAAACAAACAAAAATTAGTGAAGCCTTCTGCTGCCTAAATGAATAAAACTAGGTAGCTAAATAGAATGTAAATGATTTATATGCAAATTTTAATAAATAAATAAAACTAGAAGAGACCGGGAAAAATTTTATAAGAAAAGTTTTTTTGAAATTAAATAAGGAATCCACAGGTAAATTTTCATCTAAATATCTGGACATTTTCGTTTTATAAATAATTGCAAAAGTAACCATTATTAACGATGGTAAAAGGTAATTTATGATATAAATAAATCATTAATCTTATAAAAAAAGAAAATTCATTAAAATTTTTGTTCGGTGTGATGCGGGAGGTGATAAGAATAGATTTGAGATTATTATTATATATATATTTATATTCAATCAAAGAGTGATATATTTTACATAAAAGATTATATTACATTGAGTGTATTGAAAAGGTAAAAGGTAAAAGGTAAAAGGTTAAGAGTGGGGAGGCAATCTTGTCGACTTAATGTCGTCAATCTCCAAGTCGTCGGTTGGCGCATATTTTAACACCCCCTCTCAAACGATGACTCCGATTCTTCATTCAAAGGAATTTTCATTCAATAACCCCATGCTATTGCTGCAGAAGTTGTGTTTTTCTCTAAATAGGGCCTTGGTAAGTACATCAGCAGGCATATCTTCCGTAGGTATATAATTTATTCTTAAGTCTTCATTTTTTAGACCTTCACGGATGTAATGATGCCTTATATCTATATGTTTTGTTCGAGAATGGTGAACTGGGTTCTCAGCAAGTCGAAGAGCTCCTTGGTTATCACAGCTGATTGTTATGATCATTGGTGATATTCCTATTTCCTTTCGATCGTGTTTCTATTTATCACTTATCACATATATCTCTGGGCCCATAACCTTTGTTAGGTGTGATGCGGGAGGTGATAAGAATAGATTTGAGATTATTATTATATATATATTTATTTTCAATCAAAGAGTGATATATTTTACATAAAAGATTATATTACATTGAGTGTATTGAAAAGGTAAAAGGTAAAAGGTAAAAGGTTAAGAGTGGGGAGGCAATCTTGTCGACTTCATGTCGTCAATCTCCAAGTCGTCGGTTGGCGCATATTTTAACAATTTTAATGAATTTATTGAATGTATATTTTTTTTGTTATTTGTTAAAATATATAAATAAATATTTCCTTATAATTTTATCATGTAAATAAATATATATTATTATTTATAATAGCATCAATTATCTCAATTTTAATTCATTTATTTTCCTCCTCAGATCCATTGTTGTGGTCTTAATGGACCGGATGACTGGAAAGGTCTCTTTTATTTAAGCATGTCTCCATATACAAAAGAATCGGATGTGGTTCTTGTTCCTGATTCCTGTTGCATCGACCTTCCCCCCAATCAATCTTCCAAAGATCAAATTTGTCAAATTTCTGCTGTTGGATGCCGAGTTCGACTTCAAATTCTAATGAACGAACTTACATTTACTTTAACTAGCGCTGCCCTTACTATTGCTCTCATGCAGGTAAACATTATTTTTTATTTCAATTATTATACTTGTTCTTATTATTGTTAGGTTATTCATGTTATTTAATTGAAATTAATGTACAATCGGGAAACGTCTGTTATCAAGCAATAAAGGGGCTTATCGCATAAAAATTATTATCAAAGGTACATTATCAATAGTACATTAACGTAATAATCCCAGCTCGAAAGAGATTCTTATTGTCGTTGGAATTATTACAGGCTATTTTCTCTCGAAAATAACCTGAAGAGAGGATAGGGTTTTTGGTAATGGATCGTGATATTTTATATAAGGAAAGCACACTCAAATATTCCTTTTCTGAGCTTTTTATTTAAAATAATTAATAGATTGATTAAAACAGAAATTATATACAGATAAACAGTATGAAATCGATCAAACCAGGTTAATATAGGGGAGGAATTTCAATCTTGCCAGGCGTCCAATGCACAGAACTGAGACGCTGCTTCTCTCAGAGACCGGTGTTCTTCTGCAGCGACGAGTTTCTTCAACTGAAGCTCGATGTTCTCGTAAGATGGTGGTGGTCGATCAAAGATAGCTCTTGCAACAAGTGGCCAAAAATGGCCGGAACAGAACAGGACTCAGAACAGGAGAGGAGGGGGAAAGTCGAAAAAGTGGTAAAGAGATATAGCATTTAGGTTGGGACAGAAGGACTGCCCTCTCGGGGTAGCACTTTCATTTATATGCATATGGGATTCGAAATGGCTTGTTCAAAAGGGGATAAAAGTTAAAATATATAAAACAATTATTTTACCGGTTGTATTATATGGGTGTGAGGCAAGGTCTATGACCTTGGGTGACGAGAGTAGATTTAGAATATTTGAGAATAGGATTCTTTGTAGTATTTGTGGGTCAAAGAAAGATGAGGTCACCGGGGAATGGCGAAGATTGCATAACTAGGAATTGCATAATCTCTATGCATCTCCAGATATAGTTAGAATTATAAAATCGAGAAGACTACGGTGGGCAGGACACCTGGCTAGAATGGGAGAAGATAGAATGGCAAAAAATATATTGGTAGGGAGATCAAGTGGGAAACGTCCACTTGGAAGACCGAGGACACGGTGGGTGGATAATGTGGGAAAGGAGGTGAGAGAGATGGGAGAGGATAGGGACTGGAAGATTGTGGCTCAGAATAGGAATACTTGGTGTGGTTGCTGCGGCCAAGAACTTTCGAGTTCCATAGAGTCACAGAGATAGAGATAGATAGATACGTTAGTTTTTACATAAGAAAATAAACGAATAAATTAATCGGTATGTCTCCTTTTGGCGAGAAAGTATAATTAATATATAAACTATAATTTTTAAATAAACAAAACGATTTGTATTAAATTCCTGTTTAAAAAAATATAAACAATAAATTTTACTGAGGGACAGGCGGCTTCTAGTCGCACGAGATTGATTAATAATAATAATTTATAGGAAATTGTGTTCCAAAACAACACAATGTTTAAATATAAAATTATTAATTTTATTCAAATCGTCGTAATAATTTTTTATTTTTTTTATTTGTCACTTATTTAATTTAACAAAACAAAATTTTAAAAAAATGAAGTTAGCTACAAATTAAATTAATTTTGACAATTTGTTTGTAACTAACTTCATGATGTTTTAGACATCACATACATACGACAGAAATTATATATACTATTATTTATTACATATTGTAAATAAATCTTTATTTACTAATCCAACCAAAAAAAGAAAACAGAATAACAAGAATAGTGCTATACTAGTAAAATTTTTTTTATGATTTTGTTTAGGTATTAGGCGTAGCCTTTGCCTGCTCTTTGGGAAAATCCATCCGAGCACACAAAACTCAACGAGAACTTCGACGCTATCAGCTCCGTGAATCACTGGTCAATTCATACAATCATTATCCATATATGCAACAACAATTTGAAAATGAACAAAAAGTGGATCCAGAAAAATTCAGTATTTATTGATTGAAAAAAAATAAACATTTTATCAATAAACTATGAATATCAATACTTTTTTTTTTTATTTTTTAATTTTAAAATAAATTATTGTAGTAAAGTTATAATAAATAATAACAAATAATATATAAAACAATTTGTTTCAAAATTTTAATTAATTTCAAAAATATTAAATCATAAATTTATTATATAATTTTAAATATCAATATAATAATTAAATTTCGATTTTTAAGTTATTTTTGATAATAATACCTACAATCAAATAAATATAGGAAATATATTAATATACCTTTTAT
This sequence comes from Labia minor, assembly GCA_963082975.1. Lineage (NCBI taxonomy): Eukaryota > Metazoa > Arthropoda > Insecta > Dermaptera > Spongiphoridae > Labia > Labia minor. The sequence goes on along the minus strand of OY720349.1, from coordinate 11,466,006 downwards.
ATTATATTACTTTTCTTTTTTTAATAAAGTGAAAAAAATAAATATATGGTATTATTTGTAAATTTATTTTAATTAGAAAAGACTCAGTTTATTCTATAAAAAAATTTTATGGCGTTTTAAGCAACTCTGCCCCTGTATCCCCGTGTGATGTTTAGTATATTTTGTATAGTAGTTGATTCTAGTGTAAATGTACCAATACTTTACATTTATTTATTAATATATTAAAACCTTGATTTTATTTTTGTTTCTTTATTTATTTTTTAATTTAATCTAAATTGCTATAATAGTATATAATACTGGTTAAAATTCATTTTAGATAATTGTTTACAAAACGGGAAGCTTCAGGGATTTGGATGAAACTTTGCCAGTGGATTCCTTTTTTAATTCTAAAGAAACTTTATATCTCCGACTTCTAGTTTACGAGATAAAAATTACAAAAATTTGTATATGATATCTGAATTTTTTAATCATATATTGATAAATTTTATAGCATATGTTCAAATAGGAGTAAGAATATGTGGAACAATTTTATAATGCTTGTCGATGAATAGAGACAATATTATTTGTAGATATTAAATTATTAAAACTTTGGTGGTTATCTTTATTCATAAGGGAATTTTGTAAATAATAAAAAATTTCTTATTTTAAATTATGAATGAATTAATTAATTAATTTTTCCCGAGGTTCAAACAAATACAGATCGATTTTTCTTTATAAATATTATCTATGAAGTGATTTTCAAAAAAATCCTTGCGGTTTAATATTTCAAAAATACAAATTCATATAAATATATATACAATTTTTGCTAGTATAATAATATAAGATAAGATTTTAATATTTTATTGAAATTTTATTGAAAAAAATTAAAAATACATTGCAGAAAGAGCAACGGAAACGTTGTGTATTTCTTGTTTTTTTTTCAATAAAATTTCAATAAAATATTAATATTTATGTGGTATTATCTACAAAATTCCCTTAGAGATAATATTATAATATGATAATCTTATAATCACTGCCTGTAATTTTATCTTTTTAGGAGCATCAATTTTCAAACATCCTAATTTCACTTTCTTAAATTGTTAAATCGAAACGTTGACGTTGAAATGAAAAGTTAAAAGAAATAATAAATATTATTTATTTATTTACCTTCACTTTTATGCAGTCCGCCCACTGATAAAAATTTTCCACATTTGTAGAAAAATATTAATATTCTTGTTTTTTTTTTTAAATTATATACTTATTTATTTGATAAAATGAATTGGCTAATTATTATACAACGTTTCAACTGCTTCTTCTGCAGTCGTTTTCAAGTAACCGTACGCTTGCTCCGATTCAAGCGGACTGATGCATGTTGGGACACGTCACCTCTTGTATAGGCAGTGATATTGGCTCCAATTTTTACCGCCAATTCTTAATCTCAACATGAAGTCAGCAGCAATTGTCAAAGCAAGCGTTTACAATCAAGAAGTATGATAGTGCATTATGTCTCTAAAATGAAGATAGTAAATTATTTCCATAATCAAGATATATACACAAATACACATTAGATTAATTATATTTCATTTAATCTGACAAATTTTACTCATCCAACACTATGTTCCACATCTTATTAAGTCTATATCCATCCTCTTTGTTAATATTATTGGGATGATTATTAATTTCTATAGATTCTTTTATTTTTCTTTTCCACCAATTATTTTCAATATGAAGTGTTTTTACATTATCTAAATTTATTTTATGTCCTGTTGTTAAGGCATGTTCTGCAATTGCTGATTGATTTGGATGTTTCAATCTAATGGCTCTCTCATGTTCAGACAGTCTTGTAGAAATCTTTCTACTTGTTTCACCAATGTATACTTTTTTGCATTCACAAGTTACCTTATAAACTCCATTATTTTCGTTTTTAATTTTGTCTTTTATATTTGAGGTGAGAGAAGACATTTGTTTATGAGGTTTATATGTTACTCTGATGTTGTGTTTCCTCAATTTTGACGCTATTTTTTCTGTTGTTCCTTTTATATAAGGTAATGTTATTTGTGATCTGTATATTGGTTTTTCATTTTCATTTTTGATTTCTGTCTTTTTTGTTTTACTGAATTTCCTAATTTCATATTTCGAGAAGCCATTGTTTATGAAAGCTTCCTTCAATCGTTGTTTTTATCAAAATAACCACAAAAGCTTTAATAAATACAAAAATGAATTGGCTGTATTATTATTCATTGTCAATGGCATAACGTAGTGGGGGGCAGCTCTTTCTGAGTGTAACATTGTGCTAACTACTCCTGACCAGTGGCGTAGCGTGATCTATTATGTTGGGGGGGGGGGGGGGCACGGGGTGGTCCGCGGGTCTCCCCCAGAAAAAAAATTGACAAAATAAATGATTTATTTATTCATAACGTTTAGACTATACTTATACGTAATTTAAAGATGTTTTTGTTTCTTTTGAGTTTTCAGTTACAAAACTAACACTTAAATTTATATTTTGCACAATGTTTGGGGGGCACGTGTCCCCCGTCCCGACGCCACTGCTCCTGACTGTTTGTAAAGATAGTCTGTATGAATATGTGTTTTTATTAAAACCAAACAAGAAAATAAGTAAATAATATCAAATAACTTTTTATAATAAAATTAATTTACTACAAAGAAAATTTATTTTTAGCCGATTCTTTTGATATATATATATAGCTCTTTTGTAAGAAAAGAGAAACCTACTTAAAAAAAAAACAAAATATTTTTGATAAATAATATTCTACAATGAATGAAATCAATTTTTCATAATTTTTATATCCGTGTTTGTTTGTAGTCTCAACACCTCTTTAGTATTTATTTATTTTTTTTTGTTTTTTGCAACGCCAACGCACCAATTACACTTGAATCACCCTCTGAATTACTCAACGCCCCCAGAACGCCTACGTGGCATTGAATCTTTAGATTATTATTAAATAAATATTATTCGAAAGAGGGAAAATGAGAACAAACAATTAGTACTATTATTCTATTAAGAATTTATTAAATTTTGTCAAAATACATTATTATTTACAACAAACATTATATTATATATTATATTATTTTGAAATTAAATTATTTACTTGTATTGCTTTTGTAACTTTTGTTCACACAATTAATCATTATAATAAAATAAGCTGGAGTGTCTCCACTCGACTATCTCGCAATTTGAATTGCAATAAATAACATAATATATTATATTTAAATTAAATTTAGTAAATAATATTTATTAAACCAGCGCATGTTTGGCTCTTTGTTGATGGCACCACGTCACGTGTTGGCGCGTGAGATTTGCAGTGTTAAAAAATTAATTATGGTACTTTCAGCGATTCAATCAAGCTGAAATTCTATATATAGCAGTTTTATACAATTTTTAATCATGTGATAAATTGTCAAACATATATCTTTATTATTACGGTCACTTTAGATGAAAAAAATCAAAACGTTGTAGGTAATGGCCCTCTTCCGGTTGAGCCACATTTCTCAAAAGTTGATAGAAAACTACGAACTTTGAATAATGCCTATATACCAAATTTCATGATTCTAGCTCAAACCGTTTTTGCTTAATCTTGTCTACATACATACACACATAATCAAACACACACACACAGACATTTTTCTCAACCTTATGAAAATGACTCTGGAACCTTCAAAAAGTATAAAAACATCATCTGGCGAGATAGTAAAAAAAAATTTTTTTATTATTGTATGCTAGATTATAGTCGAAATTCTAGATTTATTATAAACAAATAAATTTTAGTAGAATTAAGTTTTAATCCCTCCTTCCAATTATATATACTAAATAAATATATCTTATCTTATGATAACCACCTTCTTCAATCATCTCCATTTTCCTTTCTTTCCTTATCTTTTCATATTTGATTTTATTCAAACCAAACTCTTGGTCAGCCAATTGTTTTAAGTTCTCTTATCCAAGCTAAATATTATTAATATCTTAATTGACTCGATTTTATAATTCTAACTGTAGATTTAGGGGTGTAAATAATATTTGATTATTTATTTTGTAATCTTCACTATATTCGCAGTATTAAATCCTATCTTATCTTATTATACTAGCAAAAATTGTATATATATTTATATGAATTTGTATTTTTGAAATCTTAAACCGCAAGAAGGATTTTTTGAAAATCACATCATAGATAATATTTATAAAGAAAAATCGATCTGTATTTGTTTGAGCCTCGGGGAAAATCATCTTTGTTAGTTTTTTCTTAATTTAAAATAGGAATTTTAATAATAAATTAAATGGCTCCGGGCAACGCCTGACAACGCTTCCTTAAAAATAAAATATTATAAATAAAATAAAATTAAAAATATTTATTTTAATAATATTTTGTAATTTACGAAATATATATTATGTTATATCCACAGGCCATACTTTTCTACCTTTCGGTGCATTAATACATACGTTTAAGGAGTGTATGTTTTCTGATTATTTTTTTTTTAATTTATGTTCTTTTAGATTATTTGTAATTGTTTCATATATTTTGTCGTTTATTTATTTTAAATAATAATCCTAATCTCTAATATTCATAGTTCATAAGGAATATTTTTTTTAATGACCGAATGGCGGCTCGGTAAACCAGGTACTATATACATATATATATATACTTTCAAATTAATTTGTTTCTTCTCATTTATAAATATCCAATAAAATTGTGTTAAATTGACTATTAAAATTACTTTAAAATAAAAATACTCCCTTTTCTTTAAAATTTAATTAAATTTCATTTGAAAGGATTGAAATCGTTTTTAATCTTCAAAGAAAAATAATAATTTGATTGTTTGTGGGTGTATCGAGAGAAAAGGGAGAGAGAGAGTAGTTTGCATTTAAACTACGAAAAGTGTTATTGCTCTCCGTACAACATGGAGCTAAAATGAATGGGAAGCTCTTAGGTCGTGGGAGGGTTTACGGGGGTGGCTCTGGACCAAAGATCCGGGGTGCGAGGGCGTGGTGTATGCGTCGGCGCCCTTTTACGTTGCCCGGCGGGATCGACCCAGTCGCCCTCGAGCATCGCAACCAACAACATCCAATAAAAAACCAAAAAAAATTAAAAGAGCTCCATTGAAGAGGTTTTTGGCTGTTGTTTGTTTCCCTCGTGCCTTGTAGCCGATCAGGCCCCCAGCCGTCACCATTTATTGCTGGTTAAGTTCCACAGCCCCAGCGGCTAGGCCCAGTTATGTTCTCCAAGGAGGAGGCAAAAAGGGTGAGCAACAACCATTCTTCCCTTCCTACTATCCTGCCCGATTAGAATAAATATAATAAAAATAAATCACCCACGATGCTTGTTTCCAAATCTCCTTTCGCTATGCTTTGCTTCGTAGCAAACACCTCCTTCAATGAATGCATCGCCAACACATCAATGCTTCATCCTTTTCCCCAAACAACAACGTCATCACTCAACCAGTACATTCAGAAACGTTTCATTCCAATAGAATGCCACTTTTGGTTATGATTTCATCAACATCAGCATTAATCATCCCTTAAAATTTTTATTTTAACAAGATAAACAAATTTCATTCATACATTTTAATAAAAACAAAAATTTTTAAATTTTCAATTTTATATTTTATGTTTTTGATATAATAACTTTAAAAAGAATACTATTTTTAAAAATAAATTCACCAATATTTTATACGATTTTATTGAAAAACAATTAAAAATATATTTTATTGAAAATAAATCATTCATTGAACTTCACTGAAAATTTAAAATTTAAAAAAACAGGAAATAAAACAAAACAAAATAAAAAAAATATTTATTTTATAAGCATTAATTCATATATTTAATTAAAAGTAAATTATATATTAATAATTAAAAATTATATTTTTTTGAAAATAAATCATTCATTAAACTTCACTGAAAATTTAAAATTTTTTTTTAAAAAAAAAAAGAAATTAAACAAAACAAAATAAAAAAAATATTTATTTTATAAGCATTAATTCATATATTTAATTAAAAGTAAATTATATATTAATAATTAAAAATATATTTTTTGAAAATAAATCATTCATTGAACTTCACTGAAAATTTAAAATTTTTTTTTTTAAAAAAAAAAGAAATTAAACAAAACAAAATAAAAAAAATATTTATTTTATAAGCATTAATTCATATATAATTAAAAGTAAATTATATATTAATAATTAAAAATATATTTTTTGAAAATAAATCATTCATTCAACTTCACAGAAAATTTAAAATTTAAAAAAAAAAGAAAATAAAACAAAACAAAATAAAAAAATATTTATTTTATAAGCATTAATTCATATATAATTAAAAGTAATTTAAAAGTATATTTTATTTATGAGATACGCGAAATGCATCGAGCGTTATTCCCAGGGAAAGAACAAACCAGTAGGGGATAGATAGTCTGGGGATGTGGATTTTCCAATATTTTTTCTAATAAACAAATTGAAAGCATATAAAAAAATTTTTTTTTAAATTTAATAATTGCTAATTACTAATTAATTTAATAAAAAAAAAACACACAACAGGAAATATTAATTATTTTTTTAATCCAAGACAAATTTTAAAACATTTAAGTATTATTTTAAAAATAAAAAATTGGGAAAGTTTTCTCCTTTAAATTTGTTCTCACTATTAAATATTCTAATAAAATCATCAGCAAATATTCCTATGGGGATGAATTAAGATACAAATAATATGTATCAAATAATAATAATAATATATAAATAATTGTGTATCAAATAAAAAATTATATATGATGAGATATTAATTAATTGTTTGATACGGTGTATATTAGTTGATATTAAAGTTAATAACTTAGTAGTCAATATTAACAAAATTTTATAAACAAACTAAAGGGATAACAAATTTAATTTTTTGGTAATTGTTTAGTTTAACCGATGTATCATGGATTTGAATAAAACTTTACCAGTGGATTTCTTTTTGATTCAAAATAAACTTTCCCTAAGCAGTATGTGGCGGTTGCTTCTAGTTTACGAGACAAATATTATTAAAGTTTGAATATAAATCCATTAACATTCAAATTAGCTACCATGTTTTATTATTTGATCACCAGGGGGCTCCACTAATTTTCGTGTTTTTACCGACCGACGATAGTAAGGGAGGTATTGTTTTCACACCAAATTTCACATGTGGAGATTTTTACATATCTCTACGAATCATGCATTTTATTAACAGAAAAAAGTATTTTTAGCATGATGTCTGTCCGTCCGTCCGTCCTAAGAGATGTGTACAGCTTGAACGGCTCAACGGATTTTGATGAAATTTGGTATATTGACTTAATGCATCAGTGGGATGAATTGATCAACTTTTGGTGCAAATCCGGAAACCGGAAGTGGTAGTATTAGCGATCGACGATAAGAAGGGAAGGGTTATTTTCGCACCAAATTTCACATAAGGAGATTTTTTTACATATCACCACGAATGTATTGGTTTTATCCTCGGGAAAAATCATCTTCATTATGTTTTTCTTAATTTAAAATTATATGACGTCACCCAGCCCTTCATGACGTCACAGCCTCGGGTAACGCCGGCAACGCCGGCTACTTCAGCTATATATTATAAATAAAATAAAATTAAAAATATTTATGTTATATCCATATCTGTTTTTACATTAATAGATATATTAAAATTATTTGAAATTGTTTCTGTAGCTGGAAATTAATTTATTACAAACCGTCGGTCGGTTCGGACCTGGCCACAGGTCAACTTATTTTTTTATAAATTGAGTTTGTTTATAAGAAGATTAAATAATTAATTAATTAAATAGTTTTCCTATATCCAAACCGAATTTATAAAAACCGAAAATTAGTGAGTTAGTCAATAAAACATTAAATGGCTGCTCATTCATAACTTCATTAGTTTATTTGCAAACTTTAATCATTTTTATCTCGTAAACTAGAAGGGACCGCCACATATACTTCTTAAGGAAAGATTGTTTGGAATCAAAAAAGGAATTTACTGATAATGTTTTATCAAAATCCGTTCTACATCGGTTAGACTAATCAATTACCAATCATTTAAATAACCGTTATTGTTATAAATTCACTAAATTTCTTTCAATAGTCTAAGTCTAAGGAATTTATCAAATAAAACTGTGAAAATAAAATAAAAAATTATTAAAAAAAAAAAATAAAAATTTTAGAAAAAGTTAAAACAAAAAATAAAATATTAAAATTTTTTTATATTATAATTTTTGTTTTTATAAACTCACTTCATTAACAAAGATAAATATATACTTACTTAATTTAATTTTTTAATTTTTAACGTATTATGCAATAAAGAATTATGTTTATACTCCTTAAATTACTTTCAATAAATAGATTTATTATAACTATATTACATAAAAAAAGTAACATAAAAACACCTGATAATTAAATCGGATAATCAGTTCTATTGTAATTATGGTTGCAATAAATAAAAAAAATATTTTTCTATATCTATATAATTATTAAAAAAATTATAAAATTTATATATACTTTATATATATATATATATGGTATATACTGAAAAACTTCTAGAGTAAGTAGGTGTCATCATAAAGATTAACCTTTAAATGAACTCTTATATCAGTAGTATCAGTAGTTGGCGGGCCGCATAAGATAGTGTACTTGAAAAAAAATAAAATAGTAAATATTGTGTCACACCTTGAAGGCAGTAAACATATTAAAAGAATTTAACAATCGAAAAGGAAACGTTGCAGATTATCTTGACTGTAGTAACTGCGTAGTTATGTTTGGCGTCTGATTGCGCCATTTTGGGTATTTATCTAACATTTACTAAGCCGTTTCCTGATAAAAAGGGTCCATTTAGATGTTGATCCTTATTTCCTGATATCTCCTACATGTCCTAGAAGTTTGTTAGATTTTGGTTTGGCACATATCTAGAATATCTTGTATAGTTTACCTATATAATAAAAAAAATTTATTTTCATGAATATTTAAAATGAAACGAAATTGCGTTTTATTTTTCTTGTTTTATTTCTTCTTTCTTTCTAAAAGAAAATAATCGTGATTACACTAAAACCAGGTTTGAATGTACTAAATTAAAAGTTAATCTTAACGAGATCTAATCGAATACTAATGAAAACCCCCCATTCGAATCTATTTTAAACTCTTATTAAGTGGACATAAATAGTTTCTATTGATTACTTTCTAGGGGCATCCCTTCAATTAAGAATTAAATTCTTTTTCTTTTTATTGTCAAAGATTTACCTTTTTATTTATTTATTTATTTTCTTTAAAACGATGATTCATTCTTTTTAAACTAGAATAATAATATAATAAACAAATTGAAACTGTAAACTAAGGTAAGTAGATATAAATAACATCTTTTAATGGTAGCCCGCCTGATGATTAGACAACCAGAACTACTCTAAAGATTAATTTTAATACAATAAAATGGTTGCTTTGAAGCGATTAATTAATTCTTGATTATTTCAATACCTTTAAAAGAGAATTTGAAAAAACTTATATATTAACAATAATAATAATAGTAATAATAATAATAATAATAATATTACAACTAAATTATATTTATTTATTTAACAAAAAGAATATATTAAAAAATAATTTCAAATTTATTAAATGATTTAATAAATTAGGATAAAAAGGAAATTTATAAGAAATGTTTGTTTTTTTTTAAATGTCGTTAGTAAATTCGTGTCAGATAATGAAATTGACTAAAATAGAATTCTAAAAGGTCGTTGGACGAAAAATTATCTTTGCAAAAGATCTATTGTAATCTTAGTTTCAGTCGGATCAATAAATAATAGGACTACTATACTTAAACCAGAGATTGTATTTAATTAACCTAATATACAATATATATATTAAGGTTATATTTCATGATTATTCAGATTAATTAATATAATAAACTGAAAATTTACATTAAATTTAAGATAAAAAATAAGAGTAATTTAGATGTTTTGTGAAAATAAAACAAAATTTAAAATAAATAAAAAATATTTTGATTTTTGAATTTACTAAAAATGTACGAATTCTTAAGAAGCAAGCTTAATTAATTTGTTTGAAGGTTAATTTTCGGGCGAAGGCGCCATTGGGTGTGTGGGTAGCGAACCTGCTTCACATTCCCGGGTTCAAGTCCCGGGCCTGGCAAGAGAATTTTCCTGGCTGAGGTCTATGGGATGGAGTCAACCCAGCCTCCGGGAACAACATTGGAGAAAAGCTACTTGATAGCGCCTCCTATCAAGAAAATCAAGATAAAGGTTGGGAGGACCCGTTCTACTGATCATATGACACCTCATTGATATAACCGGCTTGATAGGCGTTGTCATTGCGTAGGACGTACAAAAGACTGAGGTTAATTTTCTGGAAAATGTTTATTATTATTATTATTAGCAATATTAATAGCCTAAATGTTTAAATACATTTTAGTCAGACTTTTCAATTATTCTTTTAACACTAATCATAATAATATATAATAAGTATTTTTTTAAATTTAATTTCTTTATCATAGATATCTGATCTCCAAATTAGTTGGATAAAAAATTAAAGTAGGATAAAAACCCTCATCATTAATTCTACAATATTTATATTTATTTATTTATTTTATTTCCTAACTACATTAACTACTCAATAATACCAATATTTGAACTAGAAAAGTAATTCTATTTCACAATTTAATTTTCATTTTTTTCTTTTAAATAATTTAAATAATTAATAATTCACTTTCAAAAACATGACATGATGACTGCTTAGTTCCTTAAACCTATTATACTTATATAAATTGTAATTATATTCAGTGATGTATTGGTAAAATAAGAAGTAAGGGAACGCATAGTGGAAGCAAAAAAAATTCCTATTTTCAGCAAACTATTTTTTTCCATATAAGTTTTTATTTTTTCTTATTCTTACTATACAAAATAATTTTACGAACACAAAAAAAGAAATTCTAACAGTAGATTTAAGTGGGAGTTGTGGGTACATAAAAAAAAGTACTGGAACACGTTCCGGTTCTGAAAAAAGGTAAGAGAACGTCGTTCCTCCGCGTTCCCCTCCCAATACACTACTGATTATATTATACTCACTATGCCCGAAATCATATTCTACATTTGAATATATTTTTTAAAGTTTTTAAGTTAATATATGACAAGCTTCACAAGTAAGTACGCTTTCTTTAACAAAAGCATTCAAACCCCACTTATTGTTAGTTTTAAAATATTACTTCAAAATTTTATTTCAAAATAAACATTTATACATTTTTAGGAAGAAGATATAGCAGAACGTAGTAGAATTCAAATAATATAATATAATTTATAATAATTTATAATACTTAAATTACAAAATACAATAAGGTTAATTTAAATATTTAATGAATTTCTTATAGATAAACTGGATTTGGGTGTAATGATGGGTATTTTTGTTTAAATTGTACCCCCCCCCCCTAAGATATAATAATTTCCATACACATGTTTGTATTGTTTAAATTCAATTAAATATTGCCAAGCTTTTATACTTCCTTTAAAAAGTATCTTTAATTATATCTATTATATTAAATGGTCAATATTCTTTGTGCCCTTCTAACGTTGCATTGATTAAAAACATGTTAAAAAAAACCCAAAATTTAGTGCATTAAAGTCGTTCGGACTTACAATGTTGGCATTGTATTTGAAAATTTTGTGAACATTCTTATAAACCTTACTTAATTCTTGAACTAAAAGTAGCATCTATTATAATTTGGGACAAAATTTACAAATCAAATGTTACAACTAATTTGGAACAGAGATTCTTGATTCTCAACCACTGTGCCGCGGCACTTTAGTGTGCCGCGAGATTACAAGGCTCTTAAACTTTTTTTTTCTAAATTTTTTCAATTTGGCTCTAAAAAAAAAAATAAAAAAAAGGTAAAACGTTTTAGGAACTAGGTTCTTAAACATTTCCGACTTTTTTTCTAAATTTTTTCAATTTTGTTCTAAAAAAAAGGGTAAACCGTTTTTGGGATCCCTTTTTTTCAATATGGTAAACTTTTACACTTATCTTTTTCTTTGTTTGCCGCCAAATTTTTAAACCGTTAAAAGTGTGCCGCGATAAAACAAAAAAAGGTTGAGAATCACTGTTCTAACTATTATACCATAGATTAATAATTAAAAATTAATTAATTATTAATTAATTATTTACAAATTGTATATATTTCTAAAATTTTTAGTAAAATATGTCTTTACATATATTTTTAATATCATACATATTAATTACTAGACAAAAGTTTAGGGTGATTATCTAAAATTAAAATTTAAAGTGTTCCATTGACATTACATTATGAAATTATATAAAGATGACATTTTATATCTCTCAAGAAAAAAAAACATTGATTGTATATTCTGTGCACTTTTTCATAATGCTAGCACACCATCATAGTAGTAACTAAAACAAATAGTAGATTAGTGATATGAAATTTAGTTTAATAAGCATGGGCGCTTGAACCAAAATCTTTAAAATTGCACAATTTTTGAAATATTTAAACAATTTATTTAGTACCGGTATCAATGGAAAATGGCTAATTAATAATAATTTACAAAACATATATTGAATTTTATATTTATATAATTCTTTATTTGATTGTGAATTCTTATAAATAATTTATTATCATGTATACAAAAATATCATTAAACAGTATGCTAGAGTTTGTATCAATTTTTTAATTTTAAAATTTATATTTTATAAACAAAATAAAATCTTATGAATGATTTTTAAAAAATAAATAATTCATCTTTTAAAGAACACATTTTGATCTTTTTTTTTATTTTTTTCCAAATTTTTAAAAATGTCAGTCTCAAGTGTTTCCAAATTTATTATTATTTCACTATCTGTTGATATTTTTTATTGATAGTAATTGAATAATAATAATAAACCTTGATCTTCTTTTGAAATTTATTCCATTTAAGAAATAAAAATTCTTGAAAAGGAATGCATGGAATGGAAGTATAAACATTACATGAAAAGATCATTTAGTTCGCTTCACGCAGAATCACACAAACAAATGAAAATGAAAGCGAGTATTTAACTTTTAGATCTTTAGTTTCGATTCACTCACAAAATCACATGCCTGCTAGATGATGGTTGATCATTTATTCATAACTACAAAATACATATTAAATAAATTATAAATACATCATCATCATCATCATCTATGCTGTAGAAAATAACAAGTTAGCATAATCTAAACTTAAAACTTAGTAAAATTTTTGGTAATTGTTTATTCTAGCCGATATATCATGGATTTGGATAAAACTTTACCAGTAGATTCCTTTTTTGATTTAAAACAAACATTCCTTAAGCAGTATGTGGCGGTCGCTTCTAGTTTATGAGATAAAAATTATTAAAGTTTGACAGATAAACTAGTTATGAATGAGCAGCCATTTAATGTTTTCTTAACTAATTCACTAATTATTCACTTAATCACTAATTTTCGGTTTTCTTTCGGTTCGGTTTGTATATAGAAAAATAATTTAAATAATTAATTTTTTAATTTTCATATAGCCAAATCGAACTGTTAAAAACAGAAAATTAGTGAAACCCTCTGCTGGCCAAATAATAAAACATGCTAAATTGAATGTTAATGGATTTATATGCAAACTATAATAATTTTTATCTCGTAAACTATACCTTTTCAACTTCAAATTGGGACTAAACATTTTCAAATTGGGATTAAACACTTTCAAATTGGGAATAAACACTTTCAAATTGGGAATAATTAATTTGAAGCTGAAAAAAAACAATTATATACAAATAAAAATCAAAAAAACTAATCATTTTTTATTAAATATAAAATACAAAAATAAGTTATAAATTAATTAATAAAGGAAAAATAATTAAAATCGAACGTGCATCATATTTAATGCATCAGATATAAATCTTTGTATCTGTTGCATTCCACAACTGTTAGGTATCCCATGTTTTCAATTATTATGTTTTCTAGCTGCTGTAAACGATACTCGGTTTGGGTCATGTCGACTCTTTCTCCACTTCTTTACTTAATTTGGAATTAAGTATTCCATTTTGTTGTTGTGCTTTTTCAGCTTCAAATTAATTATTCCCAATTTGAAAGTGTTTAATCCCAATTTGAAAATGTTTAGTCCCAATTTGAAGTTGAAAAGGTGTAGAAGCAACCGCCACATACTGCTTAGGGAAAGTTTATTTTGAATCAAAAAAGAAATCCAATGGTAAAGTTTAATCCAAATCCATGCTACATCGGTTAGACTAAAGAATTACCAAATTTTTAGAACAATTTTACTGCTCATGCCGTACCAAGGTACAGTTTTCAAATTATATGGAATAAAACGTGAGTTTCAAGAGACACACACAGTTTATATATAAAGAAGAAAACAAAATAAAATGACTGAAAATAAAAGTGCAATTTTATTATTATTCTACTTATTTAATGAAAATTCAAAACAAATGAATGATGAAAAAAGAATTTTCTATTATTAGGAGTAGTGAGGGTTACTTGGAAGATTATTTTGTTGATAAGGGAAGAGAAGGGAAATTTGATATCGGTACTAGAAAATTAAAATTCAAAGGGCACAAAAATATAAATCCAAGTGGCTTTTGCAGCCGTTTTCCCGACACTGGCTCTCCATGACTCGGAGGCAGCTCGGGGCACCCATGGTACCCATGGCACCCATCAAGAGTCTGACAGGTGCAGAAGAACCCCAGCCTTGACCAGAGGTGAGCAGCATTCAAAGAGCAAAGATGTTTCTTCATTCTATCATTATCTCTATCTGTGTAATCTTACCAGAAGAACAATTTCATTTTTTTATATTCATTATTCATTCATACATCATCAATTCTCAATGTTAATATCTATTTTAATAATTAAGTGTACATTTTCTAAGTTGGTGTTGTCTTGTTTTTTATTTTTTATTTTTGTTTTTTGTTTTTTTAATAATAATTATAATCAGTGTATTTTTTGGTGGATAAAAATATTCCAGAAATAAAAAGTCATCTTTACGATCAATAATAAAAGATTACAATTGAGTTCAGCTCTTATTATCAATAGTTATTATTAAATAATATACATAGTAAATATTGTAAAACCCATAAAACATTCATATTTTGAAATACATACAGAATAAATACCAGATAATCAATATAAATCTTTATTTTAGAGGAAATTTAGAATTTAAAAATGAAATAATTAAATATTTTCAAATTTATATATGTGTGCATTTTATGAAAGACTTTTAGGAAAACATATATATATATATATATATATTGGGTTGGGGAATAAGTTCGTTCGTTTTTTTTTCAAAGAGCTATATTTAAACAAAAAAAAACAATAATTAATCAATTCAAGAAGTTATTGAGACAGTTGATGTCCTCTTCGCCGTGGAAGGTAACACTCCTCATTTGATTCGACAAGGAGCAGAAAAGGTGATTGGCGCATGGTCCGAAGAGCACGGTGGATGCTGAAAAACCTCCCGTTCGAGCTTTTGAAGTGCGGTTTTGACGACTTGGGCTCTGGCGTTATCGTGTAACAAGATGATTTGCCTTGTCGATCGGGTCTTTTCAGTCGCATAGCCTCATTTACGCGGCGTAGTTGGACGATGTAATGTTGACCCTTGCCTTCTTTCCAAGCATTTCCCAGTATTTTATGCCTTTCCAGTCTCACCAAACGCAGATCATGGTCTTTTTTGGGTGGAGATCTTGCTTGACTCTCGGCTTCACAGTGACTCCTTTCTTTGCTTGCTGGCATCATTTCTCATCACCCGTGACGATTTGGTACAAAAAACGCTGGTTATAACCGCGTGTTGCCCGATGGCGTACGAGGTGATGAGCAGCGATTTGAAGACGATTTTCTTTGTTGATTTCGTTAAGTTCGTGAAACACCCAAGTTTCGAGTTTTTTTAGTAAAAAATGAAGATAATTTTGGATGTTGATGTCCTCTTCGCCGTGGAAGGTAACACTCCTCATTTGATTCGACAAGGAGCAGAAAAGGTGATTGGCGCATGGTCCGAAGAGCACGGTGGATGCTGAAGAACCTCACGTTCGAGCTTTTGAAGTGCGGTTAATTTTTCGGTCAATTCACGACTTTTTTGGCGACCATCTTCCTTCAAAAGTACCTTGAGGTGCCCCTCATCGAATTCTGCAGGTCATTGGCTGCGAGGTGCTGCTGATTTTGAACTTCACAAACCATTTTTGTGCTGCGCTTTCTCTTATGACACCTTCTCCATACACCTTGCACATATCACGAGTGGCTTCAACTGCTTTTGGATTGCGATGAAAAGCGAAGAAATGTAGGTGTCGACAATGCAGATTTTTACCACCTGGATATTCCATTTCTAAGGTTGCAAAATATGAAAAAATAAAATTATATTAAAAAATAAATAACAGAGTTTTGAACAACAGCAAAATCACTTTCTAATAAATACAAACAATTTGCCAATCAACAAACAAATCACTTAAATAAAGCTCTTTGAAAAAGAAACGAATGCACTTATTCCCCAATCTATATATATATATATATAAAATAAAATTATACACTTATTAAGAATATACCTACTTACTCAAATTTAATCAAAAAATATTCTTAATAAATTTTATATATTTTAAATTAATTTTTGTTCTCAAATTATTTTTTTAATATTCGATGTTAATTTTTCTTCTATGCATCCTCAAATTTAGTTAAAAATTGTTATAAAATCAAACTCAAATAAAAGAAGAAAGAGTAGAAAAACGACCAATTAAAAAGTTGAGTAGGTGAGAAAATTTTAAAATAATTAAAAGAAAATAGAAATTGGTTGGATTGGGTTCACAATAGAACAGAAGAAAGTATGGTTGTTGTTGTTACTCGAGTGAAGAAATTATGATATAACTATAATATCTTAGCGATTGATAGATTTCAATATATAATATATATATATATATATATATATATATAATTAAAGTATTTTTGTAATGTAGGAGGGAGTTTGAAATTTTCTAGAAAGATCTTAAAAGAGTAAAATAATATTGACTAGAAAAATTATAGAAATAATTAACGTTTCCTTCTTTGCAAAACAAGAACAAAAAATGCTTATTGTCATCAAGGATTATTATTATTAAATTCCAAAAACATTCAATTTACAAAATTTGTCTATTTAATATTTACAAAAAAAACTATGCTTTCAAGAGTATTTTTTAATAACATAGCTGACAAGAGGATAATTGGGATGGTACAATACAATTTTAGGCTGCAAGTTTGACTCTTTGTTATGGCTTTTGAAAAAAATAAACCTATGATTATTTAAAAAGAAAAGACATTAAAAGGTACTGTAATTAAAAACGGGATGTGATAATATTTTTAATTAATTCACAATTCATTGAAATTAATAAGAACATTTCTTTAATAAATTGTATTATTTTATATTTAATTTAACTTCATGGAAATCGATTTAACAATTTTTAATATTGAAGGGGGAATGAGATGTAAGACCCGGAAGAAATATGACAGGAAATTCAAACAAAAATTAAATTAGAAGTAGGATTTAATAATAATCAATCATGAAGAGTTTTAAAAGTAATAGAGAATACAAAACAAAATTATAATTGGTTAATAATAAACGTGAAAAAGAAGGGTTAGTGTTAGTTTGTTAGTGTTATTATTAATCAGAATTGCAGATATCAAATTTTAAAAATAAAAAAAAAAAATGAACTGTGGCCAGGCACAGTACCGACCGACGATTTGAAATTGAATTTCCAAACAACATTATATATAAAATATAAAAAAAAATATTTTTAAAACTTAAAATGACTAAATTATATTATCTTGGAGTTTAATTACTCAATTATTAATTACTACTATATTTTAAGTGAAATATTTTCCGACAATGAATATAAAATTAATTCTTTGTAAACTACCACTTCCGGTTTCCGGATATACACCAAAAGTTGATGAATTCATGATACTGATGCATTAAGTAAATATATTAAACCAAATTTTATCAAATTTCACGCTGTACAAGTCTATACGGACTCACAATGGACAGACGGACAGACATCATGCTAAAAATATTTTTTTCTGTTAACAAAATGCATGATCCGTGTAGATATATAAAAATCTCCACTTATGAAATTTGTTTTGAAAACAATATGTTACCTTCCCTTCCTATCGTCGGTCGCCAAAAATAGAAACCTTAAGAAGACTAGATTATTAATTATTATTTAAAGTTTGATAATTATTTATGCTTATGAATTGAAAATGGCTCATTAATATAGACTGAATTATTATTAAATTTATCAAAATAAAACATTACTACAGTCATAGTCATTATTTTACAGAAATACTTTATAGGTAATATTTTAAATGTTTATAAATTTAAAATCTTAAAAAAATAAATAAAAATAATATTTATATATTGGAGATAAATCTTGTCCTCATATATTGAATTATTTATTTATTTTTTCCTCTTAAATTGGATCAAATAAAAGGTTTAAACATAGAAAATTGTTATAGCTACATTCTATTGCCCTGGAAACCTCGCAATCCAGGAAAACGATCAATACTCGAGATAAACAGATAAAAACGGAAGTTAATTTTCCGCTAACTTTTACGAACCTCGAAAATCTACTAATCGATAAATAATATATATTTTCGCCATCTATCAATAAATTTTATGAATATTATTAAAAACATATTTTAAAAAATAAAATACTTAAGTATTTAATTTATGATTTAATTAATTGAAAAATGAAAATCTTTTAATTATAAATTAATTTTATAATCAGTGGTAATTATTATTGGGTTATTAACTCTGAAACTGGCGTTTTTATCTATTCATGAACTTGGGGTCTCAACTAGGAATTAGCCATAAGGCCATGTATAAATATCTATGCGCAATAAATAAAGTAAAAAAAAAAATTCTTAATGTGAATTAATGATCGTATTTTTTGATTAGATAACGTGTTGAGTTAAAATTTGATAAAATAAGAACCAGCATGCAATCAAATTTAACAATAATACTATCATGGAATTTTATCAAAATTTAATAAAATTAAATAGTATATGAGAAGTCTGTTCAAAAGAAAAGGTGAATTTTGAATTATTTCGAAAATTATTTATTTATTCATCAATATCCATTTTATTCCCTTCAAAGTAATTCCCCTCAGAATGCACTTATGTGCCAGCGCTTCCTTTCATTGGTCTCTTCAGTTTTGGGAATAGGAGAAAGTCGCAGGGAGCCAAATCTGGTGAATACGGTGATTACGGTGTTTTTTTTGGGAAAAAAATCACGAACAAGCAACGGTGTGTGATCTTGTGCATTATCGTGATAGAGAATCCATGATTTGTTTTTTCACAATTCCGATCAATTGAGCCGAATTGCTTCACCCAAACGTTGCATAACTTCCTTGTAGTATTCCATATTTATTTATTTTTAAGTAAAAAATCGAAGAACACATAAAACGTGACTAACTTTTTCAGTTGACAAAAACAAACTACTAATCCAAAATGGCTGAAATGTCAACATATGAGAAACATATGTGTACCAACATAACAAGAAAAAACATTGATAATCGAATGTATACAGTCCGAGAAAATTCAAAATTCATCTTTTCTTTTGAACAGACTTCGTAATTAAACTTTTAATAAATTTCCACAATGTTGACATAATTTTATCGATAAATATTTATTACCTAAAAACATTGTTTTTTTTACAAATATTTTAATTTCATGTAATTACGAACACGGAAGTTAATATTAGAGTTTAATATTTAAATTAAGTTGTTAATTTTTTTTATTTGTTGACTTAAGCTAGAATATTTGAGGAATAAATCATCATTAAAGAAATTTCTTATAAATTAATATTATAGAACAACAATTTTTTTTTAAAAATAATTTACGTGATCATTAAAGGGGATTATAACAAGTTTGAATATTTCGAACAAAAATAAATTTAATAAAATAATAAAAATAAACAAACGGCGCCACAGGGTGAGAGGTTAGCGAATATTCTCATAGTCCCGGGTTCTGCTAGTATTGATCGTTTATCAGAAGATAATGATTTGGTTCGCCAAAATGTCGATGAAACACCTGAATGTTCATTATTCAATGTTTCTGTTTAGTTAGATTGAGTAAATTAACATTTTTATATTTTCTATATTAAGAAAGGATTTAGGTTTAATATACAAAGTTCAACCCAAGAATTTATATTAATATGTAGATTGGCAACAAACTACTCGAAATTTCGGTTTTCCCACATAGAGAACGTTATTTTAATTTTTATTAAATGAATCCTATGAGGGATGTTCTTCGCCTTTTTACCATTAACAGTCATATTGAGGTTAGTTTATTGAATTTTTACTTCTTTGTTTATTTAGTTATTCTAGTTTTAGGTGTGTTGAGGATCAATTTGAACAAGGAGTGTATAAACAAACATTTTCATCATATTTCACTTTTTTATTTCCGTAAAAGAAAGAAAGCAGCAGAAGCTCAGAAAGAGACATTTATGGTGGATATTTATGGTGCTGACTGATTACATAACAGAGCCCAGAATTGGTTTATAAAATTTTGAATTGGAGATGATTTCTATGAAAGATGATCAATGTTGTACGGTCAGCCTGCACAGATTGATGATGACCAAATAAATCAATGATATTATCCAAAAGGATCGCCACATAAAAACTGTACTCATCTGAAACATTTATAAAATTTAAATTTTGGGTAAATGTTTACAAAACGGGAAGCTTCAGGATTTTGGATGAAACTGTGCCAATTCCTTTATTAATTCCAAATAAACTTTTCTTATGCAATATTTGTCTCTTCTAGTTTACCAGATAAAATTATTAAAGTTTGACAGATAAACTAGTTATGAATGAGCAGCCATTTAATGTTTTATTGATTAATTCTCTAATTCATTTATTCACTAATTTTCGGTTTTGTAAATAGAAAAATAATTTAATTAATTATTTTTTTAATTTTCATGTATCCAAATCGAAATGATAAAAACAGAAAATTAGTGGAGCCCACTTCTGGTCAAATAATAAAACATGGTAGATAAATTGAATGTTAATGGATTTATATGCAAATTTTAATAATTTTTATCTCGTAAACTAGAAGAGATAAGAAGAGAAATATTGCATAAGAAAAGTTTATTTGGAATTAATAAAGGAATCCACTGGCAAAGTTTCATCCAAATCCCTGAAGCTTCCCGTTTTGTAAACAATTACCTCATATTGTAATATTAGTGATCCGAAAATGACTAAACATTTGAAAAGATAATAATTCAGAGAATAATTTTAGTTAGAGAGGGAACATTTGACACACAGTCTTAGAATGACATGGGGTTTTATTGCAATCTCAAAAAAAAGTTCAAAGAATGACCAACTGGACAACAAAACGTCAGTGGCACTGCGTCAGAATTGTATATAAAATAAGCCGTAAGGAGACAGGGAATTAGATGCACCTGCAATCGCAGCATGTTAACGTTACCAGAAAAGGCACTGTTTGTGAAACTGTCCTATCAGAATGAGGAAGATCTTATCGCCATAGGAAGGGTATTCGAACAGGTAGAGGTCCGATGTCAATTACTGCTGTGAAGAGAATGATTATCAAGTTCGAAGTCACAGGTTATTCACTCGATGGACCCCGTAGTGGCCGACCGAACACATGTATATTATAAACTTTTTTTGGTAATTATACAGAACATTCATCCAATCAAACTTTACCAGTGGGTTCGTTTTTTAATTCCAAATAAACTTTTCTTTTGCAATTTTTGCGGGTCGCTTCTAGTTTACGAGATAAAAATGATCAAGTTTTGCTTATAATTCCATTGATATTCTAGTTAGTTACGATGTTTTATTATTTGACCACCAGAGGGCTCCACCAATTTTCCGTTATTTTTTACTATATTTAGTATTGTGATCACGAAAATTTTCGATGTTGAGATTTTGATGTTTATATACGTTTTGAAGGTTCCAGAATCATTTTCACTAAGGCTGAGAAAAATGTATGTGTATGTGTGTATGTGTGTGTGTATGTATGTAGACAAGATTATGCAAAAACGGTTTGAGCTAGAATCATGAAATTTGGTACATGGACATCATTCAAAATTCGTAGTTTTCTATCAACTTTTGAGAAATGTAGCTCAACCAGAAGAGGGTAATTACCTACAACGTTTTGATTTTTTTTCCTTTAAAGTGACCGTAAAAATAAAGATATATGTTTGATAATTTTTCACATGATTAATAATTGTATAAAACTGTTAGTTAGATAGTTATATAGAATTTTAGCTTGAAAGTACCAGATGTAATTTTTTAACACTGCAGATCAGGCGCCAGCACGTGACGTGGTGCCATCAACAAAGCGAGCCAAACATGAGCTGATTTAATAAATATTATTTATTAATTTTAATTTATAATTAATTAAATTTAATTTAAATATAATATATGTTTTAATTAATCCAATTCAAATTTACGAGATAGTGAGTGGAGACACTCCAGCTTATTTTTTTATAAGTTCGGTTTGGATATAAGAAGATTAAAAAAAATTAATTTTATAATTTAATTAAATAGAATATAAAAATGGATTTATATGCAAACTTTGATAATTTTTATCTCGTCAACTAGAAGCGACCCGCATAAATTGCAAAAGAAAAGTTTATTTGGAATTAAAAAACGAACCCACTGGTAAAGTTTTATCCAAATCCATGACTGGATGAATGTTCTGTATAATTATCCTTTTTTTTTAAATCGGCCTAATTAGTTGATAAATAAATAATAAATATATTATAAAATTAAATATATATTTTTTTTTATTAAATATTTTTCTAGCAAAATCCGAATCTAAAGACAGCCCGGAAAAAGAAAAAAGTGATCCACCGAAAGTGAAGAAAACAAATCAACCAACTAAATCAACAGGTAAATTAAACTCATTTCACCTTTAATAAATAAAACATTTTTATTAATTAATCCAATATTTATTTTTAGAAACTCCGCCTACCAAGTAATGGATATACGACTAAATAATGAAAATTGAGGCTATCATTCCTAACGAGCCTAATAATACTTTACTATTTTGAATTTTTTTTTTTTTTTTGTTTG
Source organism: Labia minor (assembly GCA_963082975.1). Classification (NCBI taxonomy): domain Eukaryota; kingdom Metazoa; phylum Arthropoda; class Insecta; order Dermaptera; family Spongiphoridae; genus Labia; species Labia minor. The sequence continues at coordinate 11,442,957 of OY720349.1, read as the reverse complement.
ATTTTGTTTATTTTATTTTTAATTTTATGTTTTTTTTCCAATGGACCAATTCATTGCGATTAATTATTACAAAAAAGAAATAAATAAGATATAGTAAAAAAACAAAAAACAAAAAACAAAAAAACAATAAAAAGTGTATTTCTATTTATTCTATTACTCATTAAATTTGTAAAATTTCATAAATTCAATCTCTATTACATAAAAACACATATCTATTACAATATTCATTCTTAATTCGATCATATCTAAAAAAAAATTAATATCAAAAAAAAAAAAAAAAAAAAAATAAAATTATTATTATTTAAAATATGAATTTTACTTATAAGAAAATATATAATTAGTGTTATTTTAAATAAATGGTTGATTTTTATAATTAAAAAATTTATAATATCATGTTTTGACACTAAAAATATATTATAAAAAATTTTAATTTAAGCTAGTTTTTTAAATATTCCCTAGATTTTTGAATTTATAGATATATATTCACACATATAATTAATATAAAATACTATAATTATATTCTTCACTCTTTAAAAAAAAAAAACAGTTTATTATTAATCAGTGATGTATTGGTAAAATAAGAAGTAAGGGAACGCATAGTGGGAGCAAAAAAAAAAGGTCCTATTTTCAGCAAACCATTTTTTTCCATATAAGTTTTTATATTTTTTCTTATTCTTACTATACAAAATATTAACGAACACAAAAAAAAAGAAATTCTAACAGTAGATTTAAGTGGGAGTTGTCGGGACATGAAAAAGTACTGGAACGCGTTCCGGTTCTGAAAAAAGGTAAGGGAACGTCGTTCCCCCGCGTTCCCCTCCCAATACACCACTGTTGTTAATTTAAATAAAAAACAATACATTAAAAATATATATTAATAAATTACATATGTTAGTCTAATATAAGATAAAATTTGAGACAATATATACTCAGCAAGCATATTATCACTAGCACCTTGAATTTGCTTATAAAAAAAAAATATATTATTATCATAAAATTATATTATATTACAATTATTCACATTTATAGTAAAGTTTGATATAATTTCTTTTTTGATTATATCGAATTAAAATTATTTTATTAAATTTTCAAGATTTTTTTTTTTTTTTGTATCTAAAAAACAAAACAAAAATAAATGATCAGATGAATATCTATCAGATTAATGATTAATAATTGAATGGATACTAAATAAGTAGAAATAATAAAATAAAATGATCTAGCTTCATACAACATGTTTATTATTATTATTATTAATTTATATATAAGTTTTTCAATTTTTTGTAAAAAATTAAATTAAACAAATATGACTGTAACAATATATTTATAAAATAATTAACATCATTCATAAAATATAAATTTTAATATAAAAATCTCATGATTCAATATCATAATTTTCTTTTGAATATTTATTTATATTTAAAATATATAAGGAGTTTGAAATATTAATATAAATTATTGGTTACAGTCATAAATCTCATCCAGGAAACAAAATCCTATTTTGGATAAAGTGAATGAATAATTAAAAAAAGTAAAATAATATATGTATATATATATAGCTATCATCCATAGAAAATATTTCTACAACGATAATAAATAAATTCAATAATTCATTTAAAAAATAATCATTGTAAATAACTAAATAAATTCTCAATCATCCAACAAAACAAAGAAATATTTTAGATTTGATTTATATTCTAGTAAATACGAGGGTGGGGTGGAAAGTTTCCAGCCTGACCAAGAAAAACGATGTTTTTAAATTTTTTTTTTTTTTTTTACTATATTTTTCAACATAATCTCCTTCTAATTAATTAAATTAATTAATTAATTAAATTTAATTTAAGTCTCATCAACAGTTATGAATCGACGCAAAAATTCGTTTGGATTACGCCTAAAGCGCCAAATTGTCGGTAGAAATGTTTTTTCGAAGTAATTTTTGGTCTAACGTTAGCAAACGCAGCACCCACGTTGCACACAGCTTTCCATATTCAAATGATTGTGCAAAATATTTCGCACACGCTCAGCTGACATCGTACAGGTCTCAGTTACCTTGAATGTTGAAAAATAAACAAAAAAAAAAAAAAAATTTTAAAAACATCGTTTTTCTTGTTAAGGCCTGAAACTTTTCACCCCACCCCTCGTAAATGAGCCAGATCAATAAATAAATAGATATTTAATAAAATCATAAAGAAAAAATAAAAATTATAACAAAATACAATATTAATAAACTTTTATTTTTTAATTTTCATATTTAAATAAATATTTATAAAATAATTAATTTCATTTATTATTTGTTTATAAATAAATAACACAAATCTAAATGTGCATAAATATAAATATATATAATGTAAGTATTTTATATCAAAAAAAAATTATTTTAATAATTTTTTAAATGATTATACATGTTTATTAATATTAATAAGAAATTCATATATTTAAATTTGAAAAAGAGTATATCAAAATTTTTTAATACTAATCCTGTATGGTTAGAAAAACGATTTATTAAATTCTCTCTCAATGTATATACACGTACAATACAAAAGTTCCTCATTTATTTCTACAATAATTATTATGTTCATTAAATTTATCCAATATTCAAGATATATAAATATTATATTAAAATAAATAATAACACCAAATTATACACAAAATATTTGTATTATGTATATTAATATTTCTAGTTAAAAAAAATAATCATCATTTATATTTTTTAATTTTATTAATTTCAAATATTATTTGCACTGCTTAATATATACATATTTAATATCTAGAAATTTATGATTTATCTACATACATATATGTTTTAATAATAATTAATAAACACTTTTGAAAAAAAAAAAAAAAATTAATATTTTAAATATTTTTATTTATAAATATTACCTTACCTATTTATTATTTTATTTATAAAATTTCCTAAATACTTTGATGTTTTTATTTATTAGTTTACGAATTTTAAGTGATGAAGTGGTGGATTATGATTAAATGTAAATAAAATGATGGCATCATTTTTTAAAGATTACAATTATTTTTATTTTGTTTTAATAAACTGATGACCTAAATATTCTTCAAATTATTTTTGTCTAATTTATTATCATTTTTTTAAATTGATTTATTGGATCATTTGCTCTTAAGATGTCCAATATATGGGAACACGCGAGATTCAACCGGGAAACTGTTATGAGGGCAGATAGCGAGGAATAAATAAATGGTATTCCAGACGTGGCCAACCCAAATGAATCCATGGCCTCTTTGAATAGGAACAGGGGCCGCATTTTAGGGAAACGAATTTAAACTTAACAATGTATTAAAAACACTTTTAATACTTTCTTGATGCTTAATGTTTAATGTTTTTATTTATTATTTTTCAGCTACTTTTTTTTAAATAAAAATAATAATCACAATTTAAAATAAAAAAGATATTCTATATTAATTACTATTATTTCTTTTTTTTCTTCCTATTTATGGAATCAAATATGTAGTTTAAAAATTGTAGGACATGTTTTAAATAAAAAAAAAATAATTATAATTATTTCAATTATATTCTCTGTTTTTGAATATACAGACGAGAAATGAAAGTTACAAAAGAAATATCAAGTTAACTGGCGGGCCGCACAATTTTTCATGGTGGGCCGCATGCGGCCCAGGGCGGCGGATTGGCCAGGCCTGGTCTATTCTATTACTTAAATGGAATGTTAAGAATGAGATCATTTATGCTGAATAAATGATTTGATTTGAATGTCCTTATATATATATTTTGTTTTGAATGTCCTAATATATTTTTTGTTTTGAATGTTTTTTCTTATTTTTTATCTTTTCTGTTACCCTTTTTAGATGTTTTTGGAGATTTTTTGATTTGATTTCTGTTACGTTGGATTTTTGTTTTTTGTTTTTTTTTTTTCTTTTTTGTTGTAATCTTTTTTTGTAAATCCTCTAGTCCAAATAAGGTGAGGATAGAGATATACCTGGATCTGTATATAATCTCTTAAATGAACAAATAAATAAATAAAATACTTCAGCTGAGATCTTACATATTAAATAAATGAAAATTTGTGTTTGTTTTTTCTTTTTTTTGTATTTTTTCTGTTTCTCTATTTTTAGATATATGGGTTTTTAAAAATAATAATAACCCCTGTTATATGTTGAATTTTTCTTTGTTTTTTTTTATTTTTTCTGTTGTTTTCTTTTTTTGTAAATCTTCTACTCCAAATAGGGGGAGGATAGAGATATACCGGGTTGTATATAATCTCTTTAATGAAATAAATAAATAAATAAAATGATTTATTAATTTACAGATTACGAGTTACAACTCATTTAATGTTAGTTACGCTAATTGGTTAAAACTCATTTACATAAGCAACGGGATTTTCAATTTTAAAAAAAGTATTTTGTATTATATCTAAATTTTGAAATATATATTATTAGACATTAGATAATTTATTTTTTTTTTAAATTTCTTTTGCACGCAAACCCATTACTTCTTGATCTCCCATTTTGAAGCAGGAAATAAATAAATAAGTTTATTTATTGTTTGATAGTTTATTTAGTTAATAAATTCTATATTTTGAAATAAATCAGATTATTGTCAATGATATTAATTCATTTAAGAAAGACAAATAGAAATAATTTTTAATCTTATTAAAGTTTAAAAAAACGCTCCTTAAGATGGCGTCTATAGAGGGCGACTATGTTGCGTCAATAAAATATTATGCTTCCAGTTGTGATGTCTTTGACTACAAGTCAGTTTTAAATGCTTTTTTGATATTTTATAAACTCTTTAATCAAGTTTAACATTTTTTTCTTCAATTATATTTATTTTTATAAAATATAATTTTAAAAAACACCCAGTAATGTAAGTATATCTTATTCCAAATTATTTATTTCGAATTATCTTGATAATAAGATGTATGTTTAATGATCTTTAAAACTATCTTCTGTTGAAATCAAATTATTCTCTATTATTTTCAACAGAAAGTATTTTCATAAATTATTTAAATTATAGATTAAAGAAACAGCTTATATTAGTAAATGAGTTGATATAACGATCCACAAAAATGACTAATATTTAGGAGTAGGTTTTAATATGACCGGCCTGATGGTAATATTTTATTATTATATAAAATTTTAATGAAAATTTTTTGTTTAATGAAATTATTTATTTTATAATTAACCACCAATATATAATAATAAGTGAGTTGTTAAAAAAAATCATATATATACATATTAATTTGACCTAAATTTTTTTTTTAAATTTTTGAATCAGGATAATTTATATATATAATTATATTTATAATAATATATTATACATCTAAGGCTCTTAAATTCAATATTATTTAATTGAATTGTATTTATTTTTGTAATGTATTTTTGTAATCAAATATATATATATATTTAAATTATTCAATTATTGACATATTAAATCACTGAAGTGTTTATTTAGAACACTCATGCTTGTTAATAATGATCAATTTGTAATTTAATTCTTTTTTTTTAGACAATGTCCACCGATTTTTATATAAGATATTATGTTGGGCATAAAGGAAAATTTGGTCATGAATTTTTAGAATTTGAATTCCGACCTGATGGTAAATTAAGATATGCCAATAATTCGAATTATAAAAATGACACCATGATTCGTAAAGAGGCTTATGTCCATAACTGTGTTATGGAAGAATTAAAAAGAGTTATTCATGATTCGGAAATTATGCACGAAGACGACTCGTTGTGGCCCCAACCGGATCGTGTCGGTCGCCAAGAACTCGAAATTGTCATCGGCGATGAGCATATCTCATTCACCACGTCAAAAACTGGCTCGCTTGTAGATGTTAACCAATCCAAAGATCCAGAAGGCTTACGCTGTTTTTATTATTTAGTCCAAGATCTTAAATGTCTAGTATTTTCACTTATTGGCCTACATTTTAAGATTAAACCAATTTAATTAAAACTATAAAATTAATATATATTTTTTATGTTATTTTAAAATAAATATACTTGTAAATGACATTTATAATTTTTTTGAAAACATTAATTCAATATTTAATCATTATATATAATCATTATAAATAATAAGATTATAAATCCAATAAAATAATTACAAAAATATTTATTAATTAGTCTTTTTTTTTAATTGAATTGTTAATTAAATTAAATTTATTTTTAAATAAACTCTCCATTTACATTATTTTTATATTTTATAATTATTGATTACAAATATTTAAAAATAAATATTTGACACTTTTAACATGTAATTATGTAATTACACCTTAATTTTATTCATCATCATTTTTATAATTTTAATCCTCTGTGTTGAACTAGTAGAACATTTTTTCTTAAATTTTAAAAAATAATAAAATTGAAAATATTTATTATTATTATGTCATTTTTATAAGAAAATTTAGAAAATTTTATTAATAGTTAATTATCTAACTGAACTGAAAATTTTGATATGCAACAATCACATACTTCCAAATATCTTCCCTGAGCCATCAACTAATTCCTATTTCATCATATTCCTGTTTTATATTGTCAGCCTAAATCATTCACGTCGATCTGATTTATTTCTATTGAAAAAAAGTTGGAGTGTCTCCACTCACTATCTCGCAAATTTCAATTGGATTAATTAAAACATATATTATATTTAAATTAAATTTAATTAATTATAAATTAAAATTAATAAATAATATTTATTAAATCAGCGCATATTTGGCTCGCTTTGTTGATGGCATCACCTCACGTGTTGGCGCGTGATTTACAGTGTTAAAAAACTAATTCCGGTACTTTCAGCGATTCAATCAAGCTGAAATTCTATATATAGCAGTTTTATATAATTTTTAATCATGTGAAAAACTATCAAACATATTTCTTTAAGCATATAAAAAGTAGGCAGGATATTTTAAAAAAAAAAATAAATAAAATAAGATTTTTAAATTCGATATCGATATAATTATTATATATATATATATATTATTTTTACAATTTTTATTCAATAAATTATATTTAATCAAATATTTTAAAATTTTCATGGAAATTGACTAGGAACAAATGATATTGACCTGAAAATATTAAAATAATAACTAATATCCAAAACTATTTTTTTATTAGAAACTTATTCTACTTTTCTTTTTCTTAAACACTTTTATTTCTGTAATGGAATTTTCGATTGTCGGATTTAATTTAATCTTATTTTCTCTTTCAATCATTAAATTAAAAATATATGCTTTCTGCAACTACATATCTATGCAATCTGCAAACAAATGCAAATAAAAAAATACTAATTAAAATAATTGATGGTTTTCAATGTAATTTGTTTTTGTAAAAACTATTTAAGATTAGTCAATTTAAGAAATAAACAGAAAAAAATAGTATATCCGAATTTAAATTAATACTTTAATATCGTTCATCTTATGAGCTATTTTAAATTAAATAAACAATAATTCAAATAGACTATTAAAATTAAAAATAAATATCAAGATTAATTCCCAAGTTTATGATGATGTCCATTCTATTATTTATTCAATACCTGAATATGGGCAAGATATTCATTTATAAATTCAATATATATTTATATAAATTTTTAATTATCAAAATATCGGCATATTGTTATTGATTGGGAATTGGTAATACAACTATGTAAGAATAAAAACAGAATCTAACATATAAAGAAATAAAATCAATTAACAATTATGAAATATTTAAATATATATTTGTAATGTTATAAAATCATCAACAAAAAATATCATTTTTTTTATTTCTTATTATATATTTTTGTTTATAAAATTAAGGAATAAGGAATTATATAAAAAAAATATTGAAATTACATTTTAAAAATTGTTTTATTTATATAATATAAAGTTTAAAAATTTTTTGCTAAAATTCCATCTTTTTTAGCTAATCTGGAAATACAATCATCAGATTCTCCCTGAAACAGATACAAATTTCATATAAATTTAATTTTACTTATAGATATGAGAGATTAAGCTTTTATGTAAAAAAAAATACCATTCTTCGGATTGCACCACAAATAGCATACATCCTGGAAGTCTCAGTCATACGACCAGTTACTGGATCAACATCAGCAATATTAATTTGAATAGATGCATGGTCTTTAGCATGAATGATTCTATTACTTGCAGAACTGTAATATATTAAAAAATATTAAAATATGTTGTTAGAATATGTATTTGACAATAAACACGTGTGAGTATAAACTAACCATTTCCTTGGGCAATATAAATCAACCAATTCTTTAGCGTCGTTTTCCATTTTACTAAAATATAGTTATTAAATTTTAATTAAAAATAATTTAGAATTTCTTAAAATTGAAATTATTAAAATACTTACTTTAATTTATGATAAATAAATTTCAAATTATTGTAGAACAAATAATCTGAATGTATAAAAATACAGAAAGAAAGATTTTTTTGAGAGAGCGCTACTATCGCCAATTTCAGATTGGACTACAGTATTCAAAAATAGGCTTAATAGTTATATAGACACTTTTTATATAAATAAAATACAATCGATTTTTGTTATTTATTAATAAAAAAATGAAATATTATAATTATTATTATAATTATTTAAATAATGTTTTTTTAATATTTAATTTAATTTTAGCGGTATTTTCAAATATATATTTTGATTTTATTCTTATAATTTTTTAATAAATAAAATACAGTCTATTTTTGTTATTTATTAATACAAAAATGAAATATTTTAATTATTATTATCATTATTTAAATAATGTTTTTTAAGATTTAATTTAATAATTAGCGGTATTTTCAAATATATATTTTGATTTTATTCTTATTATAATTTTTACCGACCGACGATAATAAGGGAGGTATTGTTTTCACACCAAATTTCACATGTGGAGATTTTTACATATCTCTACGAATCATGCATTTTATTAACAGAAAAAAGTATTTTTAGCATGATGTCTGTCCGTCCGTCCGTCCTAAGAGATGTGTACAGCTTGAACGGCTCAACGGATTTTGATGAAATTTGGTATATTTACTTAATGCATCAGTATGATGAATTGATCAACTTTTGGTGCAAATCCAGAAAGCGGAAGTGGTAGTATTAGCGATCGACGATAGGAAGGGAAGGGTTATTTTCACACCAAATTTCACTTGAGAATTTTTACATACCACCACGAATCATGCACTTTGTATTGGTTTTATCCCCGAGAAAAATCATTTTTATTAGTTTTTTTCTTAATTTAAAATTAAATCACAGCCAGCTCCTACTTATATATTATAAATAAAATAAAATTAAAAATATTTATGTTATATGCCTATCTGTTTTTTATTACATTAATAGATATATTAAAATTATTTGAAATTGTTTCTGTAGCTGGAAATTAATTTACTTCAGTTCGAACCTGGCCACAGGTCAACTTAATTTTTTAAGAACCAAATTGAAAAAATTTAGAAAAAACTGGACTAGATTTATGAATTATAATTTGCATTTATAAAAAATTATTTTGGAAATAGTTCCTCCAACTGAAAAATATACTGGAACTAAAGAAGGTTGAGATATATAAAATGTTAATTGGGTATGTAACTAATGTATTACTTACTAAATTTTTTTAGAATTAAAATAGAAATTCATACTCGAAAAGAATTGTTTAACGTAATTGGCTAAGAACACAGCAAAGAAAAGCATAACTCATCGATATCTTCGAAATCACATGTAGAATTATTATACCGTATCCCAACCAAGATAAGAACAATTCTTACCATTTACCCTCATTTTTATGAAATATTTTTACATTAAATTATCTTGAACCATTTACATTAATATACCAGATACTTGTTTTTTTTTTCAAAATATGATAATTTCATTAATGAACTTCTTTTATTGATCTATTTATACTTTCTCGTAAGAGATAGTATTGCGATCACGAAAATTTTCGATGTTGAGTTTTTGATGTTTTTATACGTTTTGAAGGTTCCTGAATCATTTTCACTAAGGTTGAGAAAAATGTCTGTGTGTGTGTATGTGTGTGTGTATGTATGTAGACAAGATTACGCAAAAACGGTTTGAGCTAGAATGATGAAATTTGGTACATGGACATTATTCAAAATTCATAGTTTTCTTTCAACTTTTGAGAAATGTAGCTCAACCGGAAGAGGGTCATTACCTACAACGTTTTGATTTTTTTTCCTCTAAAGTGACCGTAAAAATAAAAATATATATTTGATAATTTTTCACATGATTACTAATTGTATAAAACTGCTATATATAGAATTTCAGCTTGATTGAATTGCTGAAAGTACCAGAATTAATTTTTTAACACTGCAAATCTCACGCGCCAACACGTGCCATGGTGCCATCAATAAAAAGCCAAACATGCGCTGGTTTAATAATTATTATTTATAATTTATAATTAATTAAATTTAATTTAAATATAATATATTATGTTATTTAATCCAATTCAAATTGCGAGATAGTCAAGTGGAGACACTCCAGCTTATTTTTTTAAATTTTCATTAAGATCTTTGAATAAAATTAAGCTTATTGATTTAATAGAATTAATAGAATTAAACTTATTGATTCGATTTAAGATGTATTCTAAAACACCACTAATTTTAAAAATTAATATTTGTTTATTTTATTTTATTTTAATATGTATTTTATTTGAAATAATTTGCAGTAGAGCGCTCACCTCTGCACTCCCCGCTCGCCCCTCTCCTAGCCTCTTTGCCGCCTGGCCAAACCTCCTCCTGCCGTCCGGCCGAGTTGAACGTATTAGTTCCGCTTCCCTCGTGAGTGTGAGACCCTGAACGGCTTCTCCACTGAAATCATCCCTTAATCAGTCGCTAATCAAGAATTAATTGTAATTTTATTATTTATTTTTATTAATTAAAAGGAAGATTAGTGAACTTTAAAAAAAAATATTTCAATAAAAATTAAATTTTATAAAATGCATTTTTATAATTTTTTATTCATATGCCCAAATAAATTTATAAATTTTTCATTCCAATCTTTGAAAAGAATTAATCTTAAATATTCTATCAGATCTCATTAATTAAATTTTATTAAAAGTTAAATTAAAATTATTTAAAAATTAAAAAATCATATACAAAATTTTATTTTTCTTTAAAATTATATTTATTGAAATATTTTTTAAATTTGAATATATATATTAATCCTATTAAAACTTATTCATTTAAAAAATAGGAAGATGTGTTGATTATTTTCAAAATTTATATAATATAATTATAAATCAAAAAAATATAAATTTCTTATATTTATATAGGAATATATAATTTTAAATATTCTATATATTTCTTTCATTATCGCTCACACCGTTCCTTTCCAATCTCATATGAATATTGTTTTGTCAATTTCATATTATTATAACACTTTTGAAAAATGAATAATATTTCTATTACCTAAATATCAATGAAACAGAATAAAATCTTCGTGAAATTAATAATATAATCATAATTAGCTTTCTGATGTTTTCTAAGATATTTTTATTAAATGTCTATTAAATGCGTATTATAACTTATTATAATCATGGTTCTATATAGGATGTAAAATAATTTTAGTATTTTAATATTACAGAAATAAGATAATATTTTTAAAAATCTATACCCTTTTTTAATCATATTAATATTATTTATTTATTTATATCTTATTTTTTTATTTCCTGTATATAATATAAATATCTAATCTTAATTATTTTTTTCTTTATCGAGGCGAGAGTGATGGACATCCATTCAAGTCTACGAGCTGTTCTTCGAGTTGAATCTGCGAGAAATATCAACCCTTTATTAACTCCGAGGTCAGTATTTATTATTAATTTTATTATTAATTCAATTTAAATTTATTTATTGATTATAAACTAATAAGTTATTTTTCTTCTTCTATTTCATGTTTCCATCTTCGTTCCTGCTACTGAATGTTGATTTGAATTCTTGATTATCTTCTCCATCCTTCATGACGATGAAATGATTGAAATACAGCTCTCCAAATGTAAGTAATAATCGTTATTTATTTAGCATGGCGCACTTTAAAATAGAAAATGTAAATATAATATTTAAAGTAAAGTTTAATAGAATATAGAAAGTAGAATTGAATTACAATGATTTTTTGCTTTTGATAATATTCATTAGGAGATTATAGAGCATTATATTAAATTATATGACAAAATTTAGTGAGATTATGGAATTTCAGAGTACATCTTTCAAGAAGAAGCATTGATAAAGGAGGCAGAAGAGACAAAGGTAGTTTTAGAATTAGTAGGTTTCGATGCGTTATACTGGGAGGGTGGCTATTTTTTGATATATATAGTTGTTAGAAATTTTCAGGTGGTTGCCTCCTACATCCATGCATGTTCTCATCATACTAATTCATAGATTAGATTAGAATTAATAAATAAATAAAATGTGGGTGGTTAAAACAAATGCCATGCTATTATTTAAGGGATGGATTGCATGAATTGCATGTCAGGTCTGAATTGTGCCTTTTTGCATTACTGAGAGTGTATTTGAGGTGGATTGGATGAACGGGCATTCGGGAAGGTAATTCAGCACAGTTCCGAAATGGGATTAGCCTGAACAGGAACAAATTGTTGGTTACCTTTTGAGCGCAGGGCTTTTACGATTAGCATGGGCCTTCCATCGATATTGATGGAGGCTTTGCACTCCCTTACTAGGTAGGTTTTATTTCAGGTTGCCCCGAATGTCGCGATTTCATTTCGAAATCCAAAAAATCAAAGGCACTCTCAGCTGATTCAAAGAGGCTACAGACCAAACGCCTTATTTTTTTTTTAATCTTTTTTTTAAGGCAAACTTTCTTTATTATTACTTTTTCTAAATTTCGGAAGGCGAGGCTTGGAAGGGCTAATTTATGGGGAAAGGAGGAGGCCCTCTTAAATATTCAATTGTTTTTTTTTTAATTTAATTAATAATAAAAAAATAATTGAATATCGCGATTATTTTCTTTAACTTTTTATTTTCATTTTGAAATATTCAATTTCATAATTTAAACTTTAATATATTTTAAATATTTTACTATATAGGTAGAATTAATTATTATTATAATTTCTCAATTCAAAATTAAAATGCAAACATCACAAAAAAAAAATCATATATATTGTAAAAATATTATATATCGTAACTCTTTTTCATTATTCTTTCTTTTTAACTTACCAAATATAAAAATATTTTATTTTTTTTTATTATGGAAATTATATTTCATATGAATATAAATATATTGTAATCGAATATATCTATACTCAATAATAATTTAATATTAATAAATTATCAAATTTTTTTCTTATCATTGTACTGATAAATCATATTTGGAAAGAAATAAAATATAGTTAAGCTTATTTAAAAAATTAACTTAATGTATAACTTTTGTTAATTATAAACATGTGGTACAACTTATTTTAAATAAATAAATAAAATTAGATCTCCTAAAAATTTTTTTAATATTGATAGATCAAATATTCTTAATCTTTAGCTGACTTATAAATCCCTTGCTTATTCTTATGTGTATTCTGTCCCAGTATCCCCGATAAAAATGTCTTGGTTTACATAAATAATAATATCATCCGTGAATAAACCCAATATTATTCAATTTTTACCGCCCGACGATAGTAAGGGAGGTATTGTTTTCACACCAAATTTCACATGTGGAGATTTTTACATATCTCATTTTAATGCATTTTGTATTGGTTTTATCCTCGGGAAAAATCATCTTCATTAGTTTTTTCTTAATTTTAAATTATATGACGTCACAGCCAGCTACTACTTATATATTATAAATATAATAAAATTAAAAATATTATTATATTATTATATTATCACTTGTCACTGGACGCTCGAACAGTGCAGTCGCTTGATAACGATTGCAGAAGTAGCAATCGAAACGTTGTGTATATGTTTGTATTTTTTGAATAAATTTACAATAACAAATATCAATATGTGGTTTAATTTACAAAATTCCGTTATAAATAAAAATATTTATGTTCTATCCATTTCTGTTTTTTATTGCATTAATAGATACATTAAAATTATTTGAAATTGTTTCTGTAGGTGGAAATTAATTTACTTCAAACCGTCGTTCGGTTCGGACCTGGCCACAGGTCAATTTATCTATTTTGGTTATTTATTAATAAAAAAATAAAATATTTTAATTATTATTATTATAATTATTTAAATAATGTTTTTTTAATATTTAATTTAATTTTTAGCAGTATTTTCAAATATATATTTTGATTTTATTCTTATTATAATTTTTTTTATATATTTTATTCTTTTACAGGTCAAATATTTATAATATAATTATGACTTGACTTTTGAACTTCTCCTTTTACTAATAAATATATAATATTAGCAGGATAAATTATTTTGATAAAATAATATTCGAGGGAATCATATACGATGTAGTTATTGCAGTAAATTAATTTTACATATCACTATTAATCGATATATTTTTTGCAGAAGAAATATTAGGTAAATATCAATGCGGATTCTGACCAAATATTAGATCAGATATGGAGAATAAAAAGGCGAATTGAATATTTCTGTTCACCAATTAATTGTAAACTTTTTAGTAAAGCATATGCCTGATAGACTTTTTTAAATTTTGTTCTTAATGACAATTTCGAAAAAGAGTAATGCGGGAATCAATTCTAAGAAACTTTCGATATTTGGAAGGATTTGTGATTAGACAAATTGGGAAAAAACGGAAACGGAATCCAATTAAACAAAAAAATTCAATTATTATTTTATGGAGAAGACTTAATAGGAGATTCGGCAATTGAAATTAAAATGTATGAAGGGACCTGATGGTAGTGGCTCAGAATAACGGATAGTCTGTGGAAGAATGGAGAAACTTGGAGAAATGTGGTTGCTGCGGTCAAAAACTTTCGATTTCCGTAGAGCCACAGACCTATGTACCTATTTATAATTGAATGAATATATAAAAAAAGCTAAATTTGAAAACCAAGAGAAAAGCTACAATAGAAAATTAGGTGTCGAAACAACAGCTAATAAAGAAAAGAGTAAAATTGGTAAAAATAAATAAATATATAAAATCAAATTCATTGCAAAATTAGATATAACGAAATATTGAAAATATAAGAAATTGAAAAAAATATGATAAGAAAGAATAGAATATATACATATATTTATTTATAGAAAAAAAAGATGTTATTTTAAGATTAACGTTTTACACAAATGCACTGAAATGTTGATTATTGACATGTTTGGGAGAAAGATTTGAAATGAAATTTAATATTAAAATAATAAGTGTATATATGATTATAATTTTCTTATTATTTTATATTTCTATTCTATATTTGATTATATTATAATACATATTATTTATATTATTATTTATATTAGGCATTTAACCAAGGACGAATATCAAAAATGAATTAAAAATAATTAAATTAATTTAATTAAAGAAAGAATAGAATATATATCTATATATATATATATATATATATATATAGAGAGAGAGAGAGAGATAAAAAAAGAAAACACTTTAGGATTAACTTTGTACACAAATGCACTGAAATGTTGATTATTGACATGTTTGGAAGTTGAATCTAAAGATTTGAAATTTTCTTATCATTTTAAATTTCTCTTTTGATAATAATATATTATTATACATATTATTTATTTTTTTATTATGACCAAATTATTTTGAAATGTATATAATATGTAAATGTTTAGGGGAAATCATGCTTTCTCTTAATTTTTTTCGTGATCTATTTTCATTGCCATTTGGTTATTTCAAAATAGACAAAATATTGTAAGCTAATAAGTAATAATAATAATAATAATAGTAATAAGTTAGCCAAAAAGCAAAAAAAATCTGGTTTTCCAATATTATCTCTCACCCGAGAGGTGAAATATCATTTTTGAAATAATTAATTATTTCATATCAAAATCAATTGAAACCATCTAAATAAACTTTAAAAATAAAAATTAAAAACAAAATTTGATTTGAAATCATATTATATTTTTAAAAATATTTAAAAAAAAATTCTTCTTTTTGTATTAGTTTATTCTTTTTGTATATATCCAACTTTTTTGAAAGACAAAGAATTTAATTTTAACAGATCTTCAAAATGTTCATTATTCATTCATCAAAATTTGCAGAACTTAAGTTGAAAACCAAGCAGGTTTACTGCAGTCTTGTTTTTTGATGGTTAAATATCATTTCCCTAAATACAGCTTGAATAAAATTGTTACTTATAAAATCAAAAATATAAAAAAGTATGAATTTAATCAAATTTCTTGTGAAGAAAAATTTTGTCTATCTGTGTAATAAGGGAAAAATTGCATTTTTCACAATTATGTTTAATTCAATTCAATTTAAATTAAGAAAATTTTCTCCGGGTGGTTTGCACATGGCCAGTTTGTATACTAATTTAATCAAATAATATTATTATGGAAATATTTGAATTTTCAAAATACTAAAGCTAAAAATTTGAGATAATTCTCTACCTTGATATTAAAAATTCCAACATCAAATCAAAAATAAAAGACATTCTATAGATATGATTTTATTTTTTTTCATTTTATTTTAATAAGATTAACAATAGAATATAAATTAAATATATATATATACACATATATATTTTACATTTAAAAAATAATAAAATTATGAATATTATTAATATAATAATTTAAATAAAATTGGAATATCTCATTTCTGAAATAATATATAACTATAAAAAATATAACATATTACTACAAAAAAAAAATCTTTAAAATTTTTAAAATTTTCTCATATATTTATATATATTTAAAAGTTTATATTATTTTCAAAATATAAATACTTTATAAAATCATTTATTTGCAATTTATAACTAATGTTATCTGTTAAAAGATATGAATGAAAATTATTTTAATTTCTTCAAATATTAAACAAAATAATTTTTAAGGTGGATTTTTTTCAAACAGTTTTTATAAATCCTGTTTCTGTTAGACTGTGTAATCTATGAAATCGACGCCTTCTTAATCTTGCTATTTCATCAGAGAGTTGGTAACGAGTGGAAAAGAAATCACAAATTGGAGCTCCGGTTAATGCAGTAGCTACAAATTGTTCAGCACTTATAGCCCATGCTGGATCTGAGTCGGATCCTGACTGAATCCCAGGATTTCCATTTCGATCCGACCCTCTTTCAAGGGATTCCGATTCTTCAGTCGATGGGGATTTGGTCCAATTATTAGTTGCCGCCGCAGCGGCAGCTATTAAACTATCAGATGATTCATCACGTTCCAATAAAAATTTCTTTCCAACATCACCGAGTTGTAGTAAAAGTGTTCCTATAAAATAAAAATAATTAGATATTAATTATTAATATAATTGGCACGAAGATAGAGGTCTTTGCATTAAGAGGTTTAATAAAAAATGAAATATAAATAGAATATATGTTTATAAAAGAAATGTATATATACGAGTAAACCAACATTTTTAATAAATAAATTATTTAATTACATTTTTATAATTTATAAAAATAAATATTAAACTTAACTCAAATTTTAATTTTGAATCGATATTTTTAATTAATAAAGAGTTAAGTCAAAAAAATTATATGATAAAATGTATTATTTTAAAATTTTTACTGGTGTTATAATTTTTTTTTATAAATTTTATTTAATTTATATTTCAATAATTATATAGTATATATATATATAATTATTATGTTTGTTGGGTTTATAATTTTTGAGATTAATATAAGATTGTACAAATAGTTTTTATTTATATAAATTTACCAATAGTGGCGATTGAATGAAAAGTCTCTTGATCTTCTGGTTGTGCTTGAAATAAATCATAAATAGTTTTCCATAGCATTATGAAATAAGACTGTTGCATTCTTGGTAAATTTTTCAAATCTCCTCTTCCTGGACCAGATTCAAGGAAAGCTCTAAGACTTTCTAAACTTCTTGTTTCCAATAAAGGAGAGCCTAAAAATAAATAGAAATTTAGAAAAAATTTATGAAATATTAAACAAAAAATTAAAATAAAATAATAAAATAATTTTCTTTTCAATTCATACCAGAATTTTCTTTTGTATTTGTATGGTTAAGAATTCCATCAAAAAATGTACTAGCTTCATGAGCTACTTCAGCTCCGCTTTCTAAAATAATACAGATTTTTAAAATATGTGAATTACATATTTAAAATTATTTAAATAATTAATGTATCTTAATAATTAATTAATTAACTTAAAATATATTTCCACATTATATATGTTATTATTATATTTTTATTTAATTGATGAAAATAAGTTGACCTGTGGCCAGGTCCGAACCGACCGACGGTTTGAAGTAAATTAATTACCAACTACAGAAATAATTTCAAATAATTTTAATATATCTATTAATGTAATAAAAAACAGATATGGATACATAAATAATAAATATAAACATTTTTAATTTTATTTTATTTATAATATATATGCAAGACCAGGCTGTGACGTCATGAATGGCTGGATGACGTCATATAATTTTAAATCAAGAAAAAACTAATAAATATGATTTTCCCGAGGATAAAACCAATACAAAGTGCATGATTTGTGGTGATATATAAAAAAATCTCCTTTGGTGTGAAAATAACCCTTCCCTTCCTATCGTCGATTGCTAATACTACCACTTCCGGTTTCCGGAATTGCACCAAAAGTTGATCAATTCATCCCACTGATGCATTAAGTAAATATACCAAATTTCATCAAAATCGGTTGAGCCGTTCAGGCTATACGGACGGACGGACGGACAGACATCATGCTAAAAATACTTTTTTCTGTTAAGAAAATGCATGATTCGTGGAGATATGTAAAAATCTCCACATGTGAAATTTGGTGTGAAAACAATACCTCCCTTACTATCGTCGGTCGGTAAAAAGGAAAAAAAAAACTTAAAAATAATACTCTGGTAAAAAATTTAAAAATGAAAATAAATAATGTATATAAATAGATATAATTAATTGTGTAAATAAATATATTACAATATTTTTATTTGTTTAATTTTTATTTAAGGTAAAGTTATTTGAAAAAATTTCCACCTGAAGAAGGCGATTCCATTTCTCCATCAATAATAAGAGGGGGAAGGTGTAAAATATAAAGTAATTTAAGACGATAAGTTGGTTCCCATGTAGATGTCATGCCTAAAGCAGCAGCTAATTCCCGAAAATTAAGAATACCATCATAATCAGCATCAAGAAGCTAAAAAAAATAAGATAAATTATACCATACTTTTTTAAATTAAATTCTAATTAGAATAAGGATAAATAAACAAAATCAATATCAAATTAACATACTCTAAAAAATCGAGCTGCAAGACTTTCAGCTTGAGCACCTCTTCCCCAGGGGGAAAGGGCAGTAAATATTATACGAAATAATTCAAAATCTAATTGATAAGCTTCATATGGTTGTCTCGATGGATCATGAAGACGAGATGGTGGAGGACGACGTTGACTCACTAATTCCTCACGCACAAAAATCAAAAGATCCTGAAATGTATTTTTTTAATTATTAAATATTTCATATGATAAAATCTTGCTATTTTTATTAAAAAATTATATATTATAATTTATATTTGAATTATATTAGGAAATAATACAATTATATTTACTTGAAGTTCATCAGTAGTGAAAAATCCATCGGATTGAAGACTACGAACAACACTTCTCTCAGCCCCTGCTTCTAATTGTTGAACAACTCTTAAACGATGCTTAAGTCGAAGTCGTTCAATAATACTAGGCGTTAAAAAGCCGTAATTACTATATGCTTCATGAATTAGAGATTGCACAGTAATGCTCTAAAAAATTAAAATAAATATTAATTTTAATTGAAAATAGTTAATTTATTTTTATAAAATTAATACTAAATACAACATAATAAACATTTAATAAATTTTAAAAAATAAAAATATAATTAGATGTATTTATAAAAATTAACCTTTTTTAATTCACCATCTTTGAATTGGATAAAATTCATCCTATCCTCATTGTATACACCTGAAAGATAATCGGCTAGGAGTTGCATTGCTTCTCCATCATCTCTACATTGAAGAAGTCGTTCTTGGTTTGACTCAAGAATGGTTAGTGCTATCTAGATAGAAATTAAATAGGAAATATTATTATTAATATTATTATTTTAAAATTATATTTGAACTAAATTAGTAAATGTTTAAGAAGACTTCTTTTAATAAATAATTATATTAAATAAACCATTTCCAATAATTCAATTTTTCTATGACTAAATCTAAATCTAAATCAAAAATAATCTGGAGTCTTAACAAATTTAATAATGAGCAATCAATCCTAATATATTTAATGGCATTTAAACATATACCAAGGCTATTATATATTCTCTTATATATATTGATTGATAAAAATAAAAAATCAAATTGGATATGTTATTTGTCAATATAAATAGATAATTGAATTGAATTGATAAATGACTGGCATAAAAGCTGCAACAAAAATAATTTACGATTTAATCAAATACATCTATAATGATGTTAAAATAATTTTAATAATATAATAATAGAAAAATAGAAAAGTCATTATTGGGAATTGATAATAAATAATCAATCACCTTAAATAAAAATATGAAAAAAATATACATCTACAAAAAACCGGCTTATTAATCGGTTAAATATTTGATAATGCCATTTCTTACAAATATTCATTTAAAAAAACGACGGGGCAGAATAAAGTTTATGAAAAATAAGAATTAATGTTTCTCATATTCTAATCAAAAGTCCAAAGTTTGGTTGTTAGTCCAAACTGTTTGGTGTCGTTGGCTGATATTAGGTTTAATTAATGTATTTATTCTAATCTAATCCGTGCAGTCTCTTAACAATTACTTCAAAAGTATTTAGTTATTTTAGTTAATTTATTTAGTATTTATTGGTTGTGATTGTGGGGACGACATAGTATTAATGTAAAGTTAACGGCAGGAGTTGCTGACATACCTTTAATTTCTATTATCAAAAATATACTATTCCATAATCATTATTACATATAAAATTAAAATTATATATATATAAACTTACTTGAAATATTACTTTGGCCCCATCATAAAAAAAACAATCAACAATATTAACCGCACTTTCATATGGCATAACACTAAAAAAAATAAAATTTTAGTGAATAGTGATTTTAAATTTACATAAATAAAATTAAATTTATTAAATCTTCTGAAAAAATTTTAGCAAATACAAATAAATTTTTAAAAGTTAAAAAAAAAATTGTAAAATAAAATATAAATATGTATATAAAATAAATGCTCTAGCAGAATAGGTGAATAAGATATTTTATAAATTTACACCTTTAAAAAATGTTAATTCTATTCAATATACAAAAATAATATTTTCCTTTTTTGTAAGATTTTGCTTTTATATGTTTAGAAATTGATGTTTTGTGTGTGGGTTATTTCTCAGATATATATTTTTATAATAAACTTAAATGATAATTATTAATTACCTAAGAAAAATAGTTAAAAACCAAGAAAGAGAAATCATTTTAATCATTCCAAGCTCATCAAGACATGTTCTTAAATGAGGAAGATGTTCTAAAGCAAGATCATCAAGAACTCCTTGGTCTACAAGAGCACCGACAACTCGATTATTATAATAATCTGGTAATAAATTTTCACATAAATTTGCTAGTTGCCAAAATGCTTCTTCTTCAGAACAATGAATCAAAAGTACTGAAGCTACAATATTCATTGCTTGACAATAACCTAATATTAAACAATATATTATATTATTTTAGAACAAGATAACCTTAATACAATTTAGAGAATATAATTAATTACCAATTTGTGGATTTCGTAAAGCGTATGCTGCTAAAACTCTCCTCAAAGCAGAAATTCCGATTTCACTTTGAAATGCAGGATGCTCTGGTAAAGAACGATGCAAATCCCTCTCAATTTCATCATTTGCTGTGCTTGTCTGTTGAAGAGCTTGATCTACAAGGGATCGATACTCTCCTGGATGAGCTGCCATTTCATGAGCTGCGCCTAAATAACAAAAATATATTTAAACTAGTATAAATTTACTGTAACTATGTAAAATAACTCGACTAATTACCTGAAAAAGACATCCATATTTCTCTTCTGAGTCTGTCAGGTACCCCCTGTAAAACTAATCTCGCTGCCTCGCTAGTCCTGTACATACTAACACCTCTTCCATATTCAGAGAGGTGCAATTCCCATAATTTTTCTTTCGCCTGTTCTCTTGCAATAATTTCAGTATCTTTAATTGCTTTAAAAAGGGAACCTAAAGGTGGTTGAAGTTGCCAAATAGGTTCTGAAAAATTGGAATATATTACTTTCTTATGAACATCTATATATTCGTAGATGAAAGTAAATACTGTAATTGCATACATTTATTATGTTGAAAATTAATATAAATGATATTTATGAGATTATTATATATTATGTGAGTGAAGGATTGAAATTGACATCACCAGAATAGGAAAAACATGTATGAATATAAATTTTCTAATTACCGGGTTCTTCACAATGACCGAAGCTTTGTCCACTAGAACTACTTTTTTGACTTGAAGAATCAAGACTGAAAGATATAATAATAGAAATAATTTAAAATAAATAAGTAAAGTTGATTTATTTCAATTATATAAACTCACGCTGCTGAGGAAGAAGGATTACTTCGAGATAACAGTTCACTTAATTTTTGCACAATAAAATCACGATCGTGTAATTGTGCAAATAGGAAACTTGTTCTTCCACGAGTTGTTATTAATAAAGATTTATCTACAGCAACATTCGATGGTTGATTTTCTGCTCGTTCAACCTAGGATAAAAAAAAATAAGAATATTATTAACTTTTATGTTGAATGGGATTAATAATTTTTAATAATATAAAGATGACCATTACTTGTTGAATATCTCTTAGAGGAATAACAAGGCTCACAAGACCTTTAACACGACTATCAAAGCATAAAAAATTACTCGAAAGAAACATTCTACCCCACACATGTCGTTTATTATAGGGTGTCCAAAGAGTTACGTCAGCAGAACCATCCAACTTTTCAGGAGCAGGAAGGCGAAAAAGTAATCGATAAGCCTCAGAAATTGCTCTAGCATCCAAATCTCTTTTTAAGAATGATGGCTTTTTCGGAACATTTTTACTAAAATTTGAAAATTAATTAAATTTTAAGAAACAGCAAAATGAAAAATAAAATTTTAATAAAAAAAAAATTGATTGAGTTGATTTAAAAGAAAAAAAAAACATTTCATTGATAAGTATATATCATGATTATATTAATTTATGTTACCTTAGTTTATTTAACAGATCCTTATCTTGATTAAAATCTCCTTTATTATCAATTAGTCTAAAAATTAGTTTTTAATTATATTTTATAAAATTAATATAAATTTTAAAAAGTTTATATTAAACTTACTGCTTCATTGCTAAGTTGGTTAATTGCTCCATTAATGAATAGGTTTCAGATTTTTTTAAAAACATAGAAAAATGATGCTTAAAAAATAATAAAAATTAAAATTAACTCTTAACAAAAATAAATAATAGAAAATAATGATATAAAAACAAATACTTGATGATCTCTTGTGCCCACTCTTATTGAATCTGGAAATAATAAGCCATTCGTCTTATCTAAATCGGTTATATCAGACCATCGCACAATTAATTTCGTTTCTTTCCCTAAGATATATGCATAAAAACATAAATGATGAACTGATAAATACATCCATCCTTGACGAGGCATACGCCCTTTCCAATAACTTAAAAAATAAAAAAAAAAATTAAGGTTAGTGATTAAAAGAATAAAATATTAACTTATTAATTTATCTTACCTGCATGAATAATAATTTACTAATTTTTCATCCATAGGCATGTTAAATAATCGACTAAATTGTTGAGAAACAGATTTAAAAGATTTCGTATCTTCATCTTAAAAATAAATATAAATATATAGATTTCATTTAAAAAAGAAAAAAAACATAGAAGTAGAAAAATATAAATAAATCAATTGAAACATCCTTAATTACATATTAGATTAACAATATTATTTTCATGAATAGAAGAAATAAGTAAATAACATCGATAAATTTTTAAAGAATAATACTTAGATAAGATATATTAAACATATATATTTTGTAAAAATGAAATAAAATAAAATTATTTTCAAAACTATATACAAATAAAAATATAAAAATAAGTATATATTTAATTATATTATTAAAGGAATAATATATGTAATGTATTTAAATTTCTCAAAATATTTTATTAAGGTTGTAATGATCAACGATAAGACGATTTGTAAAACGGCAATTGTACTCTAAATTTTTTGTGATTACTGAATTTTTTTACAGTGAATTGATAAAGTTCACTTATGAACTTACAGATTTATATATCTATTAATATATGTACAATATAAGATAAAATTTTCAAAAATAATCCAAGATACCTTCTAGAGTATTATCAGGAACAGTATTAGCAATAACGGATTGAATTTTACAGCAAACAAATTCAGTAACATCATCTTCATTGTCAATGGAATTAAGGCTATCAGAAAGATTCTTTTGAAGCCATTCCCAATCTCTTTCTATTTCATTATATGTAATTGAACAGGCGATCACTAAAATGTACAAAGTTTTAATATATCAGATATTATGAAATAATAGATATACTCACAATAATAAACTTCTGAAGTCGGTGTCTGATGAAGAATTCGAAATGGTGGTGGTCTAGTATTAAAAACACTATCAAGGGTTCCAACAAGCAAGGACGAGAGGCCTTTTGTTTTTCCATATCCTTTTCGTCTTTGAAGGACAAAATAGGGATTAGCTTGTTCTGTCACCCTATGAAAAGATTAAAATATAATAAAATATATGTATTTTTACAGATAAATAAATAGAAAAATATATATACTAAATGAAAAATTATAAAAACAAATAATTTTGACATACCATAGGGCATTTGCCATTAACACTTCTTGGGGCTTTACCCACATGATTAAAATCAGAAGAATTATATTAAAATTATTTTCAACAATCTCTTACTGACATTATGAATATTCTATATAAAATAGACAATAAATGAATGTTTTCTATCATATCATTTTGTTATCTTTTCCCAAAATAATATATGACAGATAAGTGATAAGCTAGTTAGTTCACCGAATTTCCTAAAGATGGCGTTTTCGTTCATTTATTTTTTTATTTTTTAATTTTCATTTTGAAACGCGATGTGAACAGTTTTGTTCCAAATAAGGAAGTTTTTAACAATTATATTTCTTTTTTTTAAATATAAAAGTTTGATGAAATTGAAAATGGCTGATACGGGTGAAACATTATTGGAAAGTGCAAATAATTTCCCATCCCAAATGTGCAATAGTCACCTTTTGGCTTCAAGTGAGAATTCGGATGAAACGAAAGGTTTGTAAATAAATCAACATATTGTCTTGGCCTAAGACATTCCTCTCATCCTGATTCCACCAGTTATACTCCTTTTTAACTAAGATTTTTCTCAATTTGGTACATAAAATATTTGTTTTATTACTATAAAATTTTACATTTCTATTTCACATTTATGATATATCATAAATTGATATACCAAACAATAACATATTGTCAACATTTTAATTTAATTCTTTATTTATTCCCCACCAGAGATATTTTGACATATATAAAAAAGTAAAACAAAATAATGAAGAAAAGGTTGTAAAGTAATTATTTATTATATTAAAACAAAGTGATTATTATTCTTTTATTATAATCAAGCTCTGCATTCTTTCCAACCTGTTGATTATGATTGGTCCATGTTACCTTAATCACTTGTCAAGCTGAAAACATCCTCCATTTTTATAGAGCCAAATTTAAATAATATAATTTTAATTATTTAATTAAAATATAGTTAAAAATCAATTTAGAATATTTCTATAATTATAATTTATTTTTTTCGTTCTTTATATTTTTAAATTGACATTAGTGTGACAAGTAGGTATTCTATATGTCACTAAATTTGACACCGGCAATCCTTAAAATACCTCTCTTATTATGCACAATATTATTATTATATTCTTTGTTAAAAAAATAATAAATTTTTGATACTATTTTTTTTTGAATTAGATGATGATGAAAGTCCAAGGGAAATATATGTGCCTTTGGAAACTATACCGGAAACCCAACAAACTAGTGAACTAATTAATGGTCATCAAAGTAGTAAGTTGTTTTTTATGTATTTTATATTCTTTGCATATTTATTTAAATCAATTAAGTTACCTGATTAAACTATGCATTCAAGTCTCTCATAACCTCTTAATATGCTTGAATTCATTAATTATATAATTAGATCTTCTATGTTTTAAAAATATTATCAACTTCTATTTGTTTATACTCTTAATATATTAAAAAAAGACAAGATATATTTTTTAAAATCCAAAGGGAATTAATTTAATTGTAATAGAGATAATTGGAAGTAAAATAAACTTATTTTGCCTTGAAATGTAGAAAAATTTAAATTAATCACAAATTAAAATAACATAATAATCCCAAATGCTTTGCTGAACTGATAAAATCAAAAGAAACTGAGGTAATTATATTGAATGGTCATCCAAAACTTTACCAATGGGTTCCTTTTTTAATTCCAAATAAACTTTTCTTATGCAATTTTTCTAGTTTATGAGATAAAAATTATTAAAGTTTGCATATAAATTCATTGATATTCTATTTAGCTACCATGTTTTATTATTTTGACCATTAGAGGGCTCCACTAATTTTTGGGTTTTTTTTTCAGTTCGGATTAGATATAGAAAAATTAAAAAATTAATTAGTTAAATAATCCAAATTCAAACCGAACCAAACCGAAAAAACGAAAATTAGGAATAAGTGAATAATTAATGAATTAGTCAATAAAACATTATTTAATCACATCATATTTCGAGGTTCATAATAAGTTAATCTGGCAAACTTTAATCCTTTTTATCTCGTAAACTTGAAACGACAAGCAAAATTACATAAGAAATGTTACCATTTCATTAGTCAACTGAAAAAAAAACTAAACTCATTATATATTTCTATTTTAAAATAACCAATCATATTGATGATCAAATAATTCTTTTGGATTTATTTTTGCTATATGGTTGACTTTATGTGATATTCAATTATTATATATCTAATAGCTGGTTCACCAAGCCACGGGTCGGTACTTTAAAAAAATTATTCCTATGAATATATGAATATTTAAGATTAAGGTTAATATTTACAATAAATAAACGATAAAATACATGTATCTGAGACAATTTCAAATAATTTAAAAAGAACACTAAATTAAAAAAAAGTCATAAAACATGCAGCCCTTAAAATGTACGTATTAATGCACCTAATGACAGAAAAGTATGGCCTGTGGATATAATATAATATATATTTCGTAATTTAAATACAAAATATTATTAAAATAGATATTTTTAATTTTATTTCATTTATAATATTTTGTATTTAAGGAAACGCTGTCTGACGTTCCCCGGCCCCATTTTTTTATTATTAAAATTACTATTTTAAATGAAGAAAAACCTAACAAAGTAGATTTTTCCTGAGGCTGAAACCAATACAAATCGCTAAATATTATCTATAGTGTAAATTTCAAAAAAATCCTTTGGGCGGTTTAATATTTCAAAAATACAAATATATATATATATATTTATACAATTTTTGATATTTTATATAAGATATACAATGTATATACATACCTATTTGTAGTATATATAGATAATATAGAGATAATAGAGAGATACTAAAAAAATTACAAATTTTCAAGTTCATTTATTCTGTTTATGATTCTGTTCAAACACCAATGTTCCAATGTCGTAAAATCCTTAAACAAATATTTAAAATCTTACATTTGAAACATCACCATTAGAACTATTTCTAAGTTTAATCTATAACTTATATAACAATGGTAAATATAGAATTGTATAGATTTTAATGGATTTTTAAATCTATTGCTTCACTTAATTGTTTTATATATTAATCAATAACAATAAATGTATATATATAAAATGAAAATATATAATAGAAAAATACAATTTTATAATATTATTTGTGAAGAAATGATTGAAAATACTATTTATAGAATTGTTATTTCGAGAAAAGAAATCTACTTAATAAAGACAGGCAGCAATTCGAATTCTCTTTTTCAAATTGGGCTTGAATATATATATATATATATATATATATATATATACATATATTTGTATTTTTAAAATATCGAAGGATTTTTTTGAAATTCACACCATAGATAATTTTTATAAATATTCTATTGGTTTCAGCCTCGGGAAAAATCATCTTTATTAGTTTTTTCTTAATTCAAAATACGAAATTTAAATGACGTCAGCAACTACGTCACACAGCTCTTCCATAAAATCAATAAAATATAACCATCTACTTTAAACAAACAAAAAATAATAAATTAAATACAATTGCTTTTGAAATTGATTTAATATTTGTACTTTCTTCGAACTTTATAAAACTTTTATAAAAAAGTATTTAAATAAATAATTAATTTTCATTGTACGAGGTATGTTCAAAAAAAGGTGAATTTTGAATGTTTGCGGTCTGTGTTCTTCGATTTTTTACTTAAAAAAAATGGATCAGAAATCTGTATTAAATTTTGTTAAAAATAGAATAAAGTGCTTCAACGCACTTAAAATGTTGACTGTGGTATTCGGCGAGTCTACTTTGTCTCAAAAAATGTTTATAAGAGCTACAGACGCTTACAGAAAAGGCCGATAAGATGTTGATGATGAGCGTTTGCTCACTGTTTTCTTCGATTACAATGACGTGGTGCATCACGAGTTCTTACCAATAGGTCGTACTGTTAATAAGGAATGCAACGTTTGCTTGAACCAATACGGCTCAAACGATCGGAATTGTGGAAAAACTTCTGAATCACGATAATGAACCAGCACACACATCATTGCTTGTTCGTGATTGTTTGGCCAAAATCATAACTCAACCACCTTATTCACCAGATTTGGCCCTCTGCGACATTTTCCTATTCCCAAAAAACTGAAGAGACCAATGAAAGGAAAGCGTTTTGCCACAATGGATTAGATAAAGTCGGAATCGAAGATCGAACTGATGACCCTACTGAAAAGCGCATTCCAGAAGTGCTTCGACGATCGGAAGAAGCGCTGGCTTAAGTGCATTATATCTGAGAGGAATTACTTTGAAGGGGACAAAATAGATATTGATGAATAAACAAAAACTTTTCGAAATAATTCAAAATTGACCTTTTCTTTTGAAGAAACCTCGTATTAGTTACTTTTGATGATGTAAAAACTCGAAAGTTCATGAGTTGCCTTCCCAAAGCCAGCAAGATAAGCTCGATAATAATAATGAATAGCTCCAAAATAGAATGGTGTGTTTTCTATTTTGATGGGATGTTGGTTTTTGTTGAGTGAGAGTGATGGGAAGAGGAAGAGGAGTGTCGAAGGGTAGTGTGTCTGGTGGTGGTGGTGCTCCGGGAGGGTTGGGCGAGGTGCGCGGACTCTCCGGGGGAGTCGACGCGGCTGCAGTCGCTGCTTCCCTGCGGCTCGATCCTCATCTCGCACCCAGACCTGTTCCCGTTTGCTCCCAACGTGGCGGTCAGACGGGCCATGCTCACCCACAGCCACAGCGATGGCGAATTTCCCATCTACTCGCAAGGTAGACTATCGATATTTATCTATTCTGCACCTTTCACGGGAACGCCTTGTTCGGAAAATCAAAAAAAATCACTCTCAGCATGCTAATCTAACAACGATTCAATTCATCTAAAATCAAATAACAAACCAAAATGACAATACGAGACTGGATATTAAGAGAATCCTAAAACCAAATTACCCATACAAAGAAAGTCATCCCCAAAATAAATAAAATTAAAACATTTAATTATAATTCTTTCGATTACCATGAATATATTTCTTTGTATAATTATATTTAGTTAGTTTATTTATTAATTACTTTTTTTTGTTTATTTCTAATGTCAATATATATATATCTAAGATAAATTATTATTTAAATAAAGTTATATTTAAAATGAAAAAAATAATTGTTTCTATATATGGAAACAATAACAAAACTGATTTTATTCTATAAACAGAATTCTATATATTCTATATAGAATTACACTTCATAAATATAAATAAGATCTTTTATAACAAATGTGATTTCAATAAATATTGACAAATCACTTCCTATATAAAAATTCAAGAAAATAAATTATTTATTAGGATTGATAATTATTTGTTATGTATATATAAAGATTTAATAATTATTATTATTATTGGATTTATATATTATTCTTAAATTTTTAATTAATTAATTATTTATTGACCCTTTGAAGAGGGTGCATCCCAGATATGTTTCAGCATTCCTCTTTAACCTGTCCTGCCCATTCTTCATTAATAAATCCATAACAACTATAGTATATATATATATTCTTTCTTATCTTATTATACTAGCAAAAATTCTATATATATAAATATATATATATATATAAAAATTTGTATTTTTGATATATTTAACCGCTAGAAAGATTTTTTTTTAAAATTCACACAATACAGCAGTGGCGTACCTAGAACTTTTGCCGCCCGGGGCGATCTCCAGTTTGCCGCCCTTTCTATTATAAGTCAATCAAATAGTGGTTTTTATAAATTAATACACATAAATAAATTATTAAGTTATTTAATCAATATTAATTAATACACAGAGAGTAAATTTTTTTACACATATTTGTATGCACTCGTAAACATATTTATATAATATTTACTCTTCTAGCTTTCATACTAGGAAAATCGTGTATAATGCTCTCAAAATTTATATTATTTGTAATTTCTTGTTCTATTGACAATATTGCAAGATTTTGTAGTCTTAATTGACTCATTGTAGAACGAAGATAATTTTGCCGAAAAAAATCTTAAAGATGCGTTTTACGAATTCAACGAATTTTAATGAATACAATAAAATAAAATTATTATCCTGTTCTTGGAATTAGAATTCAAAATTTACACTCTAAAATGCATTTATATACACCGAGGAATAATATTCGAAATCATATAGTTGATCATAATTTATATAAATCAAATTGTAAACTTATAATAATCATAATAATCATTTATTATTCAAGAAAGAAAAAAAATAAATATGAAATGAATAAGTTGCTTTTTACAACTATAACTAAATATAAAAAATACCGCCCCAAGATAAGTGCCGCCCGGTGCGGACCGCACCCACCGCCCCCCCCCCCTTTAGGTACGCCACTGCAATACAGATAATTTTTATAAAGAAAAATCGATGTGTATTGGTTTCAACCTCGGGGAAAAATCATCTTTGATAGTTTTTTCTTAATTTAAAATAGAAATTTTAATAATAAGCACCGGGCACAATGCCGGACAGCGCTTCCTTAACTACAAAATATTATAAAATTAAAAATATTTATTTTAATAATATTTTATTATCAAATTACGAAATATATATTATGTTATATCCACAGGCCATACTTTTCTGTCTATCAGTGTATTAATACGTACGTTTAAGGGCTGTATGTTTTATGACTTTTTTTTTTTATTTTAATTTATGTTTTGTTAAATTGTTTCATATATTTTGTCGTTTATTTATTTTAAATAATAATCTTAATTTTAATTATTCATAATTCATAAGTTATAATTTTTTTAAAGTACCTTTTAAAGATTTAATAATTATTGTTATTATTCAATTTATAAGTCTTATATTTTTTATTAATTAATTATGTTTTGATCTTTTGAAGAGGGTGCCAGCAACCCTCTATAACCTGTTCTGTCCATTCTTCATTAATAAATCCTTAACAACTATTATATAATTAATAATTCAACTTATTCTATTTTCTCCACGAAAACTAAACTTAAATAAATGATCATTCATTATTATTATTATTTTTATTATTATATATTTAAAGTAAACTAATGTTACATAACGTAAAAAATTGAAACTTTAAGATTACTTTAATTTAGGAATTATTCACTTTAAAAATAATAATAGTAATTTTTTTTTAATATTTTTTCATAATTATTCTCTCAATGAAAAAAAAATATTTTATTATAAAAAGAAACCTTTATTAAATAGAATATAATATCTGTCTATGATTAAATCTTGAATGTTTAGTACCTGTAACACCGAGATATTGCTCGACCCTTTAACAAATATATATAATTTATTATTTTTATTTTTTTTTTTTTTTTTTTTTTTTTAATTTGTAATTACGATTGTGGGTTTTCTAAAAATGACTTATCAAAAATTTGTTTCCTAAAATGGTACAAATTAATTAAAATAACTTGATATTCATTTCATGATAAAAAATATATTCAAATATTCAATTTACTGATAAAATAAAATATTTGATCCTATATTATATATATATATATATATATATATATAATTAGATGGCTTCAGTTTGATATTTTTCAAAGTACCAATATATACTGTTTCGATCAAGGACTACTACTGATAATAATATAAATTCTGTAATTATATTGACACCTGTACTTGTCTATATTTTAATTAAGAAAGGTTAATTTAGCTTGATTTTCATTACATGATGAAAAAATATATTCAAATGTACTTGATAAAATATTTGTTCCATTATATATATATATATATATATATACAATATATGTTGTTATAATTAGATTTATCTATTAATAAAGTAATCGAATACGTTACCTTTTAACTATATGTAAAATATATAAAGTGCTACTATCAAACTATAATCAATCCCTTCTTAAAATTCATTCGGAATTGTTTTTTTCTTAAAAAAATATTATTTCGTTTTTTTTACTTTCTCGCCAGAGATAGAATTGCGATCACGAAAATTTTTGATGTTAAGATTTTGATGTTTTTATGCCTCTTGAAGATTCCTGAATCATTTTCACTAAGGTTGAGAAAAATGTCTTTGTATGTGTGTATGTATGTAGACAAGATTACGCAAAAACGGTTTGAGCTAGAATAATGAAATTTTGTACATAGGCATTATTCAAAATTCGTAGTTTTCTATCAACTTTTGAGAAATGTAGCCTATTTGAAAGAGGACCATTACCCACCACGTTTTCATTTTTTTCCCTCTAAACCAGGCGTCGGCAACCTATGGCACGCGTGCCAGGCTTGGCACGCGATGGGGTTCTGAATGGCACTCCACAAATTAATCAGGGAAATCGCGAAAATATCGAGACGAAGTGATTTTTAAATAAGAGAAAATGTTTAATTATAATTATTAACAACATTTCCCCGAATTGAACGATAAAGAATGGTTATGTAAATTGATGATTCTGACTGATATAACTAAACATCTCAATGAACTAAACTTAAGATTGCAAGGAAAGCGCCAAACTGTGCTCGAACTTTTTGAATATTGGACAGGATTTGCTACAAAATTAAATATATTTTTATGTGATATTAATACTAGTACCTACAAATACTTCCCAAATGATATAGCGCTTGTAAATAAATCGACCATAGACAAAGATGAACATAAAACCTTCGTTGAAGCACTTAAAGATGAATTATCCAGAAGATGCAAAGACTTTGAAGCTCTCATCTGCCTATATTTTCTTTCCTCGTAAAACCAGATTTAATAGATCCATTAATAATACCGTTTGATTTTTCAATTTTTGAGTGGATGAATGTTGATAATTTTGAAATGGAACTTATCGATAATATAATATACTAATATCTGCAGAATTATGGAAAACAAAATTTAAAGAATTACGAAAAAATCTGGAAGATGAATCTATGGAAAAATCGACTGCTATATTAAATTGTTGGATGTCATTGCCGGAAAGATTTAATTGTTTAAAGAAAATTGCATGTGCTCTCCTTTCCGCTTTTGGTTCCACATATCTCTGTGAACAAATTTTTTCTGACATGAAACATATTTTGAGTCCACAAAGAAGTCGTTTAACAACTGAACATTCAGGATCTTGTATTAACTTAAAAGTCACAAATTATACCCCTGATATTGAAATATTAAGCATAAATGTGCAGGGGCAAGGTTCGCATTAAAAATTTTTAATTTATGTTAGAATTTTATGTTATTTTTTTAATAAATATGTTTAAAAGATAAATTTGGTAAAAAATTATTCTCCTCTAGAACCCCATTATATAATTTAGAATTAAGGCGGCACCCTGAATCATATTGGTAGAGTGGCTTGGCACACCACAGCTAAAAGGTTGCCGACCCCTGCTCTAAACCATAGGTTTCCAAATTATTTTTTGTCGTAGATCCCTTGCCATGTTTTTCAGTTGATTTTAATTTTTTATAAAAAAAAATAAATCAAAAATGTTTCAAAAACTATGTCGGAAAAACGATTTACCTTTTTGTTTTATAGAGACATATTCAAAAAATCTATGTCGGAAAACAGTTTACCTTTTTTTAGAGCCGGGAAACCCCGTGGACCCCCATAGACCTCCGTAGACCCCCATTTTCATTTCATGTACCCCCAAATTTGTTATTCCCTGCCGTGGACCCCCTAGAGGTTAAAATAGACTCCAGATGTCTATATAGACTGACCGTAAAAAATAAGATATGTTTGATACAGTTTTTCACAAGATTAAAAATTGTATAAAACTGGTATCTATAGAATTTCAGCTTGATTGAATCGCTGAAAGTACCAGAATTAATTTTTTAAATTTTTTGACACGTTGACTCCAAATCACGCGCCAGCACGTGACATGGTGTCATCAACAAAGCCAAACCCGCTCTGGTTTAATAAATATTTATTAATTTTATTTATAATTTAATTAATTAAATTTAATTTAAATATAATAGATGTTATTTAATCCAATTCAAAATTGCGAGATAGTTGGGTGGTCCCCACTGGACACTCCAGCTAATTTTTACCGACCGACGATAGTAAGGGAGGTATTGTTTACACACCAAATTTCACATGTGGAGATTTTTACATATCTCCACGAATCATGCATTTTCTAAACAGAAAAAAGTATTTTTAGCATGATGTCTGTCCGTCTGTCCGTCTGTCCGTCCGTATAGATGTGTACAGCCTGAATGGCTCAACCGATTTTGATGAAATTTGGTATATTTACTTATAATGCATCAGTGGGATGAATTGATCAACTTTTGGTGCAATTCCGGAAACCGGAAGTGGTAGTATTAGCGATCGACGATAGGAAGGGAAGGGTTATTTTCACACCAAAGGAGATTTTTTTATATATCACCACGAATCTTGCACTTTGTATTGGTTTTATCCTCGAGAAAAATCATATTTATTAGTTTTTTCTTGATTTAAAATTATATGACGTCATCCAGCCATTCATGACGTCACAGCCTGGTCTTGCATATATATTATAAATAAAATACAATTAAAAATGTTTATATTTATTATTTATGTATCCATATCTGTTTTTTATTACATTAATAGATATATTAAAATTATTTGAAATTGTTTCTGTAGCTGGAAATTAATTTATTTCAAACCGTCGGTCGGTTCGGACCTGGCCACAGGTCAACTTATTTTAAATTGAAATGTTAATAATAAAGAATAATATTTTCTAATTAAATCGATTAAATACAATTTTTCAGTTTAATTAATATTGGTATTCTTTTATTATTTTTTTCTTAAAAAAATTCTAGATAATAAATAATATTTTAATGGTAAAATTTCTCTCAAGCCTTTGTCTAATTAAACGCAAAAAAATTAAACATCTCTTATTTATGAAAACATGAAAGCGTTTTTCTTTGCCCTAAAAAAAAAAAATATTAAATGATTTCCAAATGTAAAATTCTAATTGGAAGGAAAAAAATTCAAATATATTTACCGCTGATAGAAAATGATTAAATTGAGAACGCGAAGAAGATGTACTTCCCCCTCCCTTCCTCCCTCCTCTCTCTCTTATCAACAATCTAATTTAAACATTCCATAATAGGCAATTAACTTCGACTGATGATTAAAGTTCGTCTCTTGAAAATAACGACTTTACAATTATTTGAGAGAAGAATTATTCACTTTATTCTCTTTTGGCATGATAGAAACAAAGGAATCCATAGATACATTGAAGTTAAGCAACATGTAATGGGGCTGAACTTTGGCAGTAACCGCCCTTTCGGCTTTCTAAGCCCTCCTAATCCTAACATGTCATTCAGCTGTCCATTGGATTTCAATGGAATGATTCAAAAGTGGGGTGAGAAATTGGCAACCCTTTCTCATAAAATACACGCTTTTATGCTTATGATAGAAGGAACTTTGGTCTGATGATAATAATAACACCAAATTTTTGAAAAAAAAAGCGGGAGTGTCCTCCCCTAGACTTTCCCGCATATAAATAGGTAATTAGGTTATTATTATTATGTTTTAAAAACAATAAAAATAAACAAACTAATTAATTTAAATTATAAAGTAAAATGGTTTAACACTATTATATATATTTATAATTTACACCTAACGCTACTTGTATAGGTAAAATGTCACTTCCGGTAGTCAGATCATGATGAAATTTGGTACCTGAATTTTTTTCATATTTTTAAATCTATATACAAAATAGGAAGCAAATATCTCGAAGCAAACTGGTACTTTACTTGAAAGGTAAACGCAACCAGTGTAGGTAAAGTACCACTTCCGGTTAACCGATTTTGACGAAATTTTGATAGAAATCTACAAACTGTGAATAATATCGGTGTACCAAATTTCGAAGTCCTAGCTTGATTAGTTTTTGAGTAAATTTGCTCACAGACATTACATACATACATACATACACACACACAGACATAATTCGAAAAATGGTATTTTCCGACTCAGGGAGGTCTAAAACGTCAAGATCTATCGAAATCTCGAAGTCGAAATTTTTGACGATATTCCAATACTTCCCTTATACGAAGTATGCGGGAAAGTAAAAATTTTCAACGTAGATCTATTAGATAGCAAACAGCAAAATTTCAGACACGAATGTTTAGTTGTTTGTTTGTGGTGAGTAAGGTTTCTCATTTTTTTACCGATAAATAAATCTCTCTCACGCCCCTTCTTACATTGTCTACCCACTACGTCTTTAAAGCGGGCGTTTCCCAATCGGTCTTCCCACCAAAATATTTTTTGCTTTTCTTTCCTCTCCTATTCTAGCCACGTGCCCTACCCATCGTAGCCTTCTCGATTTTATAATCCTAACTCTGGAGATGCATAGAGATCATGCCGAGAAATGACGGAGACTGCATAACGAGGAATTGCACGATCTCCAGACAGATAGGGTTATAAAATCGAGATGGCTGCGATGGGCAGAGCACGCGGCTAAGGGCGAGGGGTATATTGGTCGGGAGACCGATTGGGAAACGTCCGCTTTGTGGGTGGACAATGTAGGAATGGACGTGAGAGAGATAGGAGAAGGTAGGAGTTGGATGGTTGTGGATAGAGACACTTGGAGAAATGTGGTAGCTGCACCCAAGAACTTTCGAATTCCGTAGAGCAGTGATTCTCAACCAGTGTACCGCGAGATTATGACTTTCGACTTTTTTTTCTAATTTTTTTCAATTTGGTTCTAAAAAAAAACGTTAAACCGTTTTTGGGACCACTTTTTTCAATATAGTAAACCTTTACACTTATCTTTTTCTTTGTGTGCCGCCAAATTTTTAAACCGTTAAAAGTGTGCCGCGGTAAAACAAAGGTTGAGAACCTCTGCCGTAGAGTCACAAAGATAAATATTGATAATAAAAAAAGAGATTAAGAATTTATTAATTTTAAATAAACATAACAATAAATAAGTTTATATTATTTTCGAAAACGAAATCACGGAATTTTTCCTCTTTATAGTAGATTTTCTAATAATGACTTTTGAAAAAACATCGCTTTTTGTGGCGTTTTATTACTCAATGTCCATTAGCTTTTAAGTAAATGAATGTACTGCAGACATTTATTTATTTTTTCACTTATCTGTTCATTTAAATTTTCCAAATTATTTATTCACTGAGTTCTATACAATATCTATTTAAAATATATTTTAGCAATTTTTTAAATTTTAAATATATTTCTTTTAAAGCATTATCCAAAGAATAATTGCATTTATTTTTATCTATTAACATTTATAAGTAGAATGTATAAAAATTTTCTTTCTTATCTTTGAATGATTTATTGATATTTTTAAATGCAATAGATATATTATATATGTTAATTTATAGCTATTTTTTTTTAACTTTTCATATAAAGGAGAAAAAATCTAATGTTTCCCTTTTGTTAACTGAGGTTATGAATGATTTATACATTAATATATGTAAATATCTAATAATAGAAAACTGTCGTATATTATTAATCTAAAAAAATAAGTTGACCTGTGGCCAGGCACAGAACCGACCGACGTTTGAAATAAATGAATTTCCAGCTACCTTTAGCTTTAGTGTGAAAATAACCCTTCCCTTTCTATCGTCGATCGGTAATACTACCACTTCCGGTTTCTAAAAGTTGATCAATTCATCATATTGATGCATTAAGTAAATATACCAAATTTTATCAAAATCCGTTGACCCGTTCAAGCTGTACACAATTATACGGACGGACCGACAGACGGACGGACGGACAGACATCATGCTAAAAATACTTTTTTCGGTTAAGAAAATGCATGATTCATGGATAATATGTAGAAATCTCCACATGTGACATGTGTTGTGAAAACAATACCTCGCTTACTATCGTCGGTCGGTAAAAATATCAAAATCAAGTTGAAATTAAATGTCAATGATCAGCACTCGGTCTAGCATTTATGGCGCCCCGGGAAAATGAATAAATTGGTGCCCCTATATTCGTAAAATTTATTACATTCATAAACAAAATGCCGCCCTTCATGACTTTCCGCCCCGGTCAAAAAGCCCGGTTTGCCGCCTTCTAGCGCGGGCCCTGCAATGATGTGATTAAAACAACTGAAAGGATTGAAAGGTCTCAGTACATTAAAATGTATTGAATAAATAAGTAGAAATATTTTTGCAATTTCATATTAACATAGATCTTTAATTTATATATCCAAACAACTTTTCTATTGTAATAATCAGTATCTAGAAAACCGAGATATCGCTCGACCCTTTAAAAAATATATTGATATACAATTCTTTGATTATTAACGTCGCTAGAACACGTGCGAAATATTGCTTGTACATCACAACAGAAAATCATTTCTGCACATAAACTCTTCAAATTGGGTCATGAATCCCTCAAAAAAAAGACCGGAATACCCGGATCGGCTTCAGGATGTTTTCCAGCATGACAACGCATTATCATACACATTAAGACCCATCCGGGATGCACTTGACTGGGAGTTGCTACCACATCCTCTCTACTGTCCAGATATGGCCCCTTTAGACTACCATATATGCAAATATATTCGATAGGACACGCGATTGCTAAGCAACGCTTCATTTAATATGAAGATGTGAAGAAACGACTCAATGGGTGGTTTCTGTCCAAAGGGGATGAATTCTTTTGGGATAGAATTCATAACTATCCAAAAAGATAGATAATCTGTAGTTTACTAGGACAAATACTTCTAATAAAATAATAATTAGATTATTCATTTTTCTGCTTTAACTATTGTGCTTTTCTAAAAAAACAGGAGTTTTTATGTTGCACACCTGGTATTTGCTATTGACTTGTAAAATCCCATACATCCAATTCTTCTTTTTAATCGCTATTTAGCAGTTGACCTGATCATTTGTTTTAACCTCAGGTTTTAAGAATTAAATGAAGAATCTTTATTATCCTAGAGGTTAGAGATAAAAAAGTAAATAATTTCGATAAAATAAAAATACCCTAATAAGAATACATTATATACAGTTAAACACAATATAAAATGATTTCCCCCCAAGGTCCTATGAAAGATGAGTGTTTTGGATCGTTGATTGCCTCCCTGGAGCAGCGAATCGATACTCGACGCCGGTTTCCGCTTAAGCCTTGCAAGGGCGGCTCCTCGTCATGATGCACCTTCCTATGATTATTCATCTGTAAAAATTAAATCTTTTAAACTTCTTATATATATATATATATATATATATATATTATGTTCATTTACTTTATAATGTTTTTTACTAAAGCATTATTTTCTACTCAAGATAACATCTCTCATTTTAAACCAATTGTTATTTTCATCAATTTTAAAATTTTTATCTTTTGTATTAATTTAATTATAGATATATATTATGGATTTAATTTAATTGTAATATTTATAATAGTACCTGGTTCACCAAGCCGCGGCAGGGTACTTTAAAAAAATTATACCTTATGAACTAAGAATATTTAAGATTAAGATTATTATTTAAAATAAATAAACCACAAAATATATGAAACAATTTCAAATTATTTAAAAGAACAAAAATTTAAAAAAATAAGTTGACCTGTGGCCAGGTCCGAACCGACCGACGGTTTGAAGTAAATTAATTTCCAGCTACAGAAACAATTTCCAATAATTTTAATATATCTATTAATGTAATAAAAAACATATAGGCATATAACATAAATATTTTTAATTTTATTTTATTTATAATATATATGTTAGACCAGGCTGTGACGTCATGAATGTCTGGATGACGTCATATAATTTGAAATCAAGAAAAACTAATAAATATGATTTTCCCGAGGATAAAACCAATACAAAGTGCATGATTCGTGGTGATATGTAAAAAATATCCTTATGTGAAATTTGGTGTGAAAATAACCCTTCCCTTTCTATCGTCGATCGCCAATACTACCACTTCCGGTTCACGGATTTGCACCAAAAGTTGATCAATTCATCCCACTGATGCATTAAGTAAATATACCAAATTTTATCAAAATCAGGCTGTACACATCTATACGGACGGACAGACGGACGGACAGACATCATGCTAAAAATACTTTTTTCTGTTTAGAAAATGCATGATTCGTGGAGATATGTAAAAATCTCCACATGTGAAATTTGGTGTGAAAACAATACCTCCCTTACTATCGTCGGTCGGTAAAAATAGTCATAAAACATACAGCCCTTAGAAGTAGGTATTATTGCACCGAAAAAACAGAAAAGTATGGCCTGTGTGTGGATATAACTTAATATACATTTCCCAATTTGACTTCAAAATATTATTAAAATAAATAAATTTTTATTTTATTTTATTTATAATATTTATAATATTACTAGCTGCTCCGAGCGCCTTCGGCGCTCTCCACAGCTAGACGGGGGCTCCGCCCCCTGTACCCCCCCGAGTGGTACATAGTATTTGGTTAAGAGTAGTAAAAGGTTTTCATCCATTTTGTTTCAATCAGTAAATTACATAAAACATTCATTTCTTTTTGTGTTCTTATTTAAAATATATTTTAATTTAATCACTAAATTAATTGTATATATTATTATTATATCTATCTATCTCTGTGACTCTAAAGAACTCGAAAGTTCTTGGCCGCAGGAACCACATTTCTCCAAGTGTCCCTATCCTGAGCCCTTGTCCCATCTCTCTTACGTTATATATAATTTAATATTATTTTTTATTAATATCATATCAAAAAAGAGAATTTATTAAAAATTAAAAATAAAAAAAGAAGCCTATTAATAAAAAAATATAATTGAATACAATAATTTTGATTTAAAACAAATTTTAATTTAAAAAAAATACTCAATATAAAAAAGACATAAATTTAAAACATCTCGTTTATATCATTTGTCTAAAAAACATATTTTAATTAACCAAGAAATCATTTTTGCACTTAAAATATATTTGTAATAATAATTGATACAAAATCAAAAATAATATAATTTAGTTATTTTAATTTACGTTTTGAAAATAATTTTGTATTCATAAAACATTAAAAATAATTTATTCTGTTTTTTTAACCTTTCACTTTCAAATAGAAAAGAAGAAATATTCAAATATTTAGAAAGAATAAATAAAAATTAAGTTATATATGATCTAAATATTTTATTAAATAAATTAAAATAAGAACTTTTAGAATAAATTATTTAATTGAATTGATAACGGAATTTTGTAAATTAAACCACACCAGCTGGTCAGAGCGCCTTCGGCGCTCTTCACAGCTGGACGGGGGCTCCGCCCCCTGTACCCCCGAGTGGTACATCGTATTTGGTTAAAAGTAGTAAAAGGTTTTCATCCATTTTGTTTCAATCATTATATTACATAAAACATTCATTTCTTTTTGTGTTCTTATTTAAAATATATTTTAATTTAATCAGTAAATTAATTATATATATTATTATTGTATATGTTATATCTATCTATTTATATAACT
Organism: Labia minor; assembly: GCA_963082975.1. Taxonomy (NCBI): domain Eukaryota; kingdom Metazoa; phylum Arthropoda; class Insecta; order Dermaptera; family Spongiphoridae; genus Labia; species Labia minor. The sequence goes on along the minus strand of OY720349.1, from coordinate 11,400,723 downwards.
CAAAGATACTCGAAAGTTCTTGGCTACATTTCTCCAAATGTCCCTATCCTGAGCCCTTGTCCCATCTCTCTTACGTCCCTTCCTATGCGTCCATGGTCTTTACTGCATGATAACAGGCGTTTCCCGATTGATACCTCCATTTAAATTCTTCTTAAATAATATTATCCTTCGTGATTACATTCAATTTTTCTACATATTCAAATTTTATATTTTCTATATTAATTAATACTGTTCCTCTTTGTCACTAAATATTTTTTCTTATCACTATTAATTTCAAACCTCCATTAATTTTTCCTCGCCATTCAAATAATAACATACAAACAGAAAAGTAGGCGTGTTGATATAAAATATATACCTGTGACACCGAACTATCACTCGACCCTTTAACCAATTTATACAATTTATTTTTATATACTTTAAAAATTTTACAATTTTTTAATTATTTATTATAATTGTTAAATGGAATTTCTAAAAATGACCCATTAAAAATTTGTTTCCTAAAATGTTTCAAAATAATTCAAAGAATATTTTGTTTATAAGTTTATTTTTTTAATATTTTATTTATAAAACACGAAAACATTTAAAATTATATGAATAATTGATCTCATAATTGGATTTTTCATTTTCAATTGACGATTTGAATTCATAAAATATTAAAAAAAAACTTAAAACTTTTTAAATTATATTCAAGTAAGTATATAAGAATATAAGATATATTATGGGTGAATTCAAAATGTATGAAGGGACTCATAGATAGATATAACATTTACAATAATAATATATATAATTAATTTACTGATTAAATTAAAATATATTTTAAATAAGAACACAAAAACAAATAAATGTTTTATCTAATTGAATATTTGATATTGTTTGAATATTTAGTAAATAATATTTTATAATATTTACCGGAGTATAATAAATTGATAACGTCATTTAATTCTCCTACTATATATCGAATCGAATATAAAGATAAATCTTCTTTTAAACGTTGTGTGAAACAATTTCAAATAATTTAAATGTAAAACTATTAATGAAATTAAAAAATCAAATATATGAATATAATATAAATATTTTTAATTTTATTTTAAGAATAGATATATATATATCTCACAGGCGGTGGTTGTGACGTCATCCATATATTATAAATTTAAATTAAGAAGAACTAATAAAGTTTCGTGAGATGTGATCAATAAAACTCAATTTTTCTTTATAAATACTATCTCTGTTGTGAATTTCAAAAAAATCGTTAGAGCGGTTTTTGAGAACAATGAAACAAAGAAACAAACAAACAATTTTTACTCGTATAAGAAGATAAGATATTGATATTTGTAATTGTAAATTTATTAAAACAACGTTTCGATTGCAGAAGTTGCAAATATCAATATGTGGTTTAATTTACAAAATTCCGTTATAAATAAAAACAACCACCAAAGCTTTCATAATTTAATATAATTGAATTGATATTTGAATATTAGAATTTAAAATAAAAAGTGAAATATTACAATAATTTTTAAATTCTCAGCAAATGTCAAATTATCGCAACCAGCGCCTCTATGATCTAGTATGGTAACTAAACTATTTTTAATTAATTAGCACCCCCTGGACACACCTTAGCAATTAGCGGTTTTATAAAAGAAGTCTGACATGCCCTGAGATCTACTGAATATGCATAAAAAATTTCATAAGAATCGGTCCAGCCGTTTCGGAGGAGTATCATTTCAAAGTTTTGTGACACGAGAATTTTATATATAAGATTATTAAAATTCCTATTTTAAATTGAGAAAAAAATAACAAAGATGATTTTTCCTGAGGCTGAGACCAATATAGATCGATTTTTCTTTATAAAAATTATCTATGGTGGGAATTTCAAATATTATTATATTATTATACACCTATCCCCCGATTTACACGGTACTTGTTTTACACGTTTTCGCTTTTACACGGTTTTCCAAATAAGTTTTTTTTTTGTTTTTACCGCACTCTACTAAATGCTACTGTGTTTGAACACGTGCTTTGTGTACACATCTCACGGGGAATCCCGAGCTTATGTGTTGACTTGCTGCACAAGCACACTGTGTCTGTATTTCTTCGCATAAAATTAAAGTTTTATCTACGGAAAATTGTATTTGAGTGAAAGTTTCACAGTTTCAGAAAGATTTAATTTTCCATATTCGTAAATTACAAGTGAGTGCATAATTTAGATTATTATAAATTAACATAAATTAAAAAAAATTATAGGCTTATAATGTCGAAAGAAGTTAAAAGAAAAGTTATTTCTTTAGAAACTAAAATCGAAATTTTGGATAGAGTAGTAGATGTTGCAAAATCATATAGCATGAACGAAGCTACAATAAGAACTATTAGAACAAATGAAAACACAATTAGAAAGAGTGTTGCAGCTGGCAATACCACGAGTATGGGCACACTTGTTAATAACCGATTTTATTACCACCCCTCAGAATGTAAATATTTCTGCTTCAAACATCGAATCGGCACAAATAACTTCGAGTGATGAAAGTGAATTCCAACCTTCGATTCCGAAAAAAAGAATGAGATTAATTTCTGATAGTGATGAAGGATAATAAAACACCTTTGGTTTTATTTTTTGTTCTTCTGTTTAATGTATTGTAATTAAATAAAAAAACAGTGTTTCCGTAATATATTACATATTTTAACCTGTCAATGCATTTTATTTTGTTAAATAGCAAAATTATGCATTTTCTGCAAGCTTTTCGATTTACACGGTTTTGACTTGAAAATTTTTAATTTTCGATTTACACGTTTTTCTCAGGAACGTATCTACCGTGTAAATCGGGGGATAGGTGTATTATATTAATATTTATTAAATTATTTTCATTAGATTTTAGAAATCAAGACAATGATTCCATCAATTTTTCTAGAAAGTAAAAAAAATATCTTTCTTTTAAAATTTGACAAAAAACTAAATAAATTAATAAATCAATTAAATATCAATTTTTTTTATTATAATCATGATTTAGATTTTTAAAATCTAATTTCACCAATTAAATAACAAATCATGGATTGCCTATAATCTTTTTATATTAGTTATCCATAATTTTGTAGTAACTCTTGTTTTAAAAAATTGTGGAAACTTTATCTCCCTACTATAAATCGAAAAGTTTGTAATTTGACTCGACTTGATGGACTGATAAAGCATCAACCCTAAAAGTAAAACGATAAATATAAACTTTGGTTGACTCTTTTAAAACTAGTAATGGTAGAGATATTTTCATGCAGTTTCTCAATTTTCTACTCTTAATATTGTATATATTGAAGTAAATTTATTTTAAAACTATTTGACTACATATGGAAACTAATATAATTTTAAATATTTTTATTTTTATGTTATATTTATATTTATATTTTATTATAAATTATTTTTATTTTTATAATGTTGGCTTTTTTAAATTATTTATAAAACACTGAAAACATTCAAGATTATAAATAATTTTAAATAATTGATCTCAAAATTGGATTTTCATTTTCAAGTAAGTAAGATATTATTATGGGTGGATTCACAATGTATGAAGGGACACTTCTAGAAGAGCACAGAGATAGATAGATATAACATTTACAGTAATAGTATATAATTAATTTACTGATTAAATTAAAATATATTAAAAGTAAGGACACAAAAACAAATAAATGTTTTATCTAATATACTGATTGAACAGCTAGTATAGTATAATATTTTGTATTTACGGAGTCGCTGTATAATAAATTAATGATTTAATTCATTTAATTGTCCTATATCGAATCAAATAAAGATAAATCTTCGAAACGTTGTGAAACAATTTCAAATAATTTAAATGTATCAATTAATGCAATAAAAAACAAATATGGATATAATATAAATATTTTTAATTTTATTTTAAGAATAGATATATATCTCACAGGCGGTGGCTGTGACGTCATATCTATTTAAATTAAAAAAAAACTAATAAAGATAAATTTTTCCAGAGATGTGATCAATAAAACTTAATTTTTCTTTATAAATACTATCTCTGGTGTGAATTTCAAAAAAATCGTTAGAGCGGTTTCTGAGAACCCATTTATACAATGGACATTATGAGCGGAGAATGAAATGAGGGACATGAAGGAGTTGAGAGAAAAGAGGTAGTGGTAGCATAGGATAGTGACGTTTGAAGGAATGTGGATTCTGCAACCAAGAACTTCAGAGTTCCGTATGCTCACAGAGATAGATAAAGATAGATATATTTTATTTTATAATTTACAACGCAATTTACAGTTTACAACGCACGGTGAAATATGAAAATTAATAACTAATATTTTCAAAACAAATAATTTAATAAGATTTTCTATTTATGAAGCTAATAAAATTAAACTAAAAATATGAGCAGTGGCCAGGCACAGAACCGATCGACGATTTGACATAAATAAATTAATTTCCAAACAACATTATATATAAAATATAAAAAAAAAACTTTTAAAACTTGAATTAAAATGACTAAATTATATTATCTTGGTTTTTATTTTTAGTTTAATTACTCAAGTATTAATAACTACTATATTTTAAGTGAAATATTTTCCGACAATGAATATAAAATTAATACTTTGTAAACTACCACTTCCGGTTTCCCGATATACACCAAAAGTTGATGAATTCATGCTACTGATGCATTAAGTAAATATACCAAATTTTATCAAAATCCGTTGAGCCGTTCAAGCTGTACACAATTATACGGACGGACGGACAGAAATGATGCTAAAAATACTTTTTTCGGTTAAGAACATGTATAATTCGTGGAAATATATAAAAATCTCCACATGTGAAATTTGGTGTGAAAATAATACCTTCCCTTCCTATCGTCGATCGGTAAAAATATTTTATATTTTTAAACTAAATTAAATTTATTATTTTAGCAGATTTTATTGATTATCAATAACTAATTACGTTTACTAATTATTTATTAATAAATGTTTTCGAAATATATCATCTGTTATTTTATTTTTTCCACTCAATTGATTATAATAAAAGTAAATATGAACAATGATTTGATGAAATTCATTTTATTAGAAATATTTGGAATACCTGAGGCGACCCTTACGGTTAAACAGCTTCATTCCTCTCGATTCCCATTGAAATAATATAATTTATTATATAATATAATTTATTATATTATTATATTAATTATAGATTATATAATTTTAATACTATGTATAAAATATATATATTTAATCTATTTTACTACTTTTATTAAAACATTTCTATCAAATAATATCGAAAATATATATAAATTAAAATTATTTCAAATATTTAACTAATTCATACTCCTCTTTATTGTAATTTAATATTTTGAAGGAATTTTCAGTTTCTAATTATGTATAATTTTTTTAAAATTTTTTTTTAGCTTTTTTGATTGATTACATACGAGGGCAGGTCAATAAGTCCATGACTTTTTGAATGAAACGGAGGTTTTTGGATAAAACATTATTTTATTTTTCAAGGTAGTCACCTTTTAGCTCAATATACTCCAATGTTTTTCCAATTTTTTTATCCTTTCGAAAAAATAAGATTTGTTGAGCACATCAAAATAGAATAATTAATAATAATTAAATAACTGAAAATAAACTATTTAAAGAAATTTCATTTCCAGTTATAATTTAATTAATAATATTTAAGTAATTGTATAGTTTAAAAATTCCTTTATATTTTAGATTACATATTTATATTATTAGCCGTTCCAGGCATCATATGTCTTCTTAGAGGGACAGGCGGCTTCTAGCTGCACGAGATTGATTAATAATAATTTATAGACTATTTTGTTTCAAATACTTTTAAAACAACTCAACGTTCAAATATAATGACTATATTCATCAACTTTATTCAAATCGTTGTAATATTTTTTTATTTTTTTTCAATATTTAATCAAACAAAACAAAATTTGGTTCTGTAATAACGAAGGATAATAATATTCGAGAAGAATTTAAAGCGAGGTTGCAATCGGGAAGCAACTGTTATCATGCAGTAAAGGGGTTTATCGCATCAAAATTATTATCAAAGGGGATAAAAATTAAAATATAAAAAACAATTATTTTGTCGGTTGTATTATATGGGTGTGAGGCATGGTCTATGACCTTAGGAGACGAGAGTAGATTTAGGGTATCTGAGTACAGCATTTATGGGCCAAAGAAAGATGAGGTCACCGGGAAATGATAGAGACTGCATAACGAGGAATTGCATGATTTCTATACATCTCCAGAGTTAGGATTATAAAATCGAGAAGGCTACGATGGGTAGGGCAAGTGGCTAGAATGGGAGAGGAAAGAATGGCGAAAAATATATTGGTGGGGAGACCGAGTGGAAACGCCAGTTTGGAAAGACCAAGGACATGGTGGATGGACAATATAGGAAGGGACGTGAGAGAGATAGGAGAGGGTAGGGGTTGGATGGTTGTGGCTCAGAATACGGATACTTGGAGAAGTTTAGTTGCTGCGGCCAAGAACTTACGAGTTTCGTAGAGCCACAGAGATAGATAGATAGAAAACAAAATTTAAAAAAAATGAAGTTAGTAACAATTGAATAATTTAGATAGGTTTCTTTTTTTATGTTTATTATATTTAAAAAATTCTCTTTTATGATGAAAAATAAAATTCATATAAATAATTAGAATATTTCAATTTGTAATTCAAATTTATTTTTATTTTAAATTCTATAAAAATTGTAAATTGTAAAATTCTAAATTTGTAGCTATCTTCATAATGTCACAGACATTTCATACATACATACCTACATACATAGGAAATTATATATATTGATTATTATAAATGCCTAAAATTGTATTACTTTATAAATGAATATTATATTACTAATGAAGGAAAGTGAGAGTGTGTACTCACAGACAACTTACAACTTTTTTTAAGAGGGGTAATGTTTATATACTATATAAGTGTTATATACTATATAACTTAAGGTATTTTGTTTGATAAATGATTATTTTAAATTCTGCTTGAACAAATTTATATGATTATATGGTACATATTAGAGATGCAACGAATATTCGGCCTATTCGGCCTGTCTGCCGAATATTCGGATTCGGCCGAATATCAAATCAACTATTCGGCCTTAGGCCGAATAGTACCATTACAAACGTATTTATAGTTACAGGTACGTAGAAATGTATTTATTGTTAGTTAACTTGTTTTTCTTTTATGCCCTAAATGGGTTTTATCAACCATTTTCTATAAAAGAACTTATTCCTATAGATAAAAGTTGTAAATTATGAATCCTATTACAGCATTTATCTATATGAATAAGTGCTAAAATATCTGTAATAAGCTAGCCTAATACTTAAAATTAATCCAATTCAAAACTGGTCTTCGAGCAAATTCTAATTTTTCTAAGCAAAATAGGAAGGTTAATACTTATGCCTTGTTATAATAAAAAAGAAAGCTTGCAATGATTTTTTAATTATATTTAATTCAATAGAATAAATAACTAAGATGTCAGTTTTCACATAAATATTATATATAACTCTCAAATATTTCAACCAAGTATTTCATTTCAAATAAATATTACAACCAATTATTATAGAAATTAAAAACAATTAAATGAAGGATACTGTTTATTACAAATTAATTATTAATTAATTATTATATATATGTATATGTAATATATCAAAATTCAGCACCTAAGATTTACTCAAAATTATCCCTTTTCCCCATTCAATTTTCTTTAATTTCCCAGTCATAAAATATAAGAAGTTTTAAGTGTATGCAGATTTTTATTTCATTTACATGTGTATATCATAAAATGTATCAGCTTAAACATTATACTGAGTACATCTTTAAGATAGCATCTTAAAGATTCTACTGAAATGAAGCAATTCCACAATTAATTTATTAGGTTTGATTTATTTTGAATTATTTCTATCTTAATTTACTTCAGAAGTTCCATGAAATAATTATTCTAATGAAACAGAACACTGTTTAAAAAGTTTATTTACAAAACTTTGATCATGAGGATATATTGCTATGAAAAATACTTCTTTTTTGGTCAATTTTTAGGCCGAATATAGCCGAATACTTTTTTGGAGTAAAATAATGCTTTTCAAAAATAAAAATTTGCATATTTTTTTAGAAAATGATACTTTTAATTGTGAAATGTACTATAATTGTACATATAGTATATACAGTATTTTGTTTCTAGGCAAAAATGAGTTCACTATTCGGCGGCCGAATAGCCGAATATTCGGCCTTCATTTTGGCCGAATATTCGGTATTCGGTATTCGGCCAAATGACTATTCGTTGCATCTCTAGTACATATTATATCTTTCCTTATCTATTGCAATTCGCCCATTAACAATCAACATATATTTTAAATCTTTACATTTTATTTCTCCCAATCAGTTGGTTTAGATGCGTTGCAACCTCCGTAACGTATTGATCCCATGACCTTATTTCTTGAATAATTCATTTCAATTCTCCCCTACAATGCTGATTAACATCCATATGAGAAAAATATATTTAATTTTTATTTGTGGTATCCATTCCTTTTTTATTGTACTAATACTTTTCTCTTCATATTATAAATCATTAAAGACTAAAGACAAAACTAAAATTCTGGTAAATGTTTATGTTACATTTACAGTGTAAATTCTGGGTGTGTAGTTATTGACTAATAATTGTCTTAATTTCATTGAATTCCCTAGTAAATGGTACATTTTCTAAACTATGAAGTATCTACATACGAAAATGTGTAAATGAACGGACCTTTCTCCAGGTATAACTGATTTTTGAGAAATACGATAAAGATTCTTTTCCTAATTCTCAACACGACACAAGATTTGTCTTTCTTGATATAACCAAAGATTTTAATTTATTCACTTAGTTTAGCACTTTTGTTTAAAGGTTTTATACCTAAATTAGCTGGAGTGTCTCCACTCGACTATCTCGCAATTTGAATTGGATTAAATAACATAATATATTAAGTTGAAGTAGTTTAAGTTCAAAACGTGACCTTTTCAGGGTGAAGATGAGGACTCCCTCTCCTTCCTTTAAAATTAGGAGGTTCAAGGGGAAGCTGTTAACTTCCTTGCAGTGGTTTGATTCCATTTAATTTAATAAAACATTTAATTATGATGTGTATTTAGTTTCGACCTAAAATAAGATAATCTATATCTATTAAATAAAAAAATTAAATGGAATCGAACCACTATATTTAAATTAAATTTAATTAATTATAAATTATAAATTAAAATTAATAAATAAAATTTATTAAACGAGCGCATGTTTGGTTCTTTGTTGATGGCACCACGTCACGTGTTGGCCTGTGAGATTTGCAGTGTTAAAAAATTAATTCTGGTACTTTCAGCGATTCAATCAAGCTGAAATTCTATATATAGCAGTTTTATACAATTTTTAATCATTTGAAAAACTATCAAACATATATCTTTTATTTTTACGGTCACTTTAGAGAAAAAAATCAAAACGTTGTAAGTAATGACCCTCTTCCGGTTGAGCTACATTTCTAAAAAGTTGATAGAAATCTACGAATTTTGAATAATGCCCATGTACTAAATTTCATGATTCTAGCTCAAACCGTTTTTGCGTAATCTTGCCTACATACATACACACATATACACACACACACTGACATTTTTCTCAACGTTAGTGAAAATGATTCAGGAACCTTCAAAACGTATAAAAACATCAAAATCTTTCTTTATGAAATTCATGTTTATTGTGTGAATTTCAAAAAAAAAACCTTCGAGCGGTTTTATATATCAAAAATACAAAAATACAAATATATATATATATATATATACACGTTTTGCTAGTATAATAAAATAAATAAGATATATAAAGTACTTCTATCAAACTATAATTAATCCCTACTTAAAATTCATTCAGAATTGTTTTTTTCTTAAAATAATATTATTTATTTTTTTTTTAATTGAAATGTTAATAATAAATGTTAATAATATTTTCAATTTAAATCAATTAAATACAATTTTTCAGTTTAATTATATATTATTGGTATTCTTTATTTATTTTTTTCTTAATTTATAGATAATAAATAATATTTTAATTAATGTTGATTGTCTTTCTATTATCTATGTCAGAGGTTCTTAAACTGTGGTCCGCGGACCCCTGGGGGTCCGCGAAGACTTTACTGGGGGTCCGCAAAGCCATCGTACAGGTGCACGAGAAAATAATGAGTCAGTTAAAACTTTATTTAATATAAAAGAAGCGATGGCATGGCTTTGTGAGGAAACAGAGATCAAATACCCAAATTCAACGAAATGTGCAAGAAAACTATTGCTACCGTTTCCATCTTAATATTTAGCTGAATTTTCTTTCTTCAATATTATAATTTCTAATAAAATGTGTTCTACAATATGCAAAAAAATCGTTATTCACAAATCCCTGTTAGAAATATTCAACATATATCCTTGTTCTTATGAGATCGTAAGCCAGAAATTATAACTAATAAAATGACGTAAAGTACCTAAAGTTGGGATGGGGTCCGTCAAAAAAAATTTCTCCAAGTGGGGGTCCGCGGAGTACATAAGTTTAAGAACCTCTGATCTATGTTATAATTAAATTAAATTTAATATACTCGAATAGTTATATAGGGTTGTTATAGACTTGTGAAATGTAAGGTGAAGACTTAATAAATGAATTACGTTTTTACCGACCGACGATAGTAAGGGAGGTATTGTTTTCACACCAAATTTCACATGTGGAGATTTTTACATATCTCCACGAATCATGCATTTTCTTAACAGAAAAAAGTATTTTTAGCATGATGTCTGTCCGTCCGTCTGTCCGTCCGTCTGTCCGTCTGTCCGTCCGTCTGTCCGTCCGTATAGATGTGTACAGCCTGAACGGCTTAACGGATTTTGATGAAATTTGGTATATTTACTTAATGCAGCAGTGGGATGAATTGATCAACTTTTGGTGCAAATCCGGAAACCGGAAGTGGTAGTATTAGCGATCGACGATAAGAAGGGAAGGGTTATTTTCGCACCAAATTTCACATAAGGAGATTTTTTTACATATCACCACGAATGTATTGGTTTTATCCTCGGGAAAAATCATCTTCATTATGTTTTTCTTAATTTAAAATTATATGACGTCACAGCCTCGGGTAACGCCGCAACGCCGGCTACTTCAGCTATATATTATAAATAAAATAAAATTAAAAATATTTATGTTATATCCATATCTGTTTTTTATTACATTAATAGATATATTAAAATTATTTGAAATTGTTTCTGTAGCTGGAAATTAATTTATTTCAAACCGTCGGTCGGTTCGGACCTGGCCACAGGTCAACTTATTTATAATTGTCTAAAAACATCCTTTCCTCTCTAATTACAGAATCCGAAGTTAAAAGATTCCATCTTTGTTACATATTATAATTTTTATTTATTTCTTAATATAAAAATAGAAAAGAATTAAATATATATTTATTTTCAGGTTGACATACATATAGAATGTCCTTATTTTTAACTTAATACAAACATTTTAAAAAGGTTTTAGAAAATTGGGGTGTTTCTTGAATACTGTCACAAAAATAAATGTTAATTTTAGAAAATTCCAAAATAGCTTTCAAGAAATGATTGCATTATTCTCAAATTAAAAATAAAAAAAAAATCTCTATAAAAAAATCATAAAAATTTGTTTTAATTGAAACTTTTAGTAAATTGGAATTGGATTTTCATAATGATATAGTAATGTAGATACAATCTGGGATTCAAGTGGGGACATTAATGAACATTAGGTACTTATATAAAATAATAAAACCTTCTGTTTGAATTATAATGGTTACATAATATAAAATGGTCCTCCTGTCATGGATTTGGATAAAACTTTACCTCATTTTTCTTTTTTTAATTCCAAATAAACTTTTCTTATGCAATTTTTGTGGGTTTCTTCTAGTTTATGAAAAGAAAAGATTAAAGTTTGCATATAAATTCATTGATATTCTATTAAGCTACCATGTTTTATTAATTTGACCATTAGAGGGCTTCACTAATTTTTTGTTTTTTTTTCAATTCGGATTAGATATAGAAAAATTAAAAAATTAATTAATTAAATAATTTTCCTATATCCAAACCGAACCGAAAAAAGGAAAATTACGAATAAGTGAATAATTAGTGAATAAGTCATTAAACATTACTTAATAACATCATATTTAGAGGTTCATAATAAGCTAATCTGGCAAACTTTAATCCTTTTTATCTCATAAACTAGAAGCAACCCGCAAAAATTGCATAAGAAAAATTTATTTGGAATTAAAAAAGGAATCCACTGGTAAAGTTTTATCTTAATCCATGACAGAATGACCAGTTTATATTATATAAACATTATAATTAAAACAGGAGAAGAGGAGAATGAATGAAATCTTTTTTTAATATAATAATTCAAGTATTTTTAAGAAATAATTGCTATATTTTGCTATATATTTGCTTTATTTTTTAAAATTAAAAATAGATTAAAGACTTAAAAAAAAACTTTTAAATAATATTAAAATATGTCAAAAATCTTGTTTCTCTGTATCTTTTGTAATATTCTAAATTTAAATTATATGTAACTATATGTTAATTATAAAAACAAAAAAAAAACGAATGAAATATTTTTAAGCTTAGTGAATTAATTTTTGGATGAAAAAAATGTTTTTCTATTATAAAATTAAATAAGTAAATTTTTAATGGTTAGTGCTTTGCTTTTCACTGACTATTCCATGAAAATTTTTCAAACTGTAAATGAAGAAATTTTTTAATATATTTGAAACTCTTTTAGTAATTTAAAATTTAAGATAAAAATATATTTATAGACTTTAGAGTTAGAGATCAAGTACCTGGTTCACCGAACCGCGGCTCGGTACTTTAAAAAAAATATTCCTTATGAACTATGAATATTTAAGATTAAGGTTAATATTTAATATAAATAAACGACAAATGAAACAATTTAAAATAATTTAAAAGAACATAAATTAAATAAGTTGACCTGTGGCCAGGTCCGAACCGACCGACTGTTTGAAATAAATTAATTTCCAGCTACAGAAACAATTTCAAATAATTTTCATATATCTATTAATGTAATAAAAAACAGATATGGATATAACATAAATATTTTTAATTTTATTTTATTTATAATATATATGTAAGACCAGACTGTGACGTCATGAATGGCTGGATGACGTCATATAATTTTAAATCAAGAAAAAACTAATAAATATGATTTTTCTCGAGGATAAAACCAATACAAAGTGCATGATTCGTGGTGATATATAAAAAAATCTCCTTTGGTCTGAAAATAACCCTTTCCTTCCTATCGTCGATCGCTAATACTACCACTTCCGGGTTCCGGAATTGCACCAAAAGTTGATCAATTCATCCCACTGATGCATTAAGTAAATATACCAAATTTCATCAAAATCGGTTGAGCCGTTCAGGCTGTACACATCTATACGGACGGACGGACAGACGGACGGACGGACAGACATCATGCTAAAAATACTTTTTTCTGTTTAGAAAATGCATGATTCGTGGAGATATGTAAAAATCTCCACATGTGAAATTTGGTGTGAAAACAATACCTCCCTTACTATCGTCGGTCGGTAAAAATATAGTCATAAAACATGCAGCCCTTAAACGTACGTATTAATGCACCGAATGACAGAAAAGTATGTCCTGTGGATATAACATAATATATATTTCGTAATTTAAATACAAAATATTAAAATAAATATTTATAATTTTATTGTATTTATAATATTTTGTATTTAAGGAAGCGCTGTCTGGCGTTGCTTGGCGCCATTTTTTTATTATTAAAATTACTATTTTAAATTAAGATAAAACTAACAAAGATGATTTTTCCTGAGGCTGAAACCAATACAGATCGATTTTTCTTTATAATTATTATCTAAGATGTGAATTTCAAAAAAATCCTTCGAGCGGTTTAATATTTCAAAAATACAAACATATATATATATATATATATATATATATATATATATATATATATATATTCCAAGGTGAGGAGACAACAAAATAAAATAATAAATAAATAAATTGAATAATGATTAATATATATATATATATATATATATACAATTTTTGCTAGTAGTAATTTTTTAATATAATTCAATCCAAAATTATATTAGAAAATATACCTTTATTTTATTTATTTATTTTTTTTTGTTCTTTTAATCGGGTTATTTTTGATCATATCATCCTCAATGATTATTAAAATTAAACATTTTATTCAGTAATTTATAAGAAAAACTCCATGTTTATTAATCTTTGTCATGAAAATGCAACGAAATTCTTTATTCCGCTTAATGGCTTATAAATAAATACAAATTTCAAGTGAGAACGCGCTGGCGTGGCGCCTATAATTAGTCGAGCATTCTTTCTTAGTCGGTCAACCAAGATGGACAGAGGCCAGTAGTTCACTTCCACTGGTTACAATCTCTGACTCATTTACTCCTTCCAAGACATTTGACATGCGAAAATTAGCCAAACGATCTGTCACCCCAGATCATAAAAGGATCTGTTCTCGTGGAGGTGAGGAGACAACAAAATAAAATAATAAATAAATAAATTGAATAATGATTCAAATAATTTTCTTAATTTAATATTTGATACACCCACTCACACAATATAGGTCTTTTAAAATAATACAAAAATTCAAATAAATATTTCTTTTTTCTTTTTTGATACATATCCAATTATAACATTTTATTATAATTTTTATGTTTATATATATTTTCTTGATTTCTATCAAAGAATTATTAATATTATTAATAATAATATAAATTAAAGATTAACATTTTTAAAAATCTTTTAATTTCTAAACTTTTTGATGATATTTAAAACATTCTAAAATAATGGACTACCATATCAAAAGATATATTGTTATTTAATCCATTTTTTTAAATAAAAATCTCTTATCTTATTATACTAGCAAAAAGTGTATAAATATATATATTTGCATTTTTGAAACATTAAACCGCTCGAAGGATTTTTTTAAAATTCACACCATAGATAATATAATATTTATAAAGAAAAATCGATCTGTATAGGTTTGAGCCTCGGGAAAAATCATCTTTGATAGTTTTTTCTTAAAATAGGAATTTTAATAATAACAAAAAAAAAAAAAAAGCGCCCGGGAACGCCTGACAGCGCTTCTTTAAATAGAAAATATTATAAATACAAAAAAATTATAAATTTTATTTTAATAATATTTTATAAATATATCTTTCGAAATATATATTATGTTATATCCACAGGGCATACTTTTCTATCTTTCAGTACCATAATACGTTTAAGGTCTGCATGTTTTACGACTATTTTTTTTTTTAAATTTATGTTCTTTTAGATTATTTGTAATTGTTTCATATATTTTGTCGTTTATTTATTTTAAATAATAATCTTGAGGATTTTTTTTGAAATTCATACCATAAATAATTTTTATAAAGAACAATCGATCTGTATTAGTTTCAGCCTCGTGAAAAATCATCTTTGTTAGTTTTTTCTTATTTAAAATAGTAAATTTAAATGACGTCAGCAAATAGGTCAGACAGCGCTTCTTTAAATACAAAATATTATAAATAAAATAAAATTTATATCTACAGGCTATAGTTTTTTAGTTTCTATGTCTTTTAGTACATTAATACTACGTATGTTTAAGGGCTGTATGTTTTATGACTATTTTTTTTAATTTATGTTCTTTAAGATTATTTGTAATTATTCATAGTTCATAAGGAATAATTTTTTTAAAGTACCTATACTCTATGAACCAGGTACTATATTTATATAAATTACTAGTTTTAATTTATAATCCAGAGCGTGTAAGGAGATGGAAGGTTTTCCAAATCTGCCTATTGGTATAATTAAACACATTTGTATTTATGTATTGAAAGTATTTTACTTTCGTTTTCTTCCGTTTATATATTATTTAAATTCTATTTAAAAGTATTATATATTAATTTATAATATATATATATTTGTTCTATTAAATTCATTAAAGTGAATAAATTGAATTATTATGAACTAATTTTAATTGACTTTATATTTAGTCATTAATTTTTGAGTATACTATTATAATTTCACGCAACATTTCATTAATCGAGCGGTTAAGAACATATGTACTAGAACAAGATAAATAAGAAATATTAAATGTTAATTAAATATTATGTTTAATTTAAGGTCGACTTTTTACTATCTCGCCAGAGATAGTATAGCGATCACGAAAATTTTCGATGTCGAGATTTTGATGTTTTTATACGTTTTGAAGGTCACTCTCTCTCTCTGTGTCTGTTTCTATGTAGACAAGATTACGCAAAAACGGTTAGAGCTAGTACAATGAAATTTGGTACACGGGCATTATTCAAAATACGTAGTTTGCTATCAACTTTTGATAAATGTAGCTCATCCGGAAGCGGGTCATTACCTACCACGTTTTCATTTTTTTTCCTCTAAATTGATCGTAAAAATAAAGATATATGTTTGATAGTTTTTCACATGTTTAAAAATTGTATAAAACTGCTATATATAGAATTTCAGCTTGATTGAATCGCTGAAAGTACAGTAATTAATTTTTTAACACTGCAAATCACGCGCCAACACGTGACGGTGCCATCAACAAAGAGTCAAACATGCGCTGGTTTAATAAATATTATTTTCAATTTTAATTTATATCTATTTTAATTAATTAAATTTAATTTAAATATAATATATGTTAATTAATTGAATTCAAATTTGCGAGATATCGAGTGGAGACATCCCAGATTTATTTAATATTGATAGAGATCACATGTCAATGACGATAAAAGACTGGAATTTTTTTATTTCTTCACTTTGAATCTTTAGAAGTCGAATTGGTTGAGAGGAGCAGGGAAAAAATCTTTTTGTGTATGTGAAATTTAAAATGAATTTACCTTCAGAAGAAGAAGAAAATTGGTCCTCCATTTTTACATTAAACTCTCTTTCGCTTTTCATTACCTCTTGGCTGGTCTACAAAAAAAGGCTTAACATTCCAGGTCTTTTGGCTGATTCTCCACCTTACAAGTAAAAAGTTTCGATCTATTCTCTTGTTTCAGATTCTTTTTTTAACAAAAAAAAATCTGTACTAACTTTGTTTTCTTATCTAAATCAATTACCCTTTTTTTCACTATTAACTTCTCTCCGATTTCAAAAAAACAAATTTGTTTTTAAACCATTAATCATCATTTTGCAAATGAATCCTTTTTCTTATCTAATATTATGATAAGATTTCATTGTTCTTTTGATTAATTTGTTATTTATATTCATTTATAAATATTCTAGAATAGAATGAAGAAATTGCATTTTACTCTTATTTTTTATTAGATAAAATTTCATATGAAGTATTTTTTTATTAACTTTTGGAATTTATGCCCATTTAACCCGTTTTATTAAGTATTATCATCATCACATATATTTATATATTAAATTCTTTTAATTTGTTGAGGTTTAAAACTTCGATTACACTTTCAAGAACTCTTATTTATATATGTTAGATTTTAAATTCTTTGTAATTTCAAATATTTTATGATTATTTATTTATTTTATTTATTTATCAAACATAGATAAACTCAGGTACAAAAAATAGTCTCAGTTAGGAAAAGAACGATTAGTAATATTTTTTTAAGTAAGAAATTACTCATTTAAAAATAAAACCTATCTTCTTAAGGGTTTAATACATAAAGATTTTCAATAAATTGCTTTTAGTATTTTTTGGAAAAAATCATCAAATTGTTAATGTAACAATTGCTAATTAAACAAAGATTTTGAAAACAAATGATACATCTCAGGCTTTTGATATTTGTCAGAAGCTCTTTGGCATTCTACAAGTGATTTATTATAGACTGGTGAGTTCATACCTCGAGGGCAGAAGTTTTAGGGTTAAGATGAATGAGGTTATAATTTCATACTTTAATCAGGTGTACCACTAGATATTGTATGAGTCTATTTTATACTTACTATTTACAGCTGGCTTAACCGACTAAAACACACTTAACTACAGTAAATTTTGCTGACGACACCGCTTTCTTTGCTGTACATAGTTTCTGCTATGGTCCAGGAAAGATTGGACCTATTTTGGCTTGAGAAATGGAGGTGGCAATAAATGAGATCAAACCATTGAATAGACAAACCTACTCGGGCATAAAATTAGAACTGACTATAGACAACAAACTACTGATCTACAATCTAAGCCCATTTGAGTCTATGATATTCAGATATTCATGAGACCCGACAAATTAAACCTGAATGTGGTGCCCTGACTGAATCTAACAATGCATGTTAATGCTCAATTTTCTAAATAACTCGGTGACATACCCTGTTTCCTCCTTTTTTGATTTTTTTCTCCAACACTAAACCAGCTTATATAGACCGGGAGCTTAGCCGCGAGGTTATAGTAACCGGTCCGCCGACTCGAGTTCGAGGGTTCAAACGCCGAGTGCATCGATATACAAATAAAAATAATAAACAAATCTGAGAAAGCTGGCTAAATGGAGATATATTCCGAAAAAGCCAAAAAAAAAAACACCTTATATACAAACTCTCTCTTATATAATTTACTCATTCTTTGATTAAACTGGGTACTATGTATTATTGCCTTCGGCCAGATGTATAAGATAATTGGTTGTCTAATAAAAAAAATCAATGTATATTTTTGCACCCAGACTTATATTACCCCAAGGCTGGATTCTCTCTAGGGAAACACCAGGTCATATAATCTCAAAAACACTTAGTATAAAACACTCGTCTTCTCATATCAGTAGTTTACAAGCACATTCTACATAGTACAGTGAATAAGACAAAAGTTCTTATGGATAGTAAACTCTAAAAGATCGCGAAAGCTGGGATCTTATTTTCTATTCAAATACATATACATGCAAAGCAATTAAAAACCAAATTTTCCAAAATCATGTATCTAATTTTAAATAAATTAACAAAAATAAGATTAGATCGATTTTGTCAAAATGTCATGTGAAATCAATTATTTGTATCTGTTTGCTGGGTCAAAGAATTTTCCTTTACTCATAAAATTTTCTTCATAACAAACTTAATTCTTTTTTGCTCTTCTTCATCTTGTTTCGCACTTTCAAAACTTCTAAGCCTTTCTTAATTCCATCGGTTAAGTTATTAATTGTCAAGATGTTTTGTTTCTCCAGCTGCGTAATTCAAAGTAGCATAAGATTATTCTGTATTTCAAATAGAGACGATCAGTTCTTTTTTATTTTTTAATTTTAATGATAAATCAAATTTTTGGATTTTATTCCTAAAAATATTGAATTATTTAAATGTTTTTAATTTTAAAAAACGAAACATAGATATACACGAGGTTTGTTCAAAAGAAAAGGTGAATTTTGAATTATTTCAAAAATTTTTTATTTATTCATCAATATCCATTTTGTGCCTTTCAAAGTAATACCCCTCAGATATAATGCACTTATGCCAGCGCTTCTTCCAATCGTCGAAACACTTCTGAAATGCGCTTTTCAGTAGGGTCATCAGTTCGTTCTTCGATTCCGACTTTATCTCATCCATTGTGGCAAAACCCTTTTTTTTTATTGGTCTCTTCAGTTTTGGAATTTAATACAGATTCTTTAGAAAATTGAAAAACACACAAAAACGTGACTAACTTTTTAAGTTGTCAAAAATAAACCACTAATCCAAAATGGCTGATAATGAGAAACATATATGTACCAACATAACAAAAATAAATTCCATAATCGAATGTATACAGCCCGTGAAAATTCAAAATTCTTCTTTCCTTTTGATCAGCATGATAATATATATATATATTATATATATATGCCAAATTTGTGTATAAAGAGTAGCCAAGTTGTGAACTGTCGAATTGGAGAATAACTATGAACCTTCAAAACACAACCCCAGTTGGTATTATAGTTCATAAAATTATTTGCTTATAATTTAACATATCTTTAACCATGTATTTATAATAATAATTATTATTAAATTCACATATATATATTAAAATTATATAATTGCTCTAGATTTTAGATGATAACTAAATCTTAAATATTAAAGTAAATTATAATAATGTTACGAGGAGCCGATTTGAATAAGATCCGCAGTTCGACCAGGTGATATATATACCTGTATATCATAAATCTACAATTTTGAATTTGTATAATTTAATGAGAATTTATATTTTTTTATATATTTTTTTATTTAACCATTTTTATAAATCGAATATATCTAATTTTTTTATAATTATACCTTATTCATTTTTTATTATTCATATTTTTATATCTTTGTAGGGATGATAAATAAGTGAAGAGAGGAGAGTAAATAATGTTGTTTAGTAATTATAAAGTATAAAGTAAACGAATTATGATTATTAGACTATTAGATAAATTGGTCTGCTTTTTTAACAATGAAATTATTTTAGGTTATTTTTAACGATTTAAATATTTTTCAATCGCCATCTATCTTTCTATTAGAGAAATAACAGCATCAATCCGAAGTTGTAAGCAGATTATTATTTCTTTGGACCAACTGATTACGATAATAATAACTACTAATTGATAACATTCTTCAACATGATAATATCTGTTTTCTTTATTATATTTATTTATATATCAAAAATTGTATTATATTTTTATTAATAAATAATATTTATTTAAATTGAATTTATCTTTAATAAAAATGGATTTTTAATAGAAGATTTTATATTTCGTTCTACAAGGTGTATGTTTAATTGAACTAATTATCTCAATAGACTAACTAATGTTGTTATAAAATGATAAGATAAAAGGTCCTCTATCAGTGCCTTGTGGATTTCATAGAGATAATACTTACATGGAGAGTTCTTCGTTGTATTTATAACAAGAAGATTCGTGTATCATTTTTTTTTATATATATATTTCTGATTGTATTGACATGGATTTTATGCGAAGAGGAAGTTTTGCCAAACTTGTTCGTAGAAGAAATAAATCCTTGGATAATAGTTTGGATGATTTTAGTAAGATTTATTTATATACAATATATAAAGCTATTTATATATTTTTATATATTAACTATCATTTTTTTATTATTAATTTTAGACTGTCAAAGTTTATATTATATATTATTAAAAATTTTAAATGTTTTTCGAATTTTTATAATTTATTTTTTTATACCATTTCTGCACTTGGTTATATATATATATATATATATATATAAATTCCGATATATATATATGCTTATCTTAACAGGATTTGGAAATTATCTCTGATATTTAAAAGAAAAATCGAAATATTACATATTTATGCTGATATATAAAATTTCAATGTGTTTTATATTTGAGAAATTACTTTATATTTCATTTTAAATGCCATTTATTTTCTTTTAATAAAATTTTAGTTATGGGATCGAATTTAACATTCCTCAAATTTATATACTAGTGAAAAATCTATAAATAAAAATTATAATTTTATTAAAAAATAATTATTATTAAAATGGGTAAATCGAAAAAAAAAAAAAACTTTATATACCATGAATTATTTTTTTAATATATATATATTTTTTGATATATGATAAAATATGTAGGTAATTAAATCTATAAGTATTTGTTAGAATTATTTGCAAATATGAAAAATTATAATTATTGAATAAAACCGAGATCCATTCATGTTTTTGGGGAATCCCTTATAAATTATTCATTTTCATCAGTCAGTTTATTTACACTATTTATATTTGTTGATTTTTGTAATAAAGGAATCATATATTTATAATTATAATAATAAATGTATAGAATAATCAAATGGTTTAAAAATCTATCATTTATGATTGGTATTCGAAGAAAATATAGTAAAGGTTAATTTAGACATCTAATTATATTGGTTTGCATAATCATACCTACTGTAATATTGAATTTCATTTCTTGATCAGATTAATAATATACATCTGATATTAATATTCTTTTACTCATTAAACAAGTGTTCATACTATTTTTAATATCTCGCCAGTGATCACGAGAATTTTCGATGTTGAGATTTTGATGTTTTTATACGTTTTGAAGGTCCCTGAGTCATTTTCAATAAAGTTGAGAAAAATGTCTGTGTGTGTGTGTATGTGTGTGTGGATGTAGACAAGATTACGCAAAAAGGGTTTGAGCTAGAATAATGAAATTTGACACACGGGCATTATTCAAAATTCGTAATTTTATATCAACTTTTGGGAAATGTAGCTCATTCGGAAGAGGGTCATTACCTACCACGTTTTCATTTTTTTTCCTCTAAATTGACCGTAAAAATAAAGATATATGTTTGATAGTTTTTCACATGATTAAAAATTGTATAAAACTGCTATCTATAGAATTTCAGCTTGATTGAATCGCTGAAAGTACAGTAATTAATTTTTTAACACTGCAAATCACGCGCCAACACGTGACGGTGCCATCAACAAAGAGTCAAACATGCGCTGGTTTAATAAATATTATTTTCAATTTTAATTTATAATTTAATTAATTAATTAAAATTTAATTTAAATATAATATATGTTAATTAATTGAATTCAAATTTGCGAGATAGTCGAGTGGAGACATCCAGATTTGATTACATATAAGATCATGCCTTTTACTCTTCTTATGAAATAATTAATATACTATCTATATTAAATCTAAATGCTAATTGAAACATGTTTTCTATCTTATTTTTTAGGTACGTCTAAACTCGAGGTTCCTCCCCAACATCCCCTCGGTGAGTCTTCCTCTAAATATAATATATATATTTTTTTTTTTTAATTTGGAAAAAATGAACAATTACTTACTCAACAATATTTTAGTATTTTTTATTATTATATTTAAATATTTCTAAATCATTATGAATTTCTTCAAAGATATTTTCATATGTTTATGTTTATAATTTAAATTTAATGTTAACCTTTGAGCATAAATAAGTATATAACAAAGATTCATTGATTTTAATTTAAATATAGCTGTATTTAACGTTTAAATGAATTTCTCTAATAATAATAAATTGCCATGAAGAGATTCCGATTGATCCAATATCCTTTTCATCTTTTTAATTTAAACTTTATATTTTTTTTTTTAAATATTTTTAAAAATTTATATATAATACATATTTCCTTTCTGAATAAAAAAGTAATGTTGATATTAAAATATAGCAATAATTGCTAATATAAAAATGTTTATAGAAATATAAAATAATCTATATTTTAAAATTTCTATGTTGATGAATTATATGTTACAATTTTCCCTAATATATATTTCGTAATTGTTTACTCTAACCGATGTTTGATGGATTTGGATAAAACTTTACCAGTGAATTCCTTTTTTTGATTCACAACAAACTTTCCTTAACCAGTATTTGACGGTCCCTTTTAGTTTACGAGATAAAAATTATTAAATTTGGCATATAAATCCATTTAACTACTATCTATTTAACTACCATGTTTTATTATTTGACCACCAGAGGGCTAAACTAATTTTCTGTTTTTTTAGTTCGATTTGGATATATGAAAATTAAAAAAATAATTAATTAAATACTTTTCTATATCCAAACTGAATCGAAAAAAAACCTAGAAAATTAGTGGAGCCCTCAGGTAGTCAAATAATAAAACATGGTAGCTAAATAGAATATCAATGGATTTATATGTAAACTTTAATAATTTTTATTTTGTAAACTAGAAGCGACCGCCACATACTGCTTAAGGAAAGTTTATTTTGAATCAACAAATGAATCTACTGGTAAAGTTTTATCAAAATCCATCATACATCGTTTAGAGTTTAGACTAAACAATTACCATATATATATACATATATATATATTTATACTAAAAATACTAGTATTAGATAACTAGTTGAGTTGGTCACATTTTTAAAAATATCTCTAATGTTTTTCGTGATCAGCATTTAATTTCTTTAAAGGCACCGTTCAATATTCTATAATGTTATTGTATGATTTTTGTTCTGCATTCATTTCAAGTAAAGATTCACTAATAGAAATGAGTGCACTGGTCATTCTTATTTGTCAAAAAAAATAAAATCAGGAATATGAAATAGAATTTATTATCATGTCAGAATTTTAACTAGAGATTTGAAAAGTAATCTACTATTAAAATAAATTATTTCCCACTGATTGCGATTTTTATCCTTCTTTTCAAACATCGTTAATATAACAAAAGACTAGACTTTTAATACTGTCAAACCTTTTAAACATAAAACAAAAAAAAACATGCTAAAACAATTATATTTTAAAAAACTTCGTTAAAAGAAAACTAAAAAAAATAAAATTGCAATTTGATCTATCATTAAATCTATTTTCATTTGCTTTGTTTTTTGTTAGTTAAAATTAATTAAAAAAATATTCTATTGATAATAGATATAATTAATCATTTAAATATATTTTGTTGAATCTTAAAGTGAAATAAAATAAAAAAAAAAAAAAATTGAAAACATTTGACTATCAAACTCTTTTTTTTATAAGAAATTTATAATTTTATGCAAAAATGTTTAAAATAACATATTTTAAAAATTTTTAATTAATTTGTTTTTTAATAGAATATATATTACAATATTAATCTAAATTTTAATCTAGCTAAATAGGAAGTTGGTAACGTCTCTAAAATGAATATAAAATGAATAAATATTATATCATTTTTATTATTTCAGATAATATTCTTACATAACTATAAGGTGCTAAGATTATTTGTTGATTTATATGAATATTTCATATGAAAATGTATTCATATGATAAAATAAAGTTATATCTCTTGTATAATAAGAAAGAAGGGACTGCCCGGTTGCCTAAATTCAAGGCTGAATTAAAATTTTTTTTTAAATATTTATACAATAAAAATAAAATAAAACCATAAAAATATCTTATTTTATAACTCTGAGGTTAAATATATTTTTTCATTTTATCCTCTCAAGAATTTGAGCCTCTACACCAGTAATTCTCAACTTTTTTTTTTTTTTTACCGCGGCACACTTTTAACGGTTTAAAAATTTGGTGGCACACAAAGAAAAAGATGTGTAAAAGTTTACCATATTGAAAAAAAGTGGTCCCAAAAACGGTTTACCTTTTTTTTTAGAACCATATTGACAAAATTTAGAAAACAAGTCCCTCATAATCTCGCGGACAACTTTTGAAAATTTTGCAGTATAGTGGTTGAGAATCACTGCTCTACACTTTTATTGAGATATTTTTACTATCTCGCCAGAGATAGTAGTTCGATCACAAAAATTTTCGTTGTTGAGATTTCGATGTTTTTATACGTTTTGAAGGTCCCTGAGTCATTTTCAATAAAGTTGAGAAAGATGTGTGTGTGTGTGTGTATATGTATGTATGTATGTAAACAACATTACGCAAAAACGCTTTGAGCTGGAATAATGAATATTAAATTCCTAAAAAATATAAACAATAAATTTTTCAGAGGGACGCCTGGCTTCTAGTCGAAAGAAATTGATTAATAATAATAATTTATATGAAATTTTGTTTCAAAAACTTACAAAACAACACAATGTTTAAATATAAAATTAATAACTTTATTTAAATTGTCGCAATATTTTTTTCAATATTAATTTAATAATAACAAAACAAAATTAAAAAAAAATGAAGTTAGTAACAAATTAATAATTTAGATAGGTTTCTTTTTATGTTTATTATGTTTAATATAAATTATCTTTTATGATAAAAAATAATATTAATTTCAAAAATGAGAATATTTCAATTTGTATTTCAAATTTTTTTTATTTTAAATTCTATAAAAATTGTAAATTGAAAAATTCTAAATTTGTAGCTAACTTCATAATGTTACAGATATTTCATGTATACCTACATAGAAAATTTTATATATTGATAATAAAATTATTTAAGATTAAATTAAATATGACTTACATTTGATTAACATTTTGAAATTTTTACTTGACAATTATTTTTATTAAAATCAAACAAATCTGAAATTTTTCCTGAATGAAATAACATTCTATTAGGAATGAAACATAATTCGGATCCCTTTTATAATTTATAATGTAGGTATTATATATTCCGTTTTTTATGTCCCTTAAACAAAAGAATGTGTTATGATTTTTGCATACATTATCTCCTCCATTCTGCCCATCTTTTTATTCTCTTAAAATAGACTTAAGAAATATAAGATAAAGTCTCTTTTTAGAGGGAGTTTACCTTTGCTTTTATTTTTACTCTATCATTTTCACTTTCAAAGCCCACTTCCATCTGAATATTTATTATCTTAAAAAAGAGTATAAAAATTCAAATATTTTGTCATCAGTATTCAAAACACTAAAAAAAAAAACATTTTTCAATAAATTCTCTCTTATGGTTATTTTTTCATTTCAACAATTTTTTTTAACTTGAATTTTTGTAAATATTGTTTCCTAAAATATTATACCTATTGCTAAAATTATTTTTGTAATGAGATAAAGTACAAAACTTATACTAAAAAATTAAAATTTTTAAAACAGAACTTTTTACTATTAGATTAGAAATCTCTGCTTCAAATCTCATCAAATTCAAAAAAATTAAATTTATGAAATGTTTCAAAAAATTGAAAAAAACAAAAGTTAAACATCATACTCACTATACATTTGTTATTTCTATATATGCTTAAAAATATTTTTCTCACAAATATTTAAAGAAATAAATTCGTTTATATTTTTGAAAATTATATTCGTCATATTATAAGAAAATAATTAAAAGAATTAATAAAATTTAATTTTTTTTATTTAAATTTTCTTTCACCTCATCCATACTTAACGTTTTATTCAACATACGAAAAAGTGCATGAATTTTGATTATTTATTAGAAGAAATATATAAATTTTTTTATTATTATTATTCCCAATATATAAGGTATAAACAGCTTTTATAATTTTACAATAAAATTTCATATTTTTTCTTTCCTTTTTATTAATCATTACATCTTGTTAACGCCCAACTTGACTGACATAACTAAACTTAGCACGGAATGCCTTAATCAAAACAATACTCTACATTCCAATAGTCTATAAAAGGTTAGTGTAAATGAATATAAAAACATTGTAAACAAAAGCATTAATAATGTATGAACAAGCTTTCAGAAACCTTCAAATTAAAATTATTCACGTTTTAAAACAGAAAAGGTGAATTTTGAATTATTTCAAAAAGTATTTATTTATTCATCAATATCCATTTTGTCCCCTTCAAAGTAATTCCACTTAGACGCACTTTTGCCAGCGCTTCTTCCTATTGTCGAAGTATTTCTGAAATGCGCTTTTTGTTATGGCCATCATCTCGTTCTTCGATTCCGACTTTATCTCATCAATTGTGACAAAACCCTTTCCTTTCATTGGTCTCTTCATTTTTGGGAATCGGAAAAAGTTACAGGGAGTCAAATCTGGTGAATATGGTGGATAAGACATGATTACGGTGTTGTTTTTGGCCAAAAAATTACGAACAAGCAATGATGTGTGAACTGGTGCATTATCGTGATGCAGAATCCATGATTTGTTTTCCACAATTCCGATCATTTGGGCCGTATTGTTTCACTCAAATGTTGCATGAGGTATTCCTTATTTTTTTAAGTAAAAAGTCGAAGAACACACAAAATATAACAGACTACTAATCCAAAATGGCTGATAATGTCAATCATATGTATGCCAACATAACAAAAACAAAAACAAAAAGAAATTGGATAATCGAATGTACACAACCCGAGAAAATTCAAAATTCA
Source organism: Labia minor (assembly GCA_963082975.1). NCBI lineage: Eukaryota > Metazoa > Arthropoda > Insecta > Dermaptera > Spongiphoridae > Labia > Labia minor. Next base: position 11,372,995 of record OY720349.1, on the reverse strand, counting down.
CCTTTTCTTTTGAACAGATCTCGTGTATAATATATATATAAATTAACAGAGAGATTTTAAATTCCATCAAATTTTTCATGAACATATTAATTATTTAATAAGAGTAACATTCCTATGTTAATTTTTTAATTTACTATTTGATTCAGTATGAAACATCAGCAATTATGAATGATATGACTAACTATCAGTAATTATCTCGTAAATTAAAATTAATAAAATTTAAAGATATTATAAAACAGATATCTTAGAGAAATCTTAAGTGTCAATTAGGTTGATTCTTTTAATTAATTTTTTTTTTGTGTAAGTCTTAAAATGAAAAATCCAAATCTGTCATTCCATTTACAGTTGTACAAACCATTCACCTGTTACATTTTATTAATTTATTTATCATTCATTATTTTTATGCTGGTATAACCCAGTAAGTAAGTAAGCCAGATAGTGCACAATAGTGAATATATAAATTAAAAAAAAAAAAAATTAAATGATGTTTGATAACTCAAATGGCGGAAAAATATTTAAATTGATAAATAAAAATTCAAATCAATTTTTATCCATTAATAAAAAAAGCTGAAGTTAGTCAAAAAATCTTTTTGTTGTAAAGTGGGCCCAAGTTTTAAATTTTAAATAAGTGTTTTTCAACCACTGTGCCGCGAGATTTTCAAAAAAAAACTTATGAGGCTCTTAAACATTTTCGACTTTTTTTCTAAATCTTTCCAATATGGTTCTAAAAAAAAAAATTGCCCCATTCTTTCCTCCCCCATTCTATCCACGTGTCCCTTCTCTGGCGAGATAGTAAAAATATCTCAATAACAAAAAGTGTAAAGCAGTGATTCTCAACCACTGTGCCGAGAAATTTTCAAGTGTGCCGCGAGATTATGAGGCTATCTGGCTATGTGGTATCTGCACCCAAGAACTTTCGAATTCCGTAGAGCAGTGATTCTCAACCAGTGTACCGCGAGATTATGACTTTCGACTTTTTTTTCTAAATTTTGTCAATATGGTTCTAAAAAAAAGGTAAACCGTTTTTGGGACCACTTTTTTCAATATGGTAAACTTTTACATTTATCTTTTTCGTTGTGTTCCGCCAGATTTTTAAACCGTTAAAAGTGTGCCGCGGTAAAAAAAAGATTGAGAATCCCTGTTTTAAAATTTAAAAAATAAAAGATAATGATAAATATTTTTCCTATTTAATATTTATTAAATTTAAAAAAAAAATTTCTTTGAATTTTTAAGATTTTTTTTATTGCAATTTCATAGATTTATACAATATTTTTGAGCCTGAAATTCTTTCATTTTTTGACTTACTCATGAAGATTTAATATTTTAAAAGGCAAATCGTATATTCACAAATATTTTCCCTTCTCATCTCCATGAAGATAAACATTCCCCTACCAGTCTCGGGATTTAAAGGCGATATCTATGTACTATATACTTATATCGATTATATAATAATTTACAAACAACTTGTAATTTGAATTTTTATCGATAGATATATATTCATATCACACAGAAGCAATTCGCATTTCAAGGAAAATCCTTTTAATGTGATAATATCATAATTCATAGGAATTTAGCATTAAACAAATTTTAGATTATAGTACTCATTAAGATAAATAATTATTGTTATTAAAAACCTGTAAATCCATAACGAAGCTCATCCTCCATTGAGAAATAATATTGAATGCTTTTTGATTTCGGTGAAGGGTCCCGAAGTCAATTTCCTCTCCAATATTGTCTTAAATTGTTGCCCTCGGGGGAAACACAGAGAAGAAAAAATACTAAAATACGAAATAAGATCTCACCTAAAACATAAAATAGCATTTATGAGGATATTGACTGGAGGTTCTCTAAAGAAGTTTTTGAAAAAAAAAATACAATATTGATATTTTTTGTTTTCCCAACTATCAATAAATGAATTAAAATTTGGTAGATAATCATTGTCTTACAATATTTTTTGGTTTCAGTACTGTAACTTACCCCTGTTTAGTTTACTTTATGTTTAGTTAATTCTATTCTCTCTACCATCTGTTATAAAATTTAATATAAATATAAAATAAATAAAATTAATCTTTTATTAATTGGACAGAAACATTTATTATGATACATATACTTTTGAATTTATTTTTTAAGTGGAATTTTATGAATTTTATATAAACTAAATGTACTTTTTTTTACTACATAATATATCTTTATTCATATCTTTTTATCAAATAAATAAATTAAAACTATTATATACGAAGTACGGAAAATATATAGATAAGCGCAATCTGGGAAAGTCATTCAATTAAATTTAAATAACATCTCTGTTTACTCTTGCGTTTTATTCGAGATTTTATATTTTAATATATATATATATATATATATATTGAATCATTTTTAGATCTATCTATCTATCTCTGTGCCTCTGCGGAACTTGAAAGTTCTTGGCCGCAGCAACCACATATCTCAAAGTATCCCTATCCTGAGCTACATCCATCCAACCCATACCCTCCCATCTCTCTCACGTCCTTTCCTACATTGTCCACCATCGCGTCAATTGGTTTTCAAAGCGGACCTTTCCCAATCGGTTTCCCCACCATTCTTTCCTCTCCCTGCCCATCGCAGCCTTCTCGATTTTATAACCCTAACTAAGTCTGGAGATCGTGCAATTCCTCGTTATGCAGTCTCCGTCATTTCCCGGTGACCTTATCTTTCTTTGGCCCATAAATGCTGTGAAGAATCCTATTAACAAATATTCTAAATCTACTCTCGTCTCCTAAGGTCATAGACCATGCCTCACACCCATATAATACAACCGACAAAATAATTGTTTTATACATTTTAATTTTCATCCCCTTTGATAATAATTTTGACGCGATAAACACATTTACTGCATAATAACAAGCGTTCTTGATTATTATAACCATCCAATCTCTATCCTCTCCCATCTCTCTCACGCCCCTTCTTACATTGTCCACCCACCACGTCTTTAAAGCGGGCGTTTCCCAATCGGTCTTCCCACCAAAATATTTTTTGCTTTTCTTTCCTCTCCTATTCTAGCCACGTGCCCTACCCATCGTAGCCTTCTCGATTTTATAATCCTAACTCTGGAGATGCATAGAGATCATGCAATTCCTCGTTAGGCCCGATTCACACACAAGTGGCGTATAGCACTGGCGTGGTTCTGGCGTGGAACAGGTTTGTAATGTAATTGCATTAGCTTATGACTCAATACCCACAGATATGGCGTGTTGGAGGCGTGGAAAATGGCACGAAGACCACTCCGCTCCGACTCCACCGGTGGCTCGTAGGGACTGGCACGCCACTTCTAGACCATTTGGAGTGGTCTTCGTGCCATTTTCCACGCCTCCAACACGCCATACGCCATATCTGTGGGTATTGAGTCATAAGCTAATGCAATTACATTAACAAACCTGTTCCACGCCAGAACCACGCCAGTGCGATACGCCACTTGTGTGTGAATCGGGCCTTAGGCAGTTTCCGCCATTCCCCGGTGAACTCCTCTTTCTTTGGCTCATAAATGCTGCAAAGAATCCTATTCTCAAATACTCTAAATCTACTCTCGTCTCCTAGGGTCATAGACCATGCCTCACACCCATCTAATACAACCGGCAAAATAATTGCTTTATATATTTTAATTTTCATCCCCTTTGATTATAATTTTGACATTAATTTTTTAGATTTTAAAATTAATTATTTATCTGGTTTAATGGTGATTTATATTTTTTCTATATAAAAGAGAATGCATGTAAGTATATTTTTTAAGCATTCCCATTAAGTTCATCCAATTGAAATGAAATTTCGAACAAACTTACTTCATGTTTGTTGAAAAAGTACGGACATATTTTTATTTTGAATTTTGCAAAGATTTATAATGGACTTTTTTTGTTATTAAACGGGCAATGAATTATATTCTGACTCTAAACCAGTGTTTCCCACCTAAGCCCTTCTAAAATTCTTTTGCCCCCCTATATAACATATACATCATTTATAATATTAAAAAACGGAATTGTTCAATTAAGAAACTTCAATGATAGGTTTTAGGGAGAAATCACTTCGGAAATTGTTAACGAAGTTAACAGTAAGTTAATTTTCAAAACATATATTGTAAAAATAAAATTCAAATTCGAAATTTAATAAAAAATTTTCTATAATAATTTAAAAGTTTAATTTATTGAGATCCTTGTGCTTGATGCTTGCTCCACAGAAATTTTATGTTCGGTTCTAATTTGGTATGCTTCAGTTTCAAGTCTCCCCGTTCTGTTATATCCAGACGATTTCTTATTTTTACCAGTAAATCATTTACAGCACTCATTTAAATGGTCCAGAGCAAAAGGGTTAAACTCGTGTCAAGTTCATTTTCGAATTGCCCCCCTTTACAATCAAATTGCCTCCGTGTGGGGCTTGGACCCCAAGTTGGGAATCACTGCTCTAAACACTTTTTATTTTAGATTATATGTTTTGTTAATCAACAAATTTAATTGAAAAAATTCTTTTAATTAAATCCATAACATTCCTTATCAAAAAGTAATTTATTTGAATTTAAGACTGTTTTACTAATACTATTTTTACTCCATTTTATTATTTACTAAACTTTTTTAATGAATTAACCAATACTTCTATTTATTTTTGTAATTATATTGGTCTAATGATTTATATTATTACTTTATGATTTAATTAATTATTATTTTTATTACCAAAACCCAAATTCATTGAAAATCGATATTAATAGTTTATTTATTAACCAAGCGAATTTATTATCAAGCAGATTTAAAAAAAACTATATTTTTTGAAACAACTAATTGCCATGATTTATCGTATTGTTTATTGAATTTAACTCATCCTGTAATGGTGATCATGTGATGTTAATTGAACTTTCTAAGGGTCAAGAATGTCAATAACCTAAAAAATAATGGATGACTAAAGTAATAATTTATTTGATGTACTTTAGCCATTGTTTCAATTGCTTCCCATTAGAAATTCAAGTGGTTTAACTTGAGTTTTTCATATCCAAGTGTTTTTAGGTACTTTGGTTTTTTTCTATTAAGAACAACTATGAACAACCATTAAAAATATATTTATGATATTTTCCAAATTAAAATTATTTTATATTTATAAAAAAATTAACATACATACTAAATCATATATTAATATTCTTATATAAAATATATTATAATCTATCTACCCTTCTGTGGGTCTACGGAACTCGAAAGTTCCTAGCTATAACCATCCAATCTCTACCCTCTCCCATTTCTCCTCTCCTATTCTAGCCACGTGCCCAACTTATCATTGTCTTCTCGATTTTATATTCCTAACTCTGTCTGGAGATGCATAGAAGTCATTCAATTCCTCGATATGCAGTCTCTGCCATTCCCCGGTCACCACATCTTTCTTTGGCCCATAAATGCTACGAAGAATCCTATTCTCAAATACTCTAAATCTACTCTCGTCACCTAAGGTCATAGACCATGCCTCACAACCATATAATACAACCGACATGATAATTGTTTTATATATTTTAATTTTTATCCCCTTTGATAATAATTTTGACGCGATAAGCCCCTTTACTGCATGATAACAGGCGTTTCCCGATTGCAACTTCGTTATTATAATATATAATATATATAATTTATATATACTCGTTGTGCCCTGCCACACCAGAGAATATTGCTTAGACTCTAAGCCAGTGATTCCCAAACTGTGAGCCGCGGCTCCCCGCGAAAAAATTTCCTAATACTTGAAATTTTTTGGTTCTAAAAAAAAAGTTCAAACGTTTTCTGGACTAAGCTTTTGAACATTTTATACTTTTTTCAAAATTTTTTCAATATGCTTCTAAAAAATTTCGAAATATGGTCACCCTAATTAAGGGAGCCGCGGAAATAATCCGATGTATTATGGGAGCCGTATACCGAAAAAGTTTGGGAACCTCTGCTCTAAGCAATATCCTCTACCATCTATCCCTAAATGGTGAATTCTGATTTAGTGTACCGCATAGTCCATGTATCATTGCCCGTGGAATCTCGCCATATTATAGTTAAATAAAAATTAAATATAAATAATAATTATAAAAAATTAATATTTATTCTGACTATCTCTCATATAAAGCATAACTTCTACTTACGATTTGGTGAACGACGCAGCTCAATCACCACACGATCACATCAAAGTCCTTTATTAAAGTAAATATTTAATTCAGATTGTATACTCATCTAAATCAGATGCAAGTAGATACGTTTTTTTGTTAATAAACAAAGTAATTGGGAACAGGTATTGTTTCACATGTGATTGTGATTGTCTTTAGCTAGTATGACCAGTGTTCTCCTCGCTTCCGGCAGATGGCGCGGTCACTGATACACAGCTGACCGCTAACAAAACTGTTTTCTGGCGGTCCTAGATATGTGATAGATAAAATCCATCTTTGATGCGGATTATAAAACTTGCTAAAATTTGAGCTCAATCGGTGCAAAACATTTCGAGTTTTTGAAGTGTACACAAACGAACATAACATTTATATATATATATATATATAGATTTTTATTATTTTATTTTAATATTTATGAATAAGTATTTTAGTAATTGACATTTTTACTAATAAATTAAATTACTATCTAACGTATATTATAAAAATAAAAAAAAAAATCTTAAAAAATAAATGTAAGTTTATATATAAATGTTAAAAAATATTGTCAATATTACAATAGAAGACCGATTTTACCTAAAAAGTATAAAGTATTTTATGGCATCGGACTTTCTAAGCGAATTTAGAATATATCAAAAAGTTTTAATTCAATCTAAATATCATCATAATTCTTTTTTTGTTTGTGTGTATTCAACTTTGAACTAAAACCAAAAGAAATTATATATTCATACACATAATAATAAATAAAAAAAGTTAGCTCTTTGAAAAATTTATTTTACAATATTTCAGGAAAACAATGATTAACACTCGGAATATAAATGCTTATTAAAAGAATTATGATGATATATAAATTGAATTAAAATCTTTTTGATATTATACTTTTATTTAAATTATTATTATACCGTAGTATTTTTTTTATTATATTTTATATCATTTTTTTTATACCATCTAATACTTATTTTAATTATTCCTTTTTTTATTTTCTTATTTTTTTTTTTTAATTCTCGTTCAAGTTTTGCGTTTTCATGTCTTCCAATCGATCTAAACTGGCAAAGGGATCCACATTAATCAAGCTCCTACGTGTCTTCACGTACACATCTCTATTATCCCCAAATAGATAACCCTCATTGATCTTGACCAAAGAATTTATCTCCTTTTAATATCTTTTCAACATCTTTATATATATATATATATATATAATATTAAATTCAAAAACAATATATAATAATATATTAAATAATATTCCTAATTTATATTTTATAATATTATTATTATTATTATTGTTATTTACTTAAAAATGGAAGGTATTGTTTTCACACCAAATTTCACATGTGGAGATTTTTACATTTCTCCACGAATCATGCATTGTGTTAACAGAAAAAAAGTATTTTTAGCATGATGTATGTCCGTCTGTCCATCTTTCCATTCTCTCCCCACAGTTCATGATAATTTTAACTCATTTTTCTTACCTTCTAATTTTTATGAAACAATTTTAAAATTAAATTACTTCTTAATTGATTTTTATTTTTAATGATCGACTATAGGAGGAGAAAGTGACTGTATTGTTTTCACACCAAAATTCACATGTGAAGATTTTTACATATTTCCACGAATCATACATTTTGATAACAGAAAAAAAGTATTTTTACCATGAAGTCCGTCCATCTGTCCATTGTGTGTCCGTATAGACGTGTACAGCTTGAATGGCTCAACGGAGTTTGATAAAATTTGGTATATTTACATAATGCATCAGTAGCATGCATTCATCAACTTTTGGTGTATATCCCGAAGCCGGAAGTGATAGTTTACAATGTATTAATTTTATATTCATTGTCAGAAATTTTTCATTTAAAATATAGTAGGAATTCATAATGGAGTAATTAAAATAAAAATAAAAACCAAGAAAAAATAATTTAATCATATTAATTCAAGTTTTAAAAATATTTATTTTTTATACTTTATATATATAATGTTTGGAAATTAATTTATTTCATTCTGTGACTGTCCAGAGCTCATTTTTTATTTTTATTTTATATTAAAGGTTAAATACTATTTTCATTAACTAAATCAAAAATAAATAAAAGAAAGATTTTTATCTGATTCTTATTGAGTGCAAAATAATGTTATTAAATGAACTGAAAAGTTTATGATTAATTAGTAAATAATATTTTTATTTTTTCAAGTAAATCTTGAAATGTATAAATATGTATTATTTACATATTACATTTTCTTTTCTAGAATTTTTACTCTAAAAGGAAACGTAATAAAATTGTTTGAATTGTAATTAATTCTTAGTAATGTTTCTGGATAATATTATTAGTCGACCTAGTTAGGGTATCAATGGTTAATGAACCATTTTGTATTCAAGAACATTTGTCTAGTTCATAAAAGCTGAGGCAAGTGGCTGACATAGAATTCTACTCTGAAAGAAAAAAAATCATTACACTTGGAACATTAACCAGGCCGTTTTTTAATTTGTAACTTCTTTAATCATTTTATGTATTGGAATTATTTTTATAGATCATATAAAATAAATAAATTTGTACTTTACAAAATAAACTCATATATAGACTCATATATAGAGATTTATATACTAGGTTTGTATAAAAGAAAAGGTGAATTTTGAATTATTTCAAAAAATATTTATTTATTCATCAATATCCGTTTTGTCCCCTTCAAACTAATTCCCCTCCGATATAATACACTTTTTCCTATCTATGAAATGCTCTTTTCGGTATGGCCATCATCTCGTTCTTCGATTCCGACTTTATCTCATCAATTGTGGCAAAACCCTTTCCTTTCATTGGTCTCTTCGTTTTTGGGAATCGGATAAAGTTGCAGGGAGCCAAATCTGGTGAATACGGTTGTTGAGGCATACTTACGGTATTGTTTATAGCCAAAACATCGCGAACAAGCAATGGTGCATTATCGTGATGCAGAATCCATGATTTGTTTTTCCACAATCCGATCGTTTGAGCCGTATTGTTTTACGCAAACGTTGCATAACTTCCTTGTAGTATTCCTTACTAACAGTACGACCTGTTGGCAAGAACTCTCGAAGAAAATAGTGAGTAAAACCTTCACATTGGATCGAACTTGGTCGCTTGTACCACGAAACATTTTTTAAGACAAAGTAGAATCGCCGAATGTCACAGTCAACATTTTAAGTGCGTTGGTGCACTTATATTCTATTTTTAGAGCAAAATTTAATACAGATTCTCTAGAAAATCGAAGAACACACAAAAATGTGACTAACTTTTTCAGTTGTCAAAAATAAACTACTAATTCAAAATGGCAGATAATGTCATCATATGAGAAACATATGTGTATCAACATAACAAAAAAAAAAAAATCGATAATCGAATGTACGCAGCCAGCGAAATTTCAAAATTCACTTTTTCTTTTGAACACTCTTCGTATATAAAAATCATTTGTTTAATGGTATTGTGTTGAGCAATGGAACTTTTATATTTAAAGAAGATAAATAATTATAAAAATAATAAAATGGATTAAAAAATATATAAAAGAATAAAATATAGGCGCCATTGGGTGTGTGGGTAGCGAACCTGCCTCACATTCACATGGTCCCGGGTTAAAGTCCCCGGCTGGCAAGGGAATTTCTCTAACTGGGGTCTATGGGAAGGAGTCAACCCAGCCTCCGGGAACAACATTGGGGAAAAGCTACTTGATACCGATCAAGAAAATCAAGGTAAAGGTTGAGAGGATCCGTTCTACTGATCATAGGACACCTCAATGATATAACCGGCTTGTCCTTACGTAGGACGTACAAAGTCAGAGGTTTTTTTTTCTTTTTTATAAAAGAATGAAATAGACTGAGATTACTACATATAATTTTAACAAGGACTTGGAAATTGTCATTCTCTCTTGTGTCCCATTCAATTTAATAGGACTGACTGTGAGTCCAAAGGATAGATAAGGAGGGGTTGGCAATCCTCTTGCTCCTTATAAATTATTTACATATGCTTCCACTTTGAAGTGGCTTGGATAGATTATTCCCTGCAAAATGATTACAATTATATTAATCAAAATTTAAAGGTGTCAAAAACTAGACCCTATAAATAATAATTATTCTGATTTTCTTTATCTCTAATCGATTAATTAATTAATTTATATAAAATACTCAAATTATTTTTTTCCACACACACCCTGTAAATTATACTCTATGCATAACTTAATAGATATCCCGTTTAATTATATATCTTCTAAATCTTACCCAGAGAGGAGCCAACAATTTGAATTTGGCAAAATTCCATGACACATTTCTTGAAATGCATCTAGCAAATCCAGAACATGAAATTCCTCCAACTTAAATGATTAATCATGGATTGATCGATTATAATATTATAAACAAGGAAATTGAATAATTATTTTCTAATAAACATTTATAGATTTATATCAGTTTAAATGAAACCTATATTATATCTATAAAAAAATTACTCTTGTACTTTTATTAAATAGTTTTTATCGATATTAAATTCAAAACAATATCTGTTGTTTTTATAAATTCAATCCACACGTCTTAGCTTACTACTATGTGAATATATATATATTATAATTAGTACCTAGTTCACCGAGCCATGGCTCGGTAATTTAAAAAAAATTATTCATCATGTGCTATGAATATTTAAAATTAAGATTATTATTTAAAATAAATAAACGACAAAAATATATGATACAATTTCATATTAATTTAAAAGAACATAAATTTAAAAATAATATAAATATAAAAATTTTTTATAAAATAACGTTTTTCCAATGGACTAAAAAGAATAAAATAATTTTTCTATAAGCCTGACAAAGTTAATGGATGAATTGCTTCATATTCAATGAAAAACGTTGGGCGCATTTAGTTTAATTTATTTATATGAACAATCAAGTCAAATTTTTGTAATAATAAAAATTTTATTAAACACATAAACGGACAATTTTTTTTTATCATGCAATAAAATTGATAGTTTAAGCGCTAAGAAATTAATATTTTATTATTTTTCACTGTAATATACTTATATCAAAGTATGTATCAAAATTTAAAGTTGGAAAGTGTTTTCCAACCAAGAATGGGAGGGGGGGGGGTGCGAGACTGTTGTAAGGGGTGCGCGAAGGTAATAGAACCAATTTCAAGAGCACGCAAACTTTTTAAAATTTTCTATTTTTTTTTCAATTTTTTTTAATATGGTTCTAAAAAAAAGGTAAAATGATTTTGCGATGCTCTGAAACATTGGCTCACCCCTGTTATATTATTTCAGAAATGTGCCCGACTATTGAAACAAGAAATTAGATTATTACAAAAATTAAAGAATTTTTTTTTAAAAAAAGGGGAGCGCCGTATAGAAAGGTTGGATTTCGATAAAATTTGGTATATTTACTTAATGTATTAGTAGCATGAATTCATCAAGTTTTGGTATATATCCGTAAACCGAAAGTGGTAGTTTACAAACTATTAATTTTATATTCAGTGTCGGAATTTTTTCATTTTAAAATACACTAGCAATTAATAATTGAATAATTAAACTAAAAATAAAAAAATCTAATTTACTAATTTTAATTGAAGTTTTAAAAATATTTTTTTATACTTTATTTATATAAGTCATATATATACTAATAATGTTTACAAATCAATTTATTTCAAATCATCGGTCGGTACTGTGCCTGGCCAGAGCTCATTTTGACCGACCGACAATAGGAAGGGAAGGTATTGTTTATATTTAAGTTTGAAACATTTCTTTATATACGAGGGTGGGGTGAAAAGTTTCCAGCCTGACCAAGAAATTTCTTGTTGTTGAGAACAGCATCCCTCCTATCAAAAGCAAGAGATGAGTTCAAAAAGATATATTTAAAACTGTTAATAATTATCTGCGTAATATTATCAATAACAGTAATATTCAGGCCATTTATGCAAGACTTTTTTAATAAAATAAAATATTCACTTTTACTTTGAATTTATTTTATATTCAGGATTTATTAAATTTGCATTTATTACAATATACAAAAAAAAAAAAAAAATTAATATAAACTTTAATGTAAATAATAGGTAAATATATATTTTAGTTTTCGAATTGGGTCTACGAGGGTGGGGTGAAAAGTTTCCGGCCTGACCAAGAAAAACGATGTTTTTAAATTTTTTTTTTTTGCTCTATTTTTCAACATTCAAGATAGCTGAGACCTGTACGATGTCAGCTGAACGTGTGCGAAATATTTTGCACAACCATTTGAAAATGGAAAGCAGTGTGCAAAGTGGGTGCCGCGTTTCCTAACGTTAGACCAAAAACTGCTTCGAAAAACCATTTCTACCGACAATTTGGCGCCCTAGGCGTAATCCAAACGAATTTTTGCGTCGATTTATAATTGTTATGACACTTAAATTAATTAATTAATATTATTTTTTAATTAATTATTTAATTTAATTAATTAGAGCACCGTTATGAGAAATATATCAGTGTTGATGGAGATTATGTTTAAAAATATAGCAAAAAAAAAAAAAAAAAAAAAAACATCGTTTTTCTTGGTCAGGCCGGAATCTTTTCACCCCACCCTCGTAGACCCAATTCGAAAACTAAAATATATATTTACCTATTATTTACATTAAAGTTTATATTAATTATTTTTTTTTTGTATATTGTAATAAATGCAAATTTAATAAATCCTGAATATAAAATAAATTCAAAGTAAAAGTGAATATTTTATTTTATTAAAAGTTTTGCATCAATGGCCTGAATATTACTGTTATTGATAATATTACGCAGATAATTATTAACAATTTTAAATATATCTTTTTGAACTCATCTCTTGCTTTTGATAGGAGGGATGCTGTTCTTCTCAACAACAAGAAATTATATGATTCAAATAACATTAATCATTAATTTATCCTGAAAAATTCATCAAGCTAAAATTATTTTAATCATTTTGTTTACTTAATTAATAATACAATGGCCATTCTTTTTTAAAAAATATATTATATATTAATATGGATTTTTTTTTTTAAATATTAATTGGTGTTGTTTTTTTATATTCATTTATCTTCATTTTATATTTATTGATAATTTTTATTTATTTGTCGATATATTTTTTAAAAATATTTTAATATTATTTTTATAATTAAAATATCATTTTATAATATCATGTTTTTATAATAAATATTTTGGCAACTTTATAAGATAGTCTTAAAAGTTATCTCCAATCAAAATAATGATTTCTTAGAAAAAAAAAATAAAATATTATTATTTTTTTTATAAATGGCAAAAACTAAGTACTGATCCAAACGTAAAAGATTAGATTATATTTTTAAGTAGAAATAAATAAATAAATATATATATATATATATATTCTTACAAAATTATAAAATTTATTTTTTTATTTTACACATTCTCCAAATTTATTTTTAATTTGGATTTTTTAATTATTTTTTTCTTTTCAGATATAGTCAATTTAGAAGGCAATGATAGACATTCGGTTTAATATTTTTATGTGTCTCCCTTTACTCACTTCTTCCTACTTTCAATTTCTGTCAAGCTTTTTGTTATATAAACCATATTCCTTTAATATCTGCTCTATATTATCACTTGAAATGATAAAAATATCCATGTTGCAATTTTCTTAAAATTTCCTCGTGAGCTATTTCACATTATTTGATAGTACCTATTTATATTTTTAGATTACGTTGGAATTATTTAATATATTATGCAAAATATAAATTAAACTGAAGAATATAAATTAATTTATAATTATTATAATTACACTGGGCAAAATTTCAAATTTATCGATTTATTTGTTTTCTGTGTATTTCGAGGTAATTGTTTACAAAACGAGAAGCTTCAGGGATTTCGATGAAACTTTGCCAGTGGATTCCTTTTTTAATTCCAAAGAAACTTCGCTTATACAATATTTCTCGGTCTCTTCTAGTTTATGAGATGAATTTTTTTAAAATTTGCATATAAATCCATTTACATTCTATTTATCTACCATGTTTTATTCTTTGGCCAGCAGGGGGTTCCACTAATTTTCTGGGTTTTTTTATTTCAGTTCACTTTGGATATATGAAAATTAAAATTAATTAAATAATTTTTCTATATTTAAACCGACTGAAAAAACCCGAAAATTAGTGTCAAGCTTTAATTATCTCGTAAACTAGAAAAAACCGAGAAATATTGCTTAAGGAAAGTTTCTTTGGAATTAAAAAAGGAATTCACTGACAAAGTTTCACCCAAATCCCTGAAGCTTCCCGTTTTGTAAACACATACCAGATAAAAAAAATATTTTAATATTTATATAATTTATTCAATTTGTTTTGTTTTTTTTATTAAGATTTTGCTTTTTAATGTAAATTTGTATTTGTATTACTTATTATCTCTAAATACATATATAATTTATTCCACTATTTTAAAACATTATTTTAGATAAATCTCATATTATATATGAATTAAAATATATTTAAATATGAAGTAATAATTTTTCAAAATTTAAATTTTTTTAACAATGAAAAATATTTTATCCTTAATAATTTTCTTTTTTTTAGTTTTAAATAAGCAGGGCTATTTGAAAAAATAAAAACAACTATGAAATTTATAATAAAATTTGTGATGGAATCAATATTTATGAAAATCAAAATATCCATTATAATAAATATTATTAATTATTATAACTAATAACTCATGATGGGTGGGTCTATATTTTTTTTTATCTATACTTTCATTATTTTATAATTTAAACTATTTCAAAGTGAACTTTTTAAATTATTTATTTTTTCTTGTTTTTTCTTATTGAATCTTTTTTTAGAATAATGATATGATTGAGTTAATTTTCAGGTGATCTATGTATATTATTGATTGATTGTGTATGTTGATTGTGAACCGAGTGTGTTTTATTAAAGGCGCGGGCAGGTCGTGAGTCAGAGGCTATGAATGTTGGTGACGTTGAGTGGAGGTTGGTAGCACTGCACGCGCTCGGTCTCGCTTCCCCTTGGAATCAGCCGCGCCGTCAGTTGAGCCGCGTCTCTCTTCTGAGTAACATTTCTTGTTTCTCTCGACTGGATTGTGTGACATTGTGAGCTCACGTGAATTGTTGTGTTGTGTTGTGTGAGGGGTAACAAGGCGTAATCATGGCGGTCCGGTAGCCACCACCGATGGAAGTCGTCATGTCCAATCAGGCAAATGGCACGGCTTGTTTGCCGCCTCAGCCTCCTGTCAATCTTTCCAAACCGCCACCACCCACTGCAATTGTCGTCCCCCAACGAAGTAATAGTCTCGATTATTTGAATTTTGAGGAGAAACGACAGTTGATTGCATCCTCTCTCTCGTTAAGTGATTTTCTACATCATGGCCCGGCTGCTGCTGCAGCAGCTGCAGCCAAAGAGGCTGCTTCCACCGTAGGTAAGTCAACTGACATTTCGGTTTGGATCGCTTTGGAAGGCTCCCCTTTAGCAGCATTCCACCCTCCGTATCCGTTGCCAAGGGAACCATCGCCACGCGCCGGATCAATGGCCGCCGCCTGTCCACGCGCACCTCCCAGACATCCAAAATACCACTCCAATCCAAACTTCAAGGAAATATCCATACTCATCCCCTCATCCTGTTTAACCACTTTCTTACCTTTCTTCTAGAGAATCCATTCCGAGGTGTGAAATATTTCCTCGAATTGTTTTCTTCTCCCTTCAACGACAAATCTTCTCTCACCTTTAAACATATTTTCCCCCTCACTTTTCATAGAACCATCGTTCTTATCACACCACAATATTATTTATTTTTTATACAAACTTAATTTTATTAAACATTATTAATTGATAGAATTTTCATTCTTTTAATATATATATAATATAATTTTAAATTTAAATGCTTATATTTTTATCTGAACACAATTACACAAAAGAAATATATATTATAAAAAAGAGGGTAAGTGTTGTAAATAATATTTTCAAAAGAATAGGAAAATGTTATTTACCTGAAAGTTAAATTATTTTGACCCATTCTAGAATTGTTTCATTCTTATTTCTATTTCAAGAAAAAAATATATATATATTAATTATTCTTTGCATTCCTTGCTAAGAATAGTACCATTTTTTAAAAATAAAATTATCAACAATTAAATTCAAATAATGAATCGTTAACTTATCAATTTATACAAAAACAAAATTATTAATTATTCATACATTTTTCTATTTTTACACTTTATTTTATAACTATTTCAATTGCAATATAAATAATTTTATCTTTATATATATTGAGTATAAATTTATAAATTAATTAAAAGAATTATATATATATAAAGGCTACAAATAGAAACCATCTGATTGACAACCTAATCAGTTCAAGTTATCATTGGAATAGCTGGATTTATTAATTTTTTCTCAACAGAAAAAAATACAATATACATATACAGGGTGTCTCAAAAAGATACTAACACTTTGAATGATTATAAAAACATTATTTATGAACGTAAAGACAAATCTAAAGGCTTGAATTACAGAAAAAAGATCTAATTAAAGTATAAAAGAATAATGTTTGCAAAAAATGTACTAACTCTTTCACTGCTAATAACATGTTGACTTTTTTGTTTTTTTCAGGTATATTTTTTTTTTTGAGAAACCCTGTATAAACATATATATATAATTTTTGCTAGTATACTAAGATAAGATATATTGAGTTATATAAATTTATAAATTAATTAAAAATATTATATATATATATATATATATATATTATATGTTTAAAAAGGGTACAAATAGAAACCAGATGATTGACAATCTAATCACTAAAAGTTATCAGTGAACTAGCTGGATTTATTAAATTTTTCTCAGCAGAAAAAATACAATATATATATATATATATATATATTATATATATTAATTGTTTTTTATTTTTATTTATTATTTATTTATTATTTTTTTTAAATTAATAATTGATTAAAAAATTTATACTCAAGAATCGAAAAAAAAAAGATATTTTGAGATCTAGCCTTCATCCAAACCAATCGTTTTTTGTATGAATACAATCTCATTTCTTATTTATAACACTTACATCTACAAAAAAAATTAACATTTAGGACACTAAGACGACCTAAATTAGATTTTTCAAAAATTAAATTTCAATTCACTTTATTTCTTTAAATATATATTTAATATATTGTTAATTTCTAAGTCATTTTATTAATTTTATATATAATATATATATATATCATATAATAGAAATATAAATTACTACATTCAAAAAATTATATGATATAGAATTGAAAATTCAAGATATAAATGAAATTATCTGGAACAAGTTGAAGTTTTTTATGCTTCGAATTTCATTATGGTTTTCTATACCAGCTATCATCCGGTCTAAATCAGATGTTTTAAGTCGAACTGAGGAAGCCTAGAGGCAGATAGACACACATATTTACAAATTATTGTTGGTTATTTTTGTCGTGCAATGAAAAGTGATTAAAACGAGGCGTTTTAATTTTAGTTCAAATTTTGCACAAATTTATTTAAAAAATATTTATCTTCAGATTAGGATGATGTACAGGAGAGGGAGTAAAGTGTCCTCTGAACTGGAAAGTTAACGTCCAAAACGTGTAAACTGTCGGGTCATTGTCACTCATCCATGAATCCGAAAGAAGGGGAGGAATGTAATTCGTTGGGTGGACGTTAAGGGTTCAGGAGACCACATTCAAAGTCAGGTATATAAGTGGGGGTCGAATGCTTCCTATTCCCTTTCAACGAGGCTGAAAATGGAAGTGAAAGGCCTATAAACTCAAATTAATACACAACCGAGTTAACATTACTTAAATCATGAATGAGTATTGGAATTTTTTTGTTTATCTTTTTATACTAGCAAAAATTGTATATATAATATATATATTTGTATTTTTAAAATATTAAACCACTCGAAGGATTTTTTTGAAATTTACACTATAGATAATATTTATAAAGAAAAATCGATCTTTATTGGTTTCAGCCTCGGGGAAAAATCATCTTTGTTAGTTTTTTCTTAATTTAAAATAAGAATATTAATAATAAACAAAATGGCGTCGGGCAACGCCGGACAGCACTTCCTTAAATACAAAATATTATAAATAAAATAAAATAAAAAAAAAAATTAATTTTAATCATATTTTGTAAATAAAATTAAAATAAAAATATAGATTATGTTATATCCACAGGCCTTACTTTTCTATCTTTCAATGCATTAATACGTACGTTTAAGGGCTGTATGTTTTATGACTATTTTTTTTTAATTTATGTTCTTTTAAATTATTTAAAATTGTTTCATATATTTTGTCGTTTATTTATTTTAAATAATAATCTTAATCTTAAATATCCATAGTTCATAAGGAATTATTTTTACCGCGGCTCGGTGAACCAGGTACTTTATAATAAAAATAAGAGAATGAATGAATTAGGAAATTGTAGCGTATCAGTAAATAAATAATTATAATTGTGTAAAAATATAATTTATCGATTATATACAGTTGAGTGATGAATCGGGAGTGGCTTCCTTTTTATGAAAAAGAAAAAAAAAATACTTTCTATTCTATTATATCTCTTGTTCATCACATCTCACAATATATTCTGCTACGTAAGGATGGCTTTTTTAGAAAAAAAATCAATCAGACATTGCAACCTAATTTTATTTCGGGTCTGGGATTCAATTGTATCGAATGAAAATGACGATTGTGTGTGAGAGAGGGGAGTAAGGAAAGGAGAAGGGGCGATTAGAGAAGTAAAGGTAAATCTTAACGTCTCACTTGTCTGTTTTGATTGAAAAAAGAACAAATAAGAGGAAAAGGACACGTGCCTGGCATCTGGTCGAATCAAATTTCTTTCCATCAGCAGATAAAAAGGAAACAGTTCATGATAATTTTAACTCATTTTTCTTACCTTCTAATTTTTATGAAACAATTTTAAAATTAAATTACTTCTTAATTAAATATTCTATAAAAAATGTCGTATTTTTTCCTAAGATAATAGTTTCGTTAACGTTTTTTGCTAATTAATTCTTTAATAATTAATCTCTTGTTTAATTAATTAGCGCAATTTCATGTGGTAAAAGAATGTACTGATTGATCCATTATCACGTGACAAGTATACATGTGTTGATTGGCTAAATCACAATATAATTTTTTAGATCTCTTATAAGGATTAATTACATTTTCAAATTATCATTTTTTTTTTCAACAGAAAATTACTTATCTAATTTAAATAGTTTTTATACCTGGTCTTTGTTACTTGAATTTCAAAATTTTAGTGTCAATTGTTACAGCTCGAATGTCTTAACGGATTTTGAGAAAATTCGGTATATTTACTTAATGCCTCAGCAGCATGAATTCCTCAACTTTTGGTGTTTATCCGTAAACCCGAAGTGATAGTTTACAAAGTATAAATTTTATATTCATTGTCGGAAATTTTTCATTTTTTAATATAGGAGTAATTAATAATTGAGTAATTAAACTAAAAATAAAAACCAAAATTATATGATTTAGTCATTTTAATTCAAGTTTTAAAAATATTTTTTTATACTATATATATATACTAATAATTTTTGGAAATTAATTTATTTCAAATTGTCGGTTGGTTCTGTGCCTGGCCACAGTTCATTTTTTATAAATTATTTTAATTAATATAACAAAGTATAAATATAAATTAAAATTTATATATCTTGGAAGTAAATATATTTCTTTATCAGTAATTAATATTATTATTATCAAACTAAAATAATTCTATAAATTTTAAAAGGTGATTTTGTTATTTTCATTCATCTGCATTTCTTCTCCTTTCTTACATTACCATCATTGTCGAATCTCCCTTAACGTTCACATTAATATTTATCTTTTATTATTCCCCGAACAGGATTTTCGAATTTGTTCTTTACCCTTCAGTGAGTGACCGGCCTTCCTTATTGATAATTTAAAACCAAATCTATTTGAATGATTTCTAAAGACTATCCTACTCAGGTACTTTTAGATTTCAAGGAATTTCTACAAATCATATCCAATTCAAAAGAATAAATTATACTTATATAAAAAAAGAATCTTTAATAATTAACAACTATATTCGTTCTAGGGGAGCATCAATTCAAATAAATTTTTATATACGAGGGCAATTCACAAAGTAGGTTACGTTTTGGAATTAAGACAAAACTAGTACATTAAAATGTTTTTTATTTTATACATTTCAAAGAGCAACTAAAATACTATTTTTGTAAATAATCGTCAAAAAAGTTGACTGGCACAAAACTTATGGTAGCCTAACCTTTGAGAAACAATTTCGTACAATAAAGTGCGTGAAATTTGCGGAAAACTGAAGAAAAGTTGGGTTATGGTGAAACGACGGTTTTCTCTAATTTTTTCATTGATCTTATCCACCGGTTCATTTTTTTTTCACCGTCGTTTCACCATAACCGAACTTCCCTCAGTTTTCTGAAAAATATACCCGTGTATGAAATTAGGTTATTGTATGTTGACAAACTTTGTCAGCTGTTAGAGGGAGCGCTACAGAAGCGGTCTTACGAACTTCTAACTGATAGCGAGCACCATCTATAGGGAAATTCCGGTTTCATAGTTCCACACCTATGCATATAATATATAACAATAATTTTATCAATAAATTACACTGGTTCCCTTCTCAAATATAATTTTTTTTATTAATTTTAATTTTTCTCAATCGTAAATTGAATATATGTATAAAAAGAACTAAATGTAAAATTCTTAAAAAGTTTTTAGTTGTTACCCTTTGTTGAATTTAATTGAAATTAATTCTAAGTTTTTAACTGTTACTTCCGGACTCTTGACTGGATATTTGATTAAACCTTTTCTCCTCCCATTTCTATGCTTCCCCCCATGACTGTTGGAAAAGAAATATCAATTATTCTTAAGGAGTTGAACTCTTTCAAGGGTATCGATTGACAATTTGGGATGTGCATTTTCTATACGGACAGCAACGGGACAAAAATCACTAAATGATAATTTTATTAATAAATCCGGGGATTTAACTAAAAAAATAGTTCTGAGGCAAAATCATTTTCATTTCAGATGATTTTTAATAATTAATTATTTAAAATTATTCTTTAACAAAGAATCTACTTAAATGTTCTTTTAACCATAAATAATCATTTATATACTTATTAAAGTGTACCGGTTAAAGTTAAATATTATTAATATAATTTATTAATATTATGTGATTATTAATAACTATTTAATTTTTTCCCAATACATCTCCTGGACATCTCTTAACATTTTATTATTTTGAAACAGTATTAGGATTAAGGAAATATTTTATTTATATTGATTCCCTTTGAGCTTTGAATTCTCGTCCTTAAGATTCATTGTTCACGAAATTTTCCCATTTAAATGTGGTTTAACCATCATAATTCTATATTTTTAAATACAACACTGTAATAAATCCATAACTGTGATTAATATATTATAACTAAAGCCACTAAGCCGTTCATTCATCATTTATAATGATAATCTTTATTTATTTACTCATATCTTAGATACCCAATCATGGTATATAGAGTCATATACGCCGGGGCACAGCTAGGCAAGCTAGTGCACTACATCCATATATATCCAAATGAAATATTTGCATATGAAAGATCACAAAAACAATATTAAATTTTGAAATAATTTGATTATGATCATAAGTTCATAAAATAACATAAAGGCTGATAAAAAACGATTTTAGATAACATATACAGGAAAAAAAATAAAAAAAATGTATTTTATATCTGTTTATTCATTTACATATATTGCCACTTTATGAAAATCTTCATTTGCATTATTTTGAAAATTCATAAATGTAATTTTAACAGAATATATTCCGTTTATATGTATCTCTAATACGATTTCTATCATTTAATACGATAACCCTTTGAACATCCACTCTCAAGTTTCATTATGAAACAATTGAATTATTCAAGAACATATATTCAAATGGAAAAACATTTATTATACATTCCTTGAAAGATATTTGGCGGAAAACTAGCTTGTATATATCGTTTTTATTATTTTACATTTTCCTCCATATTTTATATATAATATATTATTCTCATTTATGTATATATATATATAGACATGTAGTGAATAGCTATTAAATGAATATATAGAAATGAAAATTAAATTTTGAAAGCGAAATTTCGAATTCAACATTTCAAAAAGTTTTAAGAGACAACTTATTATCTACACTGTGTGACAGAATATTTTTGAATTATTATTATAAAGTATTATTTAATTGAAATATTCCAAGTATGACTATTAGTTTTAACTATATAATCATGCTAAACCTAATAATAATACTACTACTTTTAGTTATAATGAATACAAAAGTAAATTATATATATTTAAAGGATCTTTTGCCAGAAAAATAATATTTTCTTTTTAAAATATAAAAATGAAACTAAACTAAATATGAATAACGGATAAAAACTATTTAACTAATTTAAATATTTATAACTTCCATTCAAAAACTGTTTTATCCAAATGAATGTCTGTTTTGACTCTAAAGATAAATGATCAATATTAATGTTATCTACATCCTTATTCTGTATAATTTAAATAGTGGACCTCATTCTTAATTCACTTTTTATCATATTCATTGATAAGAATTGAAAAATTACTTATTTAGACAAAGACGATATTCTAATTGATATTCAGTAATTTATATATTTTTTCTATTAGATGATTTATTTATATATATATGTCTAATCTTATTATGCTAGCTAAAATTGTATATATATATATATATATATATATATTTGTATTTTTGAATTATTTAACCACTTAATTTTTTAAAATTCCCCCGAATTTTAATAATAATAATAATAATAATAATAATAAAAATAGGGCCGGGCAACTCCGGACAGCGCTTCCTTAAATACAAAATATTAGAAATAAAATAAAATTAAAAATATTTATTTTAATAAAATTTTGTAACTATATATTATGTTATATCCACATACCATACTTTTCTGTCTTTAAGTGCATTAATAAGTATGTTTTATGACTATTTTTTGGTAATTTATGTTCTTTTAAATTATTTGAAGTTGTTTCATATATTTATTTTAAATAATATAATCTTTTCTTAAATATTCATAGTTCATAAGGAATATTTTTACTATCTCGCCAGAGATAGTATTGCGATCACGAAAATTTTCGATGTTGAGATTTTGATGTTTTTATACGTTTTGAAGGTTCCTGAATCATTTTCACTAAGGTTGAGAAAAATGTCTGTGTGTGTGTGTGTGTGTGTATGTGTGTGTGTGTGTATGTGTGTGTGTATGTATGTAGGCAAGATTACGCAAAAACGGTTTGAGCTAGAATGATGAAATTTGGTACATGGACATTATTCAAAATTCATAGTTTTCTATCAACTTTTGAGAAATGTAGGTCAACCGGAAGAGGGTCATTACCTACAACGTTTTGATTTTTTTTCCTCTAAAGTGACCGTAAAAATAAAAATATATGTTTGATAATTTTTCACATGATTAATAATTGTATAAAACTGCTATATATAGAATTTCAGCTTGATTGAATTGCTGAAAGTACCAGAATTAATTTTTTAACACTGCAAATCTCACGTGCTAACACGTGCCATGGTGCCATCAACAAAAAGCCAAACATGCGCTGGTTTAATATTTTATATTTATAATTTATAATTAATTAAATTTAATTTAAAAATAATATATTATGTTATTTAATCCAATTCAAATTGCGAGATAGTCGAGTGGAGACACTCCAGCTAATTTTTAAAGTACCGAGCCGCGGCTCGCTGAACAAGGTACTCTATATATAATATCTTATCATTTATAATTTCAAATAATTATAGATATTGAAATTATTTTAAATTAGGAGATTTTCGATAATATAAATATAATAAAAATAAAAATTCACACATACAATCATATAATAATATGAAAAAAATATTTATTATTAATAAATTAATATCATATGTTGTATTATATTATACATAATAAAAATTTAAATATTGAATTTGTTTATTAACTTATTTAGTGAAAAAAAGTCAATTTTTTTAATTCAATTAGATAAAATTCATTAATTTTGTTTCAAATCTGATGAAAGAAATCTTTAAAAAGAAATTGAAATAAACCCTTCCTTGAAGGGTATAAATTAATTTTATCAAGATTACTAACATTTTTAAAAGTGATTTTAAAAATTCCTCAAAAATATTCTAAAATTACACTAGTAAACAGGTATTTTTAATGTCAATTTTTAAAACAACATTTCTCTCAAATTGTAATTGGGAATCAATCGTAAAGGCCAAAAGGGTAACATTATTGGAATTCAATAGAAAATTATACTCTGAACTAACAAAAATTTTGTATAAAACTAAAATTCTTTTTAAATTCTTATTGAATTCTTTAGATATTTTGTTTTTGTATTTAATTTGATGAAAGATTCCTTATATTTCCTAAAAACAATTCCTCTTCCTGTTGCTGACCCATTACTTATTCAGCGACCGATTTGAAGAAGGATATGTGACTTTTTTCGTCTCTGTTCTTTAACTTCAAGCTATTCCGTATATTTTCTCTATAGGCAATTAGTTTGTTCAATTTAAAACAATTACCATGTCAACGTTTGGTTCCCACACAGTTCGTCGGCACACTCCAAGGTGCTTCCTTTGGTACTTCCGTCAGATATTCCTCTTTTCTCATCGTGTGTTAGCCAAGGGCCATTCCCACCAAGAATTCTCGAAACAATAGCCACCGAAATAGTAATATTAATGACTTAAAAAAAGTAATTTCGACTTTTACCAAGGCTCTTAGGACGATAATTTCATTCATTGGAATTATATAAAACAAGCAAAAAAAAAAAAATAAAAATCCAATGCAACGTAAAATAAAACAACTTAAAAATTTAAAAATTTTCAAATATATTAATTCCAATTATATATAATCAGAATATAAAATATCAATATCGAAACAGTGAAAAATAACATTTGAAATCATTGTGTTTTCATTTAGTAATTACTTTTATAATAATAATAAAAAGTACCTGGAACACATATAGCTATCGCTCGACCCTTTAACGTATTTATACAATTTATTATTATAAATTTTAAAAATTTTACAATTTTTTAATTATTTATTACAATTGTTAAATGGATTTTCTAAAAATGACCCATTAAAAATTTGTTTCCTAAATTGTAGAAATTAATTAAAATAACTTGATTTTCATTTCAAGATAAACAATATATTCAAATATTCAATTTACTGATAAAATAAAATATTTGATCCTATATTATATATATATATATATATATATATGTTGTTATAATTAGATGGCTTCAGTTTGATAATTTTCAAAGAAGCAAAATATACTGTTTCGATCAATAATATAAATTCTGAAATTATATTGACACCTGTACTTGTCTATATTTTAATTAAGAAAGGTTAATGTTTTTTTCTTTTTATCTATAATAATCAAATATCATTTATATTATTTATAATTTAATTTAAAAAACATTTTAATTAATATAATATAATTTATTTAATATTATTAGATCAAATTTATTCAAAAATTTATTTGACATTCTTTCCTTTATAATTGTTCATGTGTGTTATTCTGTTGCTAACTTCATAGATAATTTTTTTTTATAAGGTGAGGGAATGATTAATATATATTTAGTAATTTTATTCTAAAATATTATTAAAATAAATAATTTTCATTTTATTTCGAAATTAAATAAAAAAATTTAAAATATTTTAAATATCAAAAATATAATACAATATAAAAAAAAAAATGAATGACAGAAGGAAAATTTCAATTCGTAGCGTCATTTAAATTTCCTATTTTAAATTAAGAAAATACTAATGAAGTTGATTTTTCGAGGCTGAAACCAATACAGATCGATTTTTCTTTATTAATATTATCTATTGTCTGAATTTCAAAAAAAAATTTTAGTGCGGTTTAATTTCTCAAAAAAAAATATATTTATATATATATATATTATACAATTTTTGCTAGTATAATATGATAAAATTAATAAGGACAGTGTCATATTCCAAATTTAATGAATAAGTGGCACAACTTTATTATTCCTATCCACGTTATTAAATCTCAATAGAATAGTAAATTAAAGGGAAATTTGTTGCAGATAATAATTAATAAATATATTTATTTATTCTTGTGATATGTAGTTTATAAAATATAGAAAATATGTGATTTTTTTGCTAATTTTCTAAAAAATATTTAAAATATTGAAAAATGTTATAAGAGAAAAAGGACATGGGCTTGATCTTAGAAATCTTATATTATAATTATTATTAATAAGTTCATTTTTGATATTTATATTTATATATATATCGAAAACTTTCTAAATTATATATATATATTTTCTTTGAGAATATTTAGAACGATTTCAATGACTGAAAGAATGTGTTTGCTGAAAGTTTTGGTCAATCGTAAGATTATTCAGTTAACTAGTAGTTGGTTAGGCAGGATAGAATCCTGTTTGCTCTCTCCTCGTTGAAGCAGCCAGCAGCTCGCACTCAATGAATGTCCAGATGACTCATTCCACTTACGAAATCGACTTAATTACGTTTTGTTGAGTGTCCAGCTTTCCTTCCCATCATCATCAGGGCATCGTCAGAATGAGCCCTCAGGGCGGGATTCCTCGACCTCCTCATTATCAGGTCAATTCCGCCGTTAATAAAAACTCATTGTATTCAATTTTTTTTTTATATTATATTTTTTTATTTTTAATTATATCCATTTATTTTTTAATTAATATAAAATGATGATTGATCAATGAATGAAAATTAACTCACACATCTGTAATAAAGCAATTAATTTTCTTTATATTTTTATTTTTTAATTTTAATTTTCTATCTATTTATTCCATTTTTATTTTATATACAATTTTTACTAATTCGCCAGAGATAGTATTGCGATCACGAAAATTTTCGATTATGAGATTTTGATGTTTTTATACGTTTCAAAGGTTCCTGTGCTGAATCATTTTCACTAAGGTTGAGAAAAATGTCTGTCTGTGTGTTTGTGTGTGTAGACAAGATTACGCAAAAACGGTTTGAGCTAGAATCATTTGGTACATGGGCATTATTCAAAATTAATAGGTTTCTATCAACTTTTGAGAAATGTAGCTCAACCGGAAGAGGGTCATTATCTACTTTCTTCTAAAATAACCATAAAAATAAAGAGATGTTTGATAATTTTCACATGATTAAAAATTGTATAAAACTGCTATATATAGATTTTCAGCTTGATTGATTCGCTGAAAGTACCAGAATTAATTATTTAACACTGCAAATCTCACGCGCCCACACGTGACTTGGTGCCATCAACAAAGAGCCAAACATACGCTGGTTTAATAAATATTAGTACCGGGACCCCGAGCCTCGGCTCGGTACTTAAGTTAAAAAAAATGATTCATTATTATTGGATTTGGCTGGTAATATTAATACCTGGGACACCGAGCTCTCGCTCTACCCTTTAAAAAATATTGATACACAATTCTTTAATTATTTATTACAATTATTAAATGTTACACATTTGCATCAATCTGATTAAAATTAATGAACTTGTGCTCCTCAATAATACATAAATATATAATATATAGGTACATATATTTTTTTTCTATAGTGTTTTTTTGAAAAACTGTTTAGCGCCCCAAGTGGTTATAAAACAAACTAAAGACAAAAAAACGTGCTTTGCAGCTTTTCGGAATTAAAAAAGCAAAATTGGCAGTCGTGGGACTGGCCGACAGAAGTGAAAACTTCTGCGTAAGAAATTTTAAAACAGACGAAATTCGCGCTATTTCACGAGAAAGATGAATTTCATATGCATGTATATATATATAACTTATATATTATTTTAAACATATATTTTAAACAAATTTGTAACTTATATTTATATATATATAAATACACAACTTTGTTTAAAATATTGCAATACGAACTGTTTTATAATTCTTATCTATAACATAAAATATATATTTATTATGTGAAGTTCATTTCGTATAATTTTGATTATATATGTATATATGAAATGAACTTTTTATAATTCTTTTATAATTCTTATCTCTAACATAAAATATATATTTATTATGTGAAGTTCATTTCGTATAATTTTGATTATATATGTATATATGAAATGAACTTTACATAATAAATATATATTTATATGTTAGAGATAAGAATTATAAAACAGTTCTAATGACAATTCAAATTTCGCGCTCTGTTATAAGAAATTTGAAAGCAGACGTAATGTGCTAGCTTCATGGTGTTGGTCACGATCACGCGAGTTCTATACTTTTTCCCCATCCCGCAAAAGTGCTCAACGCCGCTAAAGAAGTTTTCACTTCAAAAATTATTTAATATTTGGAAATATATCTGACTTATAGAAAAAATGAAAATTAATTAAAGAAAGAAATTGTTTTTAAAATATCCTGAATAATATGTAACAATTTTCAAGATAGAAATTTATTACAATATTACAATTATTAACTGTTGCATCATTGCATCAATCTGATTAAAATGAATGGAACTTCGGGTACTCAATAATAATAAATAAAATAATATTAATAAATATATTAAATAATATTTTATTGAAAAAATATTAAAAATTATAAAACTATCTAAAACTTAATTAATAAAAGAACAATGAATAAATAAATATAGAATAGTAATTTATTAAAAAGTAAACAATAGATAAAAAGAAAAAAAAAATAACAAAATCATTATTTTCATTTTTAAATAACGATTCACCCGGCGAGTTTCGAACCGACGAAATCCACTCGTTAAAACATCAGTCCAACCTCTGGACTATATGTATTTAGATAAAAAAATTGTCATTTTTTTACTGTCTTAGCAGTATTTGATGTTTTTTATTTATTTTTTTTTTTGAGAGAGATTAATAAATATCTATATATATTTTATTAAAAATAAATATTTTTAATTTTATTTCGAAATTAAATAATAAATTTTAAAATATTTTAAATAAAAAAAAATATTAATACAAATAAAAATGGATGCCAATTTTGACGTTTTCCATATATAATTTTCAATTAAGAAATTAATAATGAAGCTGTATGTTTCAAAAGATGTGATCAATAAAACTCAATTTTTCTTTATAAATACTATATCTAGTGTGAATTTGAAAAAAATCGTTAGAGCGGTTTTTGAGAACCAATATATATAGATAGATAGATATATACAATTTTAGCTAGCATAATAAGATAAGATAAGATTTATTAATTTTAATTTATAATTTAATTAATTTAAATTAATATATGTTATTTAATCAAATTCAAATTTGTGAGATAGTCAAGTGGAGACACTCCAGATTTTTTTCTACTGCTATGGTACATCATGAAAGGCGAATGGCTAATTTTTACTATTTCGCCTATTGCGTTCACGAAAATTTTTGATGTCAAGATTTTGATTTTTTTAAATACGTTTTGAAGGCGCCTGAGTTATTTTCACTAAGGTTGAGAAAAATGTCTGGGTTTTAAGATTACGCAAAAACGGTTTAAGCTAGAATAATGACATTTGGTACACGGGCATTATTCGTACTTTTCTATTAACTTCTAAGGAATGTAGCTCATTCGGAAGCGGACCATTACCTACCACGTTTTCATTTTTTTCCTCTAAACTGACCTTAATAAAAAAATATATTTGATAGTTTTTCACATGATTAAAAATTGAATCAAACTGATATATATATAGAATTTCAGCTTGATTAAATCGCTGAAAGTACCGGGATTAGTTTTTATAACGTGTTGACTGCCGATCACGCGCCTGCACGTGATGTGGTGTCATTGACTAAGAGCCAAACACGCGAATTAATTTTTTAAATTTTTAAATTTAGACTTAAAAATTAACGTAACGGTTTTAAATTTAAATTTAAAATACATGTGTATTAATTAATTCAATTGAATAACAACACTATATTTAAATTTTTTAATTAATTATACTTAATTTATAATTTAATTAATTAAATTTATATATTATATATGTTAATTAATTTACAATTTCAAATTTGCGAGATAGTCGAGTGGAGACACTTCAGATTTTTTATTATATGATTTAAATAAGTTTGTCATATATGTTTAGCATATTAAATGCTGTAATGTTAAATGTTACCTATCCAAACCAATATTATTTTTTAATTGTTCTTGTTGAAGAGAAGACATAATGAAAAACTAATGGAATTAAACTCTCACATATGCTATACGTTTATATATATCTTAAAAGTAACAGAAATTTAAATTAAACCATTTTATTTTTAATATATTTAAATCAAAAATATTAATCTGTTTTTCATCTAAATAAATCTAAAAAAAAAAATTGAATAGTGATAATTGATATTCTTGGTCGCCAAATGAAAATATTTATTAAAATCTATATATATAAAAAAAGGTTTTTGTCTGCACATTGCTCAGAATTTAAAAATTTTTGCATATCTTCGCGTTTCATGACCTCTAGAATCCAAAAGTGACTTTAGAATTTTTCATGTCTGTCTGTCTGTCTGTCCGGAAAATTACTATTTTATAGACTCAGAATTGGCTGAACCGATTTCTATGAAATTACATCACAATATTCTTATATACCCCTAGAGTAACATAGGCTATAAATTTTATTTATATGTCAACAATAACCGCAGAAATTAATTTTTTAAAGTTTATATAATTCTCCGTGTTGTTCATTCAAGAGCAGCTCGCGGCTCACTGTCGGCCTAGCGGAATCATTTCAAACAATGAATTATCATAGCTATTCCCAATCAAAGAATTATTATAATATTTCCCTTTTTATTTTAAATTCTAATATTCAAATATCAATTCAATTAGATAATTTATTCTAAAAGTTCCCATTTTAATTAATTTAATAAAATATTTAGATCATATTTATATTAACTTAATTTTTATTTATTCTTTCTATATATTTGAATATATTTCTTCTTTTCTATTTGAAAGTGAAAGGTTAAAAAATCTCGCTAAGAACATTCAATATTTCTATACACAAATTATTCAAAGTATTGGCAAAGCGAATCACTCATAATCAGTTTAATTTGAAATTTTTATAAATTAACAAAGTGAAAATTTTTATTTGTTTAAATTTTATTACAATGAATCAAAAAAAATTAAATATATAGATCACATGATTAAGCGAATCAAGAAACTTGAGGGAAATAACTGTTGGACGGAGGTCGGACATGACAGAAACTGTAAGCGAAATCTTCATATTGCGACTAATAATTTTCAAATCCCCTAGCACCACAGAATTAGATAAGTTTCTTTTAAGGGAGGAAAATAACTATGATCTAAAAAAATTAATAAATGAACTTAATAATAAAAAAACAAATAAATCAATTAATTTAAATTAATACTATTAATGTATATATTGGTAATTTATCTATAGTTTTATACCGTTAATTTTTATAAATTGTCTCAAGTCTCTATTTTTGCATTTTCTCAAGTTTCATTATAATTAAAAATATTCAATAATAATCTAGCAATGAAAATAGCAATGAAAATAAAATATCAAAATGTAATGATCAAGAAATATTATACTCTATTTCACTATTATAACATATACAATACTTAAGAACCATAGGCGGAGGAAATATTAGGAGATATCATTGCGGGTTCAAGCCAAATCGACCAACATTAATTAAGATATTATCATTATGACAGATATTAGGAAAAAAATCGCGAATTCAATATTTCTGTTCACTAATTATTTGTAGACTTTAGTAAAACATACGCATGACTCAATATAGATCAGCATAAACTTTTTCAAATTTTGATCTTCAAATTTGTCTTGAAGGTAGTAAAGAAAAAATAAGATACGGAAATCAATTGTAAAATATTAGGTTACCCAGAATACTTAAATATAATAGGAGATTCGGCAATTGCAATTACAGATAGCGAGGAAATATTAATGGAGGTTTGAAATTAATAGTGATAAGAAAAAATATTTTGTAACAAAGAGGAAGAGTATTAACATACAAAATCTTAAGATACAAAATGTAGAATTTGAATATGTTGAAAAATTGAATGTAATCACAAAGGATAATAATATTTGAGAAGAATTTAAATCGGGGTTGCAATCGGGAAACGCCTGTTATCTTGCAATAAAGAGGTTTATCTCATCAAAATTATATCAAAGGGAATATATAAAAAAATTATTTTGCCTGTAGGATATGATTATTCCCTGCATTTATTGGCCAAAGAAAGATGAGGTCACCGGGGAATGGGGGAGACTGCATAACAAGAAATTGCATGGCCTCTCTGCATCTTCAGAAATAGTTAGGATTATAAAAGGGAAAAAGCTGCGATAGGCAGGGCACGTGGCTAGAATGGGAGAGGAAAAAGATATTGGTGGGGAGACCGATTGGAAAACGTCCGCTTGGAAAACCAATGACGCGTAGGAAGGGACGTAAGAGAGATGGGACAAGGGCTCAGGATAGGGACACTTGGAGAAATGTGGTTGTTGCGGCCAAGAACTTTCGAGTATCTTTGAGCCACATACATATATATATACCATATACAATAATAAAATATATAATTAATTTACTGATTAAATAAAAATATATTTTAAATAAGAACACAAAAAGAAATGAATGTTTTATGAAATATATTGATTGAAACAAAATGGATGAAAACCTTTTACTACTTTCAACCAAATACTATGTACCACTCGGGGGTACAGGGGGCGGAGCCCCCGTCTAGGTGTGAAGAGCGCCGAAGGCGCTCTGAGCAGCTAGTTTCAAATAAAAATTAAAATAAAAAATATTTGAACTTATACTTTTTAAAATATTAAGTTTACTTATTATCATTTGCACACAAATAGAATTAAATTAATATATTTTATTCTATATATAGACTTTTTTATATAGGTTTTTTTTGTTTAAACTTGATTCTGGATTTGAATTTCCTGTTAGAACGAATATTCACTTTGTGGTAAACCCCATTTGTTCGAAATTGCTAGGGGAATAACGAAGATCAAGGTAAAATAAGATCAATGACAATAAAAAGGCGGAGTTGTCTATAAAAATTGCAGTAAACATCTCGATTGTCAATCACAGCTTTAGCTACTTTTACTTACTTGCTTTTCTGTATCAATTCACATCATAAGAAAAAATATCTTACCAAGCGGAGAGAATTTGAAAAAACAATTCATATGAAAAAAATAAAATACAAAAAATTCTTGAGTTCAAACAAAATGGTGATTATAGCTTTAGATTGATTTATAGTGCTAAATCTTTTTTTCCTATTAGATTTATGAAAAAATTTAACTGAATAGAGGATTTTTATGATTAATTTAATTAACCCACTTTTAAATTGTTGGTAGAGGCGCCACAGGGTAGGAGGTAGCGTAGCTCGCTCACATTCTTGTGATCCCGGGCTCAAGTCTCGCGCCGGGCAAGGCAATTTCTCTAGCTGAGGTCTATGAGACGGAGTCAACCCAGCATCCGGGATCAAAATTGGGAAAGCTACTTGATAGCGCCTACGATCAAGAAAATGAAGGTAAAGGTTAATAGGACCAGGTCTACTGATCATAGGATACCTCATTGATATAACGCACTTGAATTGCGTTGACGTACAAAAGTCAGAGGTTTTTTTAAATTGTTGGTTTATTCGACAAATGATGGGACACTTCTAACCAGTAGTCCTGAAGCTTTGTGACAAGCTAACCAAGGGCTACCAAACATTTTGATTAATATCTTCACTAGACATCCCTTCTTTCATGGATCCTTCTTGTAGAATTGACTGAAGCAGCCAAAATCAGTAGTAGCAAAATTTCTTTTTGTCTGTGCACTAATAATTTAATTAGATTAATTTAATTGATCGATGGAAATATCATAAATAATCAAAAATATATTTTTTTCTCATTGGAGGTATTTTTCAATTATTTTTAAAATATAATAATCTAGATGATCGAGATGACTCACATATATTCATTTTATCAAATTCTTTATTAATTGATTGTATTTCGAAATTAATCTTGAAATTAAAATCAAAATAATAATAATAATAAAAAATCATTTAATTAAATTAATACTTTTCGATATTTAGTTGATTTATTTTATTATTTAATTCTGAAATTAATTATCATTTTTTATAATTAATACTTAAAAAAATTTAATTTATTTTAACATTTATTGATTGAAATATTTGCTATATATATATATATATTTATATATATATACAAATATAATGCAATCTTATTAAATAAGAAATTGATAATTATGATCCATTCTTTTTTTCATATTTTTTTTAAAATAATTTGTTGACCTTATTTTTGTTATAATGTGATATTTAAAGAAAATTAATTTAATTAATATTCATTAAACACGATATCAATTGTGTGATTTAAGTTTATTTTAAATAAATAAAAATTTATGTAAAGTAAAATTTAATTTAAAAATTATAATTTTTTCAAATTAATCTCTCGTTGAGAATAAGAATGATTCTGATGATGGTGTAACAGGCGAAATGCGCATAAAGTATATAAATTGGTGCTTTACCGGGATTATAAATTATTCATATTAAGTTTTAGTTTTTTACCGACCGACGATAGTAAGGGAGGTATTGTTTTCACACCAAATTTCACATGTGGAGATTTTTACATATCTCCACGAATCATGCATTTTCTAAACAGAAAAAAGTATTTTTAGCATGATGTCTGTCCGTCCGTCCGTATAGATGTTTACAGCCTGAACGGCTCAACCGATTTTGATGAAATTTGGTATATTTACTTAATGCATCAGTGGGATGAATTGATCAACTTTTGGTGCAATTCCGGAAACCGGAAGTGGTAGTATTAGCGATCGACGATAGGAAGGAAAGGGTTATTTTCACACCAAAGGAGATTTTTTTATATGTGATACCAATCATGCACTTTGTATTGGTTTTATCCTCGAGAAAAATCATATTTATTAGTTTTTTCTTGATTTAAAATTATATGACGTCATCCAGCCTTTCATGACGTCACAGCCTGGTCTTGCATATATATTATAAATAAAATAAAATTAAAAATGTTTATATTTATTATTTATGTATCCATATCTGTTTTTTATTACATTAATAGATATATGAAAATTATTTGAAATTGTTTCTGTAGCTGGAAATTAATTTATTTCAAACCGTCGGTCGGTTCGGACCTGGCCACAGGTCAACTTATTTTTTTTAAGTTTAATTTTAGTTTAAATAATATATTAAAATGTTCCAACTAGGGACTATAGTTAAATTGATTAATTAATAAGTAAATATTTATCTTCATTTAGATTAATTATATATAAAAGAATTAGAAATCCAATCTAAGAGGAGTAAGCAGGTTACAACATTTTAGAACGAAAAAGACGAATGAAGTAAAATATTTAAGAAAGTTAAATATAATTAAAGCAATGCTATTTTTATGATTTAGACCTAATTTGGTTTCTTTTCATCAAAATCATTTACTTATTATTATTTCTGCTCCTAGGGGGGGGGGGGGGGGGGAAGACAGCTGCCATAAACAGAACTTTAGGATTAGGTTTAAAATAGGGCATCACCTAACTCTCTTGTCTTATAAGTCCCTCCTTTTTGAGATTTAATTTTATTGATTAATGTTTAAAATTAAGCTATTAAGTTTAATATATAATTTTTTTTTAATATTTCAAACTAATAATAGAATTGCACTCTATTAATAAATATTATTATTTTTACTATCTCTAGTATTACGATCACGAAAATTTTCGATGCCGAGATTTTGATGTTTATTTACGTGTGTGTATACAGACAAGATTACGCAAAAATAGTTTGTGTAGAATAATGAAATTTGGTAGACGGGCATTATTCAAAATTCGTAGTTTTCTATCAACTTTTGAGAAATGTAGCTCATTCGAAAGAAGACCATTACCTACCACGTTGTCATTTTTTTTCCTTTAAACTGAGCGTAAAAATAAAGATATATGTTTGATAGTTTTTCACATGATTAAAAATTGTATAAAACTGCTATATATAGAATTTCAACTTGTTTGAATCGTTGAAACTACCGGAATTAATTTTTTAAATTTTTTAACACGTTGATATATGAATAATTAATTGAATAATTAATTTCATCAAATGTATCTTGATTAATATTACTTTTTTCTTAAATTTTTTCCATGTTCCCCCATCTATTTAATGTTGAATGTAATTTAGTCAAGTATATTTTATTCGATAATTTATATAGGCACAAGGGATTAGCTCCGATTAACTTTTCTATTTCACTCATGTTTTATTCGTTATTATTCTTTTTTTTATCATTTGTAACAACAGTTTATTCTGGATTAAAATTGTATACTATACTCCGAGAGATTTTTTTTAATAATGCCTTCTATTTATAAAATAAATATGTTTAAAGATGGCTTATGTATTATAATTTTTTAACATTATTATTATTATTATTATTATTATTAATAATTTGATATACTAATTACTGAATTACATTTATATACATGTATATTGTATATATATATATATATATATATATATAATAAATACTCATATAAATATATTTTTCCCTTTTAAAATATAATTGATTTTCATTTTGTCATATAAATTAATGTTCTATTATTATTCATACCTATATTTATTTTTACCGCATGCATTTAGATATAAACTAAAGAATTAAAATATTAATGGATACTATATATAATAACTAAGATTCATGTTGCTAACACATATAATTTATATATTCTATTCCTTCTTAAATTGATTATACGAAATGTAATTGTTTTTAATTATCTTTGTAAATAATTTATTTTGTTTTAAAATGCACTTTTGATTAATTATTTTAAAAAAATTATAAAATAAATATGTTTTTTTAACGTTCATTTTTATTATATATTATAAATATCTTATCGTATTATATTAAATTCTGTATGAATATATATATATATATTCGTATTTTTGAAATATTAAACCGCTCAAAAGATTTTGAAATTCACACCATACATCAGTGATTCTCAACCTTTTTTTTTTTTTACCGCGGCACACATTTAACGGTTTAAAAATTTGGCGGCATATAATGAAAACGATAAGTGTAAAAGTATTGAATATTAAAAAAAAGTGTTTTTTTTAGAACCAAATTGAAAAAATTTAGAAAAAAAAAAGTTTACGAGCCTCGTTATCTCGCGGCACAGTGGTTGAGAATCACTGCCATAGATAATATTTATAAAGAAAAATCGATCTGTATTGGTTTCAGCTTCGGGAATAATCATCTTTATTAGTATTTTCTTAATTTAAAATAGGAATTTTAATAATAAAAAAAAATGGCACCGGGAAACGCTGGACAGCGCTTTCTTAATTACAAAATATTATAAATAAAATTAAAAATATTTATTTTAATAATATTTTATAATCAAATTACGAAATATATATTATGTTATATCCACAGGCCATACTTTTCTGTCTTTCAGTGCACTTATACATACGTTTAAGGGCTGAATGTTTTATGACTATTTTTTTTTCTTCAATTTATGTTCTTTTAAATTATTTGAAATTGTTTTATATTTATTTTAAATAATAATCTTAATCCTAAATATATTCATAGTTTTAAGGAATAAGGCTGTGGTTCGGTGAACCAGGTACTATTTTATTACATTAAAAAAAGAAACATTTTTCTCTTCAATTTTTTCAATCTATTGTATGGTTTGTTACTAATTATTAATTGATATATCAATTATGAATCAAATTAATAATTTGATAATAGTTTTAAATTTAATTTGCAAGAATGTTTTGTTCATATTAAATTGAAGTACCGGGACCCCGAGCCTCGGCTCGGTACTTAAGTTAAAAAAAATGATTCATTATTATTGGATTTGGCTGGTAATATTAATACCTGGGACACCGAGCTCTCGCTCTACCCTTTAAAAAATATTGATACACAATTCTTTAATTATTTATTACAATTATTAAATGTTACACATTTGCATCAATCTGATTAAAATTAATGAACTTGTGCTCCTCAATAATACATAAATATATAATATATAGGTACATATATTTTTTTTCTATAGTGTTTTTTTGAAAAACTGTTTAGCGCCCCAAGTGGTTATAAAACAAACTAAAGACAAAAAAACGTGCTTTGCAGCTTTTCGGAATTAAAAAAGCAAAATTGGCAGTCGTGGGACTGGCCGACAGAAGTGAAAACTTCTGCGTAAGAAATTTTAAAACAGACGAAATTCGCGCTATTTCACGAGAAAGATGAATTTCATATGCATGTATATATATATAACTTATATATTATTTTAAACATATATTTTAAACAAATTTGTAACTTATATTTATATATATATAAATACACAACT
The DNA here is from genome assembly GCA_963082975.1 of Labia minor. NCBI lineage: Eukaryota > Metazoa > Arthropoda > Insecta > Dermaptera > Spongiphoridae > Labia > Labia minor. Next base: position 11,334,546 of record OY720349.1, on the reverse strand, counting down.
TTGTTTAAAATATTGCAATACGAACTGTTTTATAATTCTTATCTCTAACATAAAATATATATTTATTATGTGAAGTTCATTTCGTATAATTTTGATTATATATGTATATATGAAATGAACTTTACATAATAAATATATATTTATATGTTAGAGATAATTTATAAAACAGTTCTAATGACAATTCAAATTTCGCGCTCTGTTATAAGAAATTTGAAAGCAGATGTAATGTGCTAGCTTCATGGTGTTTGTCACGATCACGCGAGTTCTATACTTTTTCCCCATCCCGCAAAAGTGCTCAACGCCGCTAAAGAAGTTTTCACTTCAAAAATTATTTAATATTTGGAAATATATCTGACTTATAGAAAAAATGAATATTAATTAAAGAAAGAAATAGTTTTTAAAATATCCTGAATAATATGTAACAATTTTCAAGATAGAAATTTATTACAATATTACAATTATTAACTGTTGCATCATTGCATCAATCTGATTAAAATGAATGGAACTTCGGGTACTCAATAATAATAAATAAAATAATATTAATAAATATATTGAATAATATTTTATTGAAAAAATATTAAAACTTATAAAACTATCTAAAACTTTATTAATAAAAGAACAATGAATAAATAAATATAGAATAGTAATTTATTAAAAAGTAAACAATAGATAAAAAGAAAAAAAAATAACAAAATCATTATTTTCATTTTTAAATAACGATTCACCCGGCGAGTTTCGAACCGACGAAATCCACTCGTTAAAACATCAGTCCAACCGCTGGACTATATGTATTTAGATAAAAAATTGTCATTTTTTTACTGTCTTAGCAGGCAGTATTAAAAATTTTGACGTTTTCCATATATAATTTTCAATTAAGAAATTAATAATGAAGCTGTATGTTTCAAGAGATATCATCAATAAAACTTAATTTTTCTTTATAAATACTATATCTAGTGTGAATTTGAAAAAAATCGTTAGAGCGGTTTTTGAGAACCAATATATATAGATAAATACATATATACAATTTTAGCTAGCATAATAAGATAAGATTAATTTGTATTTCCATTAACTTTCATTAAATTGCTACCTGCTATTGCTATTACTAAATATACGTATAACTTGAATCTATAAACAACCATCTATAATATTTCCCTTTCACTCATTTTACACCTACCTATCATATTTATTTCATTCTTCTTTTTTTTAAATTTATTTTATTTAAATATATATATTTATATATATATATATATCTAAGATAATTAAATTATTTTTTTCTATTTGTTGTTTTTGATTCTTCTTCTTCTTCTTACTTTTTATTTTGTTGGTGTTTTTGTTTTTGTGTATTGTCGGTATGGCACCCTAGGAAATAATGATTGGGAAGGTGTGTGTGTGTGTGGATGGGTCCTAGGCTGTGCAGGGACAGAGGCAACTCTGGCCTTGCGAGGTTGCGTAGGAATGTGCTGCCAACATCCAGCAATCAGATGCCCCTAGCACCCCTCCCAAATCCCCACAACGGATCATCTCTCCCAATCAAGCTTAACAGATTTAACCTTAGGAAAGCCAATGCCAAATTTCCAAAGTCCTCAAATCGCCATGACTTAATCGAGAACGTTTAGAAACTTCCGGGCAGAGGGTTAAAGCTCTTTAAACGACCTCCTCCTTCAATATTGACTCTCGATTTTCATATCCAATCATCACTAAACAAAGATTTTTTTTTTTTTAGATAACATTTCATCTTTCCTCTTCTGATTATTTGAAATTGATATTTTACAATATTTATTTTCTATTATATTAATCATTTTATAAATGTTATCAATATAATATAAAATTAATCTACATATATATAACATAGCCATCAATTGAATTTATATTATTTTACGCTTTAATTGAATTGTCTTTTATTTCATATCATTTGGTACATTGAAATGTCAAATGATTATATAACCTTAAATTAATATTTATTTTAACGATTTAAAAGGTATTTGTAGATAAATATTAGATTTTTATTCAATTTTTTTTTTCTCTCTCGATATTTTCCCATTTACTTATTTAACACAATCATTATAATCTTTAATCTTTAAAACAAAACTAATCACAATCAAATTTAAAGTTTATTTTTAAAAAAAACCCTTTGTCTAATTTGAAATTATTATAATATTTAAACGGGGACACTTACTTAATCCATTTTAACTAATATGATTCTTATTTAAATCTCTAACTTTTATACATTTCCGAAAATAGCCTTTTTATAATCAAGGGCACTTAATTTATAGGACAACTGACCTATACGTTTAGAGATATTAGCCCGGTTATGTAAAAAGTAAAGCACAATGGATATTTCTGTCTTTACATGTTAATGAACAAAACAAATAAATAAAAATATTGAACAAAATATATTTTTCATAGGTTCTTATAAAAATAATAATTCATTATAATTTGTTATTATTATTATTATTATTTTTATTAATAATATTAGATTAATATTCATATATAATTAAATATCTAGAGGGGTGAGTGGCTAAGCCAGTGATTCTCAACCTTTTTTTTTTACCGCGGCACACTTTTAACGGTTTAAAAATTTGGTGGCACACAAAGAAAAAGATAAGTGTAAAAGTTTACCATATTAAAAAAAAGTGGTTCCACCTTTTTTTTTTTAAGAACCATATTGAAAAAAGTTGGAAATGTTTAAGAGCATCATAATCTCGCGGCACACTAAAGTGCCGCGGCACAGCGGTTGAGAATCACTGGGCTAAGCCCTTATCTTCTAAAAGTTTAGACTAAATTTTCATTCACGGCTTCTACTATCATGTAAAATTGGATATGAAGAAATATTTGACCAAAAAACAAAGCCAAAAAAAAAATTTATAAATGTAAATAAAATAATAATTTGGAAAAATCAATATATATAATTTCCTATGTATGTATGTATATATGATATGTCTGTAACTTTATGATGTTAACTACAAATTTAGAATTTTACAATATACAATTTTTATAGAATTTAAAATAAAAAAACATTTGAAATACAAATTGAAATATTCTAATTTTTAAATTTATATACAAAATTTGATATAAATATTATTTTTTATCATAAAAGAGAATTTATTAAACCTAATATGGAAAGATATAAAGATATGGAAAGAACTGGCGCCACAGGCCTATTAAGAAGAAGAAGAATAAACATAAAAAGAAACTTATCATAATTATTAATTTGTTACTAACTTCATTTTTTTAAATTTTGTTTTGTTATTATTAAATATTGAAAAAAAAAATATTACGACGATTTGAATAAACTTAATAATTTTTTCTTTAAACATTGTGATGTTTTGTAAGTATTTTGAAACAAAATATTTCCTATAAATTATTGATTTACTCGATAAAAAGTAGCGCCTCCGATCAAGAAAATCAAGGTAAAGGTTGAGAGGACCCGTTCTACTGATCATAGGACACCTCATTGATATAACCGACTTGATAGGCGTGTTGTCCTTGCGTAGGACGTACAAAAGTCAGTTTTTTTTTTATTAATGTTATTATTATTATTATTTTTAATACATAGTAAAAGTTGCTCGCTCTCTTTGAATGGTTGGTCCTAAAGGACAGGACAACTCAAACACTATTATAACGATAGGAATTCTTTATTCAGGTTACAGATTGGTGTAAAGGACAGGTGAAAATCTTCTTAGGGATCAGTCCAGTTGCCGTGAAGTAAAATTATAATTGAAAACTTTTTTTAAATTACAATATCAAAATTTCGTTGTCCTTTAAATAACATTGGAAAGCATTTCCCTTTCTAGAGTTCCTAGAGACAAGGTCCGATTCATTATAGCAATGATCTCATCCGTTTTAATGGTGACTTTTAACTAGAAATAAAATTTAATCTTTTTTTTTAGTTTATTTATAACTTCCTTGTAATCTAATTATTCATTAAAATATTAAATTAAAAAAAGAATATATTTTATTTGTTATTGCATGTAATTGCAAACAAATTATTATTTTTTACTACTTATGAATCAATTGATGACAATTACTATTATATACGTACATAAATAAAATATCCAATTATAGGTTTTATCACAATAATTAATACTAGACAAATGTTGACATTAATTTAACCAAAAGGGTTTCGCCCTTCACTCCTCTTTTTTTTCATTTTAAAAACATATTCAAAATTGATCAAATTGTTTAAATTTGGGATCAAATAATTCTCTACCATCGTATATGATTTGAGAAATATAAATCCTCCAACCATATTTAATTAAAATAGACAGTAACCTATAATTTTTATAAAAAGATATATATAAAAAATATAAATATATATATTACCAGGTGTAGAAGTATAAAACCGGAGTTTTTTTTTTTGTGAAAAAAGCTGTTATTTGAAAATTATAAAAAATATTTTATTCAAAATAGTCTCCATTGGAATTTATCCATTTCCTCTCATCTTCGGTTGGTTATGTGAATGCTACGTCAAAAAAACAATACTTCCTTTGAAGCGAACCAGTTGTCTAGCCATTTTCGTACATTTTCATACAAATCGAAGTGTTGTTCGGCGAGTCCATGCCTCACTGATGCGAATAGATGGTACTCAGATGGAGCCAAGTCTGGAGAATAAGCCGCATGTGCTACTAATTCCCAATCGAACGCCTCGATCGTATCCGTGACCCGTTTTTCTGTGGTTGAGATTTTTTATTTATTGCTAGATTCAAATCGATCAACTTTGAAATTTTTTAAATCACTAAAAGCATTGAGTTTTGCCAAGAGCATGTTCACCGTATGCTTCGACAAACATTCTATGCGATTCTGGAGCAGTTTTCTTCAAATGATAGAAGAAAAGCGATGCTGACCGCAAATTATAGTTCGTAGGCACAAAACTCGACATGTTTGAGGATAGAGAAAAATTATAGAAAACGGTGTATGAAAATGAGGTTCTTGTGTGTTGACAATGTGAAGAAGGCGCTACAGAAGCGGTCTTGCGGTCTTTAAACTGATGGCGAACACCATCTATAGGGAAATTCCGGTTTCATACTTCTACACATCGTAAACTATTTATTTAATATATAACTTTAATGTTTAGAAATAGTTAATATTTCTTCATTTTTTCCATTAATTGACGCCTTGATTGAATGAAAAATACAACTACTTATTTCTCAGCACATACCATTTCATAATTGTATAATATAAGTAATTTATAATACATTTTTTCATAAATTGCAATAACAAATTAATTTTTATTTTTTAATCATTGGATATAATAAAAACCTAAAATATCCAACGATATGGCGACGCCCTTAATTTATTTAAGTCATATTATTTCATAGTTAAGCTTCATAGCATATGGGTTTGCATTGTCTCGCCCTCACAACCCCTTTTGACATTTTCAAAGAGATTTCGTTGGGTTAAGTTTAAACTTTAGAGGGAGAGAGAAACTTATATATCCGCAATCTTCCTAAAAGTGAGATCTCAAGTTGAACTTTTCTTATAAGATAATGACAGAAATATAATTTTTTTTTCCTAGATTTTAAAACACAACATAAAAATTGGTTCATTTCCATTTTTTTTCAACTTTAATGAGAAATTAATTATAAATCGTTGAAAAATTCCATCTTTTACTTAATGTCATGATCTAAAATTTGTCCTTGGTTTTTTTTTTGTTTCTATATAAGAAAAAAAAACTGAAATTATCTATTATTCATAGTTATTTTAAACGCTCATTTATTCAAATGACATTCGTTCCATTTATTTTAATTATTCATCTACCCCTTGTATATAATCTTAACATTTCATTCGCGTAAATTAAATTTACATTTTTCTTTGAACCTATTTTATTTTTAACTCCCCTGTTGTCTATTTACATTAAGTATATACACAACATTTCTCTTTCAATGTTATACATTATTTTTGAAATGAAAACCAATTCAATTTTTATCCGTCAGATGTCGTGAATGAAAATCCAAAATAAAAAATTAAAAGCAATTAATCGCTAATTACATTACACTTTAATTAATAATAATTCATTTATATTTCTTCTAGGGATCCATTGTAATATCTATAAAAATTTTCTAAAGTCTATCTCAATTTAAAGTTGATAAAAAAATCAATTACAATATGTCATAAGAGCGAACAGACAGACAGACATTCATTAAGTGAAGTTGATAAAAACATTATAACATTATAAAAAGAGAATTACTTGAGAATAGGAATTGAAGGAAGGTGATCCGGGAAAATAATTGGTTCAATAATTGAATTCAATAACGCGACAGAGATAGGTAGATAGATAATATAGATGATTTTTTGTTTGAATTTCTATTTAAAAATTAAAACAAAATCTATCAACAAGAGGGTCATTTGATAATAGGAATACGTTAAATAATTATCGATAGTATGTTATGAAATATTGCAAATTTTAAACATATATTGTATTTCTTCATAAATATAATTGATAGAAAGTTTTTATTGATATATTTTCATAAATTATTTTTTTTTTTTTTTAATTTTTAATGTTTATTTTATATGTTTTATTTTGCTTATTCATTTACATTTATAACTTCACAAATATGAATATTTTTATTTAATCTCTCATTCATCCAATTATATAGTATCTATAAAAAATTTTATTCGTATTTTGTAATTTATCGTTTTCCAAATTAATAATGCAATCAGTTTTTTTTTAATGCTAATATAAATCTAGTTACTAGAGAGTTATAATTTCACCTGGTGGTTATGATAAGCAATCATTTAAAACATCTCTATTATACTCTTTTTACTAACTCTGGCGAGATAGTATTGCGATCACGAAAATTTTCGATGTCGAGATTTTGATGTTTTTATACGTTTTGAAGGTTCCTGAATCATTTTCACTAAGGTTGAGAAAAATGTCTATGTATGTGTATGTATGTAACCACGATTACGCAAAAACGGTTTGAGCTAGAATGATGAAATTTGGTACATGGGCATTATTCAAAATTCGTAGTTCTATCGACTTTTGAGAAATATAGCTCAACCGGAAGAGGGTCATTACCTACAACGTTTTGATTTTTTTCATCTAAAGTGACCGTAAAAATAAAGATATATGTTTGATAATTTTTCACATGATTGAAAATTGTATAAAACTGTATATATAGAATTTCAGCTTAATTGAAACACAGAAAGTACCGGAATTAATTTTTTAACACTGCATATCTCACGTGCCAACGCGTGACGTGGTGCCATTAACAAAGGCCAAACCTGCGCTGATTTAATAAATATTATTTATTAATTTTAATTTATAATTAATAATTAATTAAATTTAATCTAAATATAATATCTGTTAATTAATCCAATTCAAATATGCGAGATAGTCGAATGAAGACACTCCAGCTTTTTATATAATTATATAATTTTATTCTAATATACCTTTTGACTTAGTATCAATTCGACTGTGGATATTTAAAATTCATCAGGGAACAATATAATCTATTATAAGAAAATCAATCTTATCATTGTCTTTTTCTAACATGAAAAGAAAAAATAATTATTTTTTTATATTAATTAATATTATGCTAATTACATATATATATATTTATAAAGCCGTTCTTTAAAATTTAATTAAATGCTAACAAATTAGCGTATCAACTGGGCACGCATTCTATTCACTTTCCTAATTAATTTAAATTTTTTAAAATAAATGATTATATATAAATATCTATGCTCTTAAGATCAATATTCAATTTTTAGGCCCTTATACACCTAAACTATATTTTTTCTCTCTCTAAAATTCTCAAGCAATTACTTGATAAAGAATTCATTCAAGATCAACATTGATTATTTTATTTTCAATTAAATGCATATTAATAATAATAATAATAATAATGATTTCTAATAATAATATTAGTAGCGAATATTTTCCTTAAAAATATTTCTCTTTACAAAGGCTACAATTGGCGGTCACGTGGCTAGAATGGGAGAGGAAAGAATGGCCAACACCATGATCAATTGTGCTGACTGAAATACTGTCCTTCGTTTTCATTTATCATCTTCAAGATCATAATTTTTGCTTTCATTATTGTTAATAGAGTCATCAGGATCAATGAATGTTTCGTAATTTTCATTATCTTGGATAACTCTTGTACATTAACCCCAATACTTGTAGAAAATTTTAATCTCATGTCATCTTTAGTTGACCGAATTTTACTTTTATACTCATTAACAAATGCTATTCAATTTTCAACGGATTTTAATCAAATTTGATATATTTACGTAATGCATCAGTAGCATGAATTCATCAAGAGATTTTTACAAATCTCCACCAATCATGCATTTTGTTAACAGAACAAAGTATTTTTAGCATGATGTCCGTCCATCTGTCCATTGTGTGTCCATATAGACGTGTACAGCTTGAACGGTTCAATGAATTTTGATAAAATTTGGTAGATTTACTCAATGCATCAGTGGCATGAATTCATCTACTTTTGGTGTATATCCGGAAACCGGAAGAGGTAGTTTACAAAGTATTAATTTTATATTCACTGTCGGAAATTTTTCACTTAAAATATAGTACTAATTAATAATTGAGTAATTAAACTAAAAATAAAAACCAATATAATATAATTTAGTCATATTAATTCAAGTTTTAAAAATATTTTTTTTTATACTTTATATATATATATATATAATATTGTTTGGAAATTAATCTATTTCCAATCGTCGGTCGGTTCTGTGTCTGGTCACTGCTCATTTTTTTTCTTCATTACTCAAATCCTTTTCTAAATATAATATTTTAAGTTGATATTCACTGTTTACAAATGGCCTCCAGATTTTCTAGCCTCTTGTCCTGTATAGCAAAGTATGGAGTAACCATCACTATTTTCCCTCTATGGCAAGCCCTTGACATCAAGATCTAGGTAATGGGACCAATTTCCTATCTTACAATACTAAAAATAAAATTCTGGATGCATCATTGTTTATTTTTTACTATCTCGCCAGAGATAGTATTGTGATCACGAAAATTTTCGATGTTGAGATTTTGATATTTTTATACGTTTTGAAGGTTCCTGAATCATTTTCACTAAGGTTGAGAAAAATGTCTGTGTGTGTGTATGTATGTAACCAAGATTACGCAAAAACGGTTTGAGCTAGAATGATGAAATTTGGTACATGGGCATTATTCAAAATTCATAGTTTTCTATCAACTTTTGAGAAATGTAGCTCAACCGGAAGAGGGTCATTACCTACAACGTTTTGATTTTTTTTCTTCTAAAGTGACAGTAAAAATAAAGATATATTTTTGATAATTTTTCACATGATTAATAATTGTATAAAACTGCTATATATAGAATTTCAGCTCGATTGAATCGCTGAAAGTACCAGAATTAATTTTTTAACACTGCAAATCTCACGCGCCAACACGTGACGTGGTGCCATCAACAAAGAGCCAAACATGCGCTGGTTCAATAAATATTATTTATTAATTTTAATTTTTTAATTTAATGAATTTAATTTCATTTAAATTAATATATGTTATTTAATCCAATTCAAATTTGCGAGATAGTCGAGTGGAGATACTCCAGATTTTTTGTTTCTGTCCAAAGTCATAATTATTTTTTTAACATATAAAAAATATTTAATTATTTAATTTTCAAATTTTTTTAATTGCTACCATTTCAATTTAATTAAGTTTAAAAGTTATCACTTGTTACCATAAATAATTGGATACACACAAAGCTTTCTTTTCTTAAGTTAATCTACAATAACTAATATTTAGAAATGTATTTAATACTTTTTGAAAATATTTGGAGCCTGGAATACTGTATGTTTTATCCACTTATCCTTTTAAACTTAATCAAGATAATCTAATTGAATTAATTTAGTTATATAGCAATTAACTACTTATTTAACAATTAATAACTATAAGAATAAAATCTTTTTAAAAATTAACTCTTGTTAATTATATCCACAGTTTTTTTTTTAACACGATATTACTAACTTAGCTTCACTTGTCTCTAAACAAATTACACAAATGGGTTTATCTCTTTTTATTTATTATCATTTATAAATAAACTATATCTTCATCTCTCTCCCTTTCATATTATTAAACAAAAAAATTTAATCTCCTTGAATTAAAATAACAGATCAATCAATGCGCCTCTGGACTAACCAACCAACAGATAGATAGATAATGCTTCTAATAACAAATCCATATCATTCTCTGTTTATATCAATTATTAAAATTTATGAGGCAAAATTTCATAATATTCATATATCGTATCATTGAGTTATACTTTACTTTTAAACAATAAATAAAAATTATTATCAATGCAAAAATATCTGCCTTATTCTCCAGCTTTGGTCACGGCTGTCATATAAAAATTCTTGATTCGTGAATTACAATCTAAATAAATTTATAATTCCAATTGTATATTCTCATCACAAAATAATGTAAATATATTTAAATCACATTTTGATTATTATGTGAGAAATTTAATTATCCATTAAATAATAAATTCAATTCAAAAAAATATATTCTAGATTTTTTTTTTCATGAAAAAAATCATGGATTTCATTTGTATTCTCCAATCTATAATAGTACCTGGTTTACCGAGGCGCCCCTCGATGATAAAAAAAAATATTCTTTATTATCAGGTTTGGCTGGTAATATTAATACCTGGTTTACTGATTCACTCAAGTAATTTAAATTTAAAAGAACATAAATTGAAGAAAAAAAAATAGTCATAAAACATACAGGCCTTAAACGTACCTATTAATCCACTGAAAGACTAAAGTATAACCTGTGGATATAACATAATCTATATTTCGTAATTTGATTACAAAATATTATTAAAATAAATATTTTTAATTTTATTTTATTTATATTTATAATATTTTTTGTATTTAAGGAAGTGCTGTCTTACGTAGTTGCTGACGTCATTTAAATTTCCAATTTTAAATTAAGAAAAAACTAATAAAGATGGTTTTTCCCGAGGCTGTAACCTATACAGATCGATTTTTCTTTATAAATCTTATCTATGGTGTTAATTTCAAAAACATCTTTTGATCAGTTCAATATTTCAAAAATATTTATATACAATTTTTGCTAGTGTAATAAGATAAGATAAGAAGTTTCCTATTACCATATGAGTTATATTTCTAATTGAAATTTATTTCTTACACTTAAACACATAAACAGTGAGTGGAGTAGGTAAATCGAATGAGTAGCTATTTGCTTCAACTCATCTTAATCAATAGGATGACTTTTCAAAAAGGACATTTTTCCAAAAATTCATGTTTTTTTATTTATTTATTTATTTCTAACTTCGCCAATTCTTAATTAAAAATTAAACAAAATTACAGCATATTATATTATGTATTTCTATTAACAACATTACAGTACTTTTAAATTTATATACGAGACGAGGGTGTAGTTGAAAATTATTATTTGTTTATTTATTTATAATTATTTTTATTATATTAACATAAGTTAAGTTATTGTGGATCTTAAAAAGTATCATTCATTGCTTCAACAATTTTTTAGGCTAATTCTCTTTCCTAAGAATACTTGGCTACTTTTAACGGTCCTTGACTGTAGAAAATTAGGCGGCCCCATTTCATTGAATGTATAAACGCCGATGACAGATTTTGTTTCTTCAAATCTTGCATTCTATATTTGTTTTTAAACATGAAAGAAAAATCACGGAGAGAGTAATTATGAGTAGAAAATGAGTAAAAAAATCCACTTTTTTTTTATTTTATTAAAAATTTAATCAATGATATTTCATTGAGAGGAAATCCATTAAAAATCGTTGAGGGATTATAAAAAGAAATAAATATACCTTTATGTATCAATTTCAACTTATTGGATCCTTCCAATTTCCCTTCATTAATTTATTTAAAATTTATTTTTATATCTAATCAATATTAACGAGAAATCCAATCTTAGCTCACTTATGTAATACTCATCTACGAAAATTAAACACCGAGCTTTATAAAAATTTTAATTATTTTATCGTATAATTAATTCATAATAAATTTATTAAAATTAAAACTTTTATAATGGTACCTAATTTATTTTCAATTATATTTTGTTTTATTTTTTAATTAAGGCGCCATTGGGTGTGCGGGTAGTGAACCTGCCTCACATTCACATGGTCCCGGGTTCAAGTCCCGGACCTGACAAGGGTATTTCCCTCGGGTTGGGGTCTATGGGACGGAGTCAACCCAGCCTCCTGGAACAACATTGGGGAAAAGCTACTTGATAGCGCCTCCAATCAAGAAAATCAAGGTAGAGGTTGATAGGACCCGTTCTACTGATAATAGGACACCTAATTAATATAACCGTTTTGATAGGCGTTGTCCTTGTGTAGGACATACAAAGTCAGAGGTTTTTTTTTTATTTTTTAATTATTTGTAAACTTTGTCAAGTTTAAGGGTTGTTTCCTCTTTCCATTTCCATCGAATTCCGTTACCTCACCTCCACATTTGAATCTTTTTCATTTTATTTCATTGATTTAATTCGAAATCTTGAAGTTAAAGATTATAAAGAATAAATATTTAAAAAATAAATTCTTTCATTCAAAGTACCTCTTGTAGTCTTGTCCTGTGCTACTTAGTGAAGATTCATAGCTCATCAAATTGATAAAAATATCATGAGTGAAATAAGCTCAATAGTTTTTAAAAACCTAACAGGATAAATTCAATAGAAACTATTTTGTTTTTAAATATTAAAATTATTGATTTTAATAAGTCTGCCCAAGACACATCGTAGGGTGTTGGTTAACAGAGTTAGCTCACATTCTCGTGGTCCCTGGCAAGGCAATTTCTTTGTCTGGGGTCTATGGGTCGGACTCAAAACACACCCTCTGGGATCAAAATTGGGAAGCTACTTGATAAAAAGTAGCGCCTCCGATCAAGAAAATCAAGGTAGAGGATAGGACCCCTTCTACTGATCATAGGACATCTAATTAATATAACCGTTTTGTAGGACATACAAATTCAGAGGTTTTTTTTTTAATAAGTCTGCCTTCAGAATAGTCGTGTGTGTGCTCTGAATATACCACTTCATTTTAATAGATTACTTGAACTAACTACTCTTTTTTTATAATATAAGTACATTAATATTTATATCTAAAATTACGTTATAAATAAAGACCCAGTTATTTTCTAATACTTATATATATATTAAACTCCTAGCGTAAAAAATAGTAGCTTATTTGTTTCAAACGTATGTTTTTATTCGAAATTTCAATTACAAATTTATTTACAGATTAAATAGTGTAACTTTTCACGGTTCATAAAATGTAAATTTGCAACTGGACATTAATTTCTTTATTTATATTTATATATATATATATTATATATAAGTACATACATAATATATCTGTTATTTTTATATTTAATAATTGTATTCCACAAAACCAACAGTATTATATAAAGTAATATACAATTTTCTTTCTTTTAAGTGACATTTTATACTAAACTTACTCGTGCATATATAACCATACCATGACCCACACACCGTGCCCAGTTCAAGTTATTAAACACATTGCTAATTTATTTAACATCAAAATAAAACGAATAATTTTTTTTATTTTTTTGAGATTTCACTTTGTTCGATTGGAGAAATGTTTACTTAAAAATCCTAACTTCAATATACTTTCGTTAGAAATTTTTCCACTTTATTTCACATTTTGAAATTCATTAGATTATGATTTTATGATTTTTTTCTAAGTAATACATTACAGTATTAGTATAATATTTATAATATTTGATTTATTCTAATTTGTCTTAAATTATGATTATAAGATTTTCAATATATTTAATACATAAGATAAAATATAATATTTATAAAAGCATTATTTTTAAAACTTTTTGTTTGTATTGTATTAATATTAGGCCTGTATTATATATATAATGTACTCTCCCAATGAAAATAATAAAAACACTTGAATACGATATCCTACCAGTTGCGGATACATCTGTTCGTCACAATTAATTTTTTTTTTTTTTTAATATTTGTTTGGAATAAATTTTTCATCTTTTTTATTCGTGATTTAAGAAGTTTTTGATAAATAAAGTTACTCTTAAAAACAATTATATCATTATCTTAATACTATATATCGAACTATATTTAGTATTTTTAGTGGTAAAATTTTGTAATAAATAGTACAAAAATTATAATAATTTAAAGGAGACTGTTTGATCAGTTTATTCAGTTATTAGGAATATAACTATAAATTGTACCAAGGGTGTAGCAGTTAAAAAGTTTTGGGTATAACATTTTTTATTGCAATTAACCTTCTAATCGAATATTATTACCTTTTCTGATTTAAACTTTGCTCCATTTCTTAGTTTACCAAAATTCTTCCTTCTATGAATCATTATCTACAAATAACTAAGAGTTTGTACTCCAACCCTTTAATCTATTTTAAAATGTTATATATATATATATATATACGAGGTGTGTCTAAAAAGTTCGGTGAATGGTATGATAAAAACATTAAAAAGAGAATGTTAATTGTAAATACCTTTATTAACCTTCAAAATACTCTCCACTAGCCACAACCCACTTCTGACAACGTTCGTATAACGCTTGAAAACTGTTGGAGAAGTCTTGATGTGGAATCGTTCTCAGAGTAGCTGTCACAACGTTCAGGTCGGCAATCCACAAGCAGGACACCAGAAAACACTACTTATTGTGTCTTTTCTAATACCCAATTCTTCGGATATTAGTCGCAGAGTCAATCGCCGATCTTTTGTTAGCACGTTCAGTGTTTTCTGGTGTCCTGCTTGTGGATTGTCGGCCTGGACGTTCTGACGGCTATTTTGAGAACGATTCCACATCATGATTTCTCCAACAGTTTTCAAGCGTTATACAAACGTTGTCAGAAGTGTGTTGTGGCAAGTAGAGAGTATTTTGAAGGTTATATATATATATATATATATATTATAAAGATGAATGTTTGTGAGGGTGTCTGTTATTCTTTCACGCAAAAAATACTAAATGGATTTTAATGAAACTTTACAATAATATAGCTTATACATCAGAATAACACATAGAAAAATAATTATACAAATCAGAGCCTTTACTATTTTATTAACAAAAAATTATATATTACGATAATTATATCGTAACGTCAATTAAAAATAAAATTATTTTTTATTTTTATATACCTATATATTCAAATATTTTTCAAGTATAAAATTTTTAACTTCATTTTAACTTTTCAATTGATAAACATAGATAATTATTTTTTCAAGAAGAATGAACTCGTTATAAAATAATTGAATGAATGAAAATGGATGAACAATGGCCCACTCTTTGGTCTTGATAAGATAGAAAGAAGCTTTCATCTAATATTATTAGAAACTAAATAAATAAAAGTCTTCTTCACAGTGACCTGTTCCTATAGTCAAGTGTATTAGCCAGTGATTTTATGGTTGGATTTGTGTGTATGTGAACAATAATAAATCAATTATGTTCCATCTTGAAAAATATTGACTCACTTTAATAGAGAACTATCGTAAAAAATTACAATTTTATGTTTACTATTTTTATTATTAGAATTGTACAAATAAATCACTTACAATCTACATTTCAAGATTTCTAAATTAGATGTTTTTTTTTATTTGAAAAAAAAAAAATTTACAATATATTTATAAATACGTTGTATACGATGCCAGGTAAACTGCAAGGTCATCTGGTTGGATGTCTGTGTAAAAAAAATGGATATGTCGTAGGCAAATAGCAATTTTAAAAAATTTTAATTGGCCAAATAGCTTCAAATATTATTTCATTTCAATTTGACTAGGAAAATAGCATTTGCCTAGGCAAAAGCCATTTGGCTAAAACTTTGATGGACAAATAGTTTTAACTATTACAGTAGCCAATTACGAAATTATTCAAAAATTTCTTTATTCTTTATTGTGTATTCAGCTTTTTCCTATAACTTCATTGAAGTTTTGAGTTCTAAATTAATGTAAATTTCAAAATGAAAATCCGTTTGATATAAATAAAATAAATAAATTATAAAAATGTAAATTTAAATAGTTTATTATAAACAAAATATATTTAACAATATTACCAAAGAATTCGAGTATAATATTATTTCCCTGTTATTTTGTTTATTTCTTTTTTTTTAAATATTCGTTTCCTTATTAAATTGTTTTGATACATTAAAATATTTTTTGAAAATAAATAAATTTGGGTATTTTTTCTGTTTCTGTTGCTATTTTCCTAGTCAAATTGAAATGAAATAATAGATGAAGCGATTTGGTCAGGCAAATGGTTTTTACCTAAGCAAATGCTATTTTCTTAAAATTGTCATTAGCCTCCGATATAAAATTTACATTGAACAACAAAAAATAAAATAAATACCATCTTAACAAAGCAATAATTTTGATATTAATCTCATTGAAAGGTTGAAGAAGAAAAACAAACAAAATAAATAATAAAAGTTTCTATTTAGTTTTTAAGACGAATTATTTCGTCTTTAACCTAGAAAAAAGTTTTTTTTGGCATGATGTCTGTCCGTCTGTGCGTCCGCCCGTCCATCTGTCCATTGTGTGTCGGTATAGACAGCTCGAACGCCTCAACGGATTTTGATAAAATTTGGTATATTTACTTAATACATCATCAGTATGAATTCATCAACTTATGGGGTATATCCGTAAACCGAAAGTGGTAGTTTACAAACTATTAATTTTATTTTCATTATCGGAAATTTTTCACTTAAAATATAGTAGTAATTATTAATTGAGTAATTAAAGTAAAAATTATAACCAAGACAATATAATTTAGTCATTTTAATTCAAGTTTTAAAAATATTTTTTTTATATCTTATATATATATACACTTATATTTAATGTTGCTTGGAAATTACAATTTCAAATCGTCGGTCAGTTCTATCTATGCCTGACTACAGCTCATTTTTTTTTATTATTAAATTTAATTTACATTTATAAATTATTAATTATTTAATGTTAAATTTAAACTACAGTATATATTTATATTAAACATTATGCTAATATTGAATTTTTATTCTTAAATATCAAAAATTGATTTATAGCTTAACACACTGCATATATCTAATCTTTTTTTTTTATTTTTTTTTTTTTTATAAAAATCCAATATGATATACGGCTAAAATAAAATTTATGCCTTTAGTTTGATTAAAGTATACATTGGGAATCTTGAAAAATATCGTTTCTTGCATTTTATTAGCAATTTCGTTGATCGATAACAAAAAAAAAAAAAGTTAATTCAGTTTAAAATTCCCCTAGCGCCATCAAAAAACAATAAAATAAATTTGTGCAAAGAAAAAGAAAAACGAATATTTTAATTGATCCTTCGCTCGGTGGTTAATTAACAAGGAAAGGAATTATAAAAGACAAGGAAAGTTATTGATAGCTTCTAATCGCGTTCTACACAACGCTGATATTTTTATTATCTCGCCAGAGATAGTATTGCGATCACGAAAATTTTCGATGTTGAGATTTTGATGTTTTTTTTACGTTTTGAAGGTTCCTGAATCATTTTCATTAAGTTTGAGAAAAAATTATGTGAGTGTGTGTATGTGTGTATGTATGTAGACAAGATTACGCGAAAACGGTTTGAATCATGAAATTTGGTACACGGGCATTATTCAAAATTCGTACTTTTCTATCAACTTTTGAGAAATGTAGCTCAACCGGAAGAGGGTCATTACCTACAACGTTTTGATTTTTTTTTCCTCTAAAGTGACCGTAAAAATAAAGATATATGTTTGATAATTTTTCACATGATTTAAAATTGTATAAAACTGCTATATATAGAATTTCTGCTTGATTGAATCCCTGAAAGTACTAGAATTCATTTTTTAACACTGCAAATCTCACGCGCCAACACGTGACGTGCTGCCATCAACAAAGAGCCAAACATGCGCTGGTTTAAAATTGTATAAAACTGCTATATATAGAATTTCATCTTTATTGAATCGCTGAAAGTACCAGAATTAATTTTTTAACACTGCAAATCACGCGCCAGCACGTGGTGCCATCAATAGAGTCAAACATGCGCTGATTTACTAAATATTATTTATTAATTTTAATTTTATAATTTATAATTAATTAAATTTAATTTAAATATAATATATTATGTTATTTAATCCAATTCAAATTTGTTAGATAGTGGAGACACTCCAGCTTTTTATATGTATATTTATTGTAATATTTGATTTACTTCAAGATTTATCCGTCTATAATTTTCATAATATTACTTACATTAATCTTTTAATTCACAGGTTATCTCATTTAAAATAAATAATAATTTTCTCTTAATATCAAGTAAAAGTACAGATTTATATTAAATAATTTTATATCTTAAGAGGAGTAATTTATATTATAAGTTAATCCATTAAATATAAAAACATGGAGCTAATTAATTGATTAGATATAATATCATTTAATTATCAAATTGGTAAACATTAGTTTTTTTTAAGAGGGGAAAAGATTTCCTAGGATTGTATATTAATGACCTTGTATAGAGTTAAAAAATATACATATAATTTACTATTATTGTTAATAGAAATACCTATGTTTATCATCAAGTGCTTGCTGCATGACGAATAGGCATGACATTATGCACAATATTATTAATTTTCGATGTTGAGATTTTGATGTTTTTATACGTTTTGAAGGTCCCTGAGTCACTTTCACTAAGATTGAGAAAAATGTGTATGTGTGTTGACAAGATTACGCAAAAACGGTTTGAGCAGGAATCATAAAATTTGGTATACGGGCACTATTCAAAATTCGTAGTTTTCTATTAACTTTTGAGAAATGTAGCTCAACCGGAACAGGGTCATTACCTACAACGTTTTGATTTTTTTTCCTCAAAACTGACCGTAAAAATAAAGATATATGTTTGATAATTTTTCACATGATTGAAAATTGTATAAAACTGTTATATATAGAATTTCAGCTTGATTGAAACACTGAAAGTACCGGAATTAATTTTTTAACACTGCAAATCTCAGAGCCAAACAAGCGCTGGTTTAATAAATATTATCTATTAATTTTAATTTATAAGTTTTAATTAATTCAATTTAATTTAAATATAATATATTATGTTTTTTAATCCAATTCAAATTGCGAGATAGTCGAGTGGAGACACTCCAGATTTTGTTTTTATATAAAATTTAAATGTTTATTTATATTTATAGGATAAGTAAATTAATATTTTCACCTTTTGAAACGAAAAGGAATTATTTATGTATATAATATATATAATCTTATATGTAATACAAATAATCATATTGAATTTAAATGTTTTTTGTCAAAGTAAATGACAGCTGACAGCGGATGAAATAATCAGATTTTCAATATATAATCCGGATAGGAGCTTAAAATTATTTTCAATCCAAGAGCGATCCTATCAGCGTGTTTCCTGAATATTTATAAGTATTTTTTCAAATTCCTTGCAAACTTCTCGATTTTATCACTCAAAAAATCATTATTTGGGAATTCTTAGAGATCATATCAAGTTATAAATGTCATCCATGTTACAAAGAATTTATTTTCAATGAATCTGAATCTATTCTTGTTTTCTTAGTCATTGACTACATCTGACATGAGAGTAGAGCAGGGGTGTCAAACTTGCAACTATTTTTGCTGCCCGCGACCGCTTTCGACTTTTTTAAAAAAAATTTCAATTTGTCTCTCTAAAAAAAAGAAGGTAAAATGTTTTTTTTGCGGCCCGTCTAAAGTTAAACCTTGTTTGTTTGGCCCAAGTGTACCTATGAGTTTAAAACCCCTGAGTAGAGAATTCAATCAGAAAAATTAACTTAACTAACAATTCCCTAAATCTACTTTCTTAGGGGACTATGCCTAATTATAAGTCTATAATATAGATAAATAATATTTAATAGGGTAAAGCATACAGTCGTTGGCCCCCTTAAGCAACTCCTAGCAGTCTTTAATGCATATTTGGGCAAATTGCGGAAAAATCTGTATCAAATTAGGTTTGCACAACATAGATCCTAGGAGCATTTTGCTGAATAAAAAAAAATCATTTTCTCATGACATTTTCAATAAGCACGCAAAAATCTAAAAAATACAGTTATTGGCCCCCTGTTATAGTTATTGGCCTAGATATTCTATAGTGATTATACAACCATACAACAAACGATTACATAACCATAGTTAATAGCGCCATTTTTAAAATAAAAATCTTTTATTATTTGTGTTTTAGTCATAGGGGGCCAATGACTGCCTCTGTGCCAACGATAACATAATATATAATATATATATATTTGTATTTTTGAAATATTAAACGAAGGATTTTTTTGAAATTCAAACCATAGATAATTTTTAAAAAGAAAAATCGATCTGTATTGGTTTCAGCCTTGGGAAATATCAACTTTATTACTATTTTCTTAATTTAAAATAAGAAATTTAAATTTCTTCAGCAACTACGTCAGACAGCGCTTCCTTAAATACAAAATATTATAAATATAAATAAAATCAAATTACGAAATATATATTATTATTTTATATCCACAGGCCATACTTTTCTGTCTTTCAGTGCATAAGTTTAAAGTTTTTTTTTCTTTTAAATTTAAATTATTTGAGTGGTAGCTCGGTAAACCAGGTATTAATATTACCAGCCAAACCTGATAATAAAGAATAATTTTTGTTTAATGACCGAGCGTCGGTGAACCAAATACTTTATATTATAGCTGAATTTTATAAAACATTCTTAAAATTAAAATTAACGATTTATCAAAGAATTAATTATAGAATAATAATCTCTGTAAAGTATATAAACTCCTTAAGAATTTGGCATATTTATTTAATTATTACGAATTATAATTAAAAGATTGTATTTGTTCACTTAAGAAAAAAAAACCGATGTTTTTCATAGGTATTTTTTTTTTTTTATCAAGTTATTTTTCAAAACAACAAATTATATAAGTAAATATTTGTTTAATAATTTGCACTTAATTTATATTCATTGTAACGTCGATAAAATAGGAATTTATTTATGGTTAGTTAATTTTATCTCTGAGCTGGAAGACTCATCTTAGCATCTTACTTTTCAAACCAACGCAGGATATTAATGTAAGTAATTGATATTGAATTTATTACGCATTCTCCTTCGTGAAGGCCACTTCGCCACGAAGTTAATAACAAAATTATGGTTTTCCTTTATTATTTTATGTATTTTTTTCTTTTTTTTATTTAATTAATAAATTGAACAGCTTCATACATGATTGATATTTTTTTATTCAAAATATTTTTTAGTAAGTGAAAAGAAATAATAAAACTATAATTATTTTATTATATAGAATATAATTTAAGAGTTAAATCAGATCAATTATTTTTCATCATAAAATTCACTTTTAAAAAAAAAAAAAAATTAACTATTTAAGGAATATAATTTCTCTTCTTGGAGTTACGAACTTTAGATTTCCAAAAGTTTCATCCCCTAAATCGGATTGGAACTTTCCTCACTTCATTGATAATGCAAAAGATGTGCTCTTTTTATCGAACGATTGCTGATTGAGACCGAAATTGTTCAATATTTTATTCATAAGCGTTAAATAAATAAACAATATATATCTTATCTGATTATACTGGCAAAATTTGTATATATATATATATATATATATATATATATGTATATTTTTGAGATATTAAACCGCTCTAAGGATTTTTTTTGAAATTCACACCATAGATAATATTTATAAAGAAAAATCGATCTGTATTCGTTTCAATCTCGAGAAAAATCATCTTTGTTAGTATTTTCTTAATTTAAAATTGGAAATTTAAATGACGTCACTATGTCATCCATATTGAAATTTGCCTCCCGCTTTTTATTTATTAATATTTTTTTAGATTTAAAATATTTTAAAATTTTTAATTTAATTTCGAAATAAAATTATAAGTATTTATTTTAATAATATTTTAGAATTAAATTAAGAAATATATTTATTAATCTCTCACCACAAAAATAAAAAATTATGAAGTTAGCAACATAATAACACATATGAACAATTATAAAGGAAGGAATTTCAAATAAATTGTTTAATAAATTTGATCTAATAATATTAAATAAATTATATTATATTGTGTTTTTTAGATTAAATTATAAATAATATAAATGGATATTTGATTATTATAAATAAAAAGAAAAAAATATAACCTCCTTTCTTAATCCTGCTTTCTTAATTAAAATATAGACAAGTACAGGTGTCAATATGTATATTATTATCAGTAGTAATCCTTGGTCGAAACAGTCTATAAGCTATTGCTACTTTGAAAAATATAAAAATATAATCTAATTATAATAATAAAGTGTATATATAATCTAGGATCAAATATTTTCTTTTATCATTAAATTTGAATATATTTTTCATCTTAAAATGAAAATCAAGTTATTTTAATTAATTTGTACCATTTTAAGAAACACATTTTTGATGGGTTATTTTTTGAAAATAATAAATAATAAATTATTAAAAAATTGTGAAATTTTTAAAGTTTATAGTAATAAATTGTATAAATTAGTTAAAGAGTCGAGCGGTAGCTCGGTGTTCCAGGTACTGTGAGGAGTGGGTCATGACATAAGATGACGAGAGTAAATATAAATATTTAAAGTATTACTAGATTCACAATATAAACATAAATATATAATTAATATACAGTTAATTAATTATACATTTATTAGTTTTGTAATTTATATTTATTTAGATTGATATATAAATGTAATGTTATATTGTTATTTTTTTTTCCTCTAAAATAAAATATTTCATTCATTGATAAAGAATGAAAGAAAATTGAATGCGAGTGTAAAACAACAAGCAAACAATTTTTTTCCAATTGATTGATGACAATTAACAGGATTTTCGCCACGTAAATAACAAACATACCAGGTTTTGACTTCCTGTTCAAATCTATACTACAATTTTATTTCTCAACCCACATCAAACATCATTAAAAATATTTTTATCTTTATTATTATTTTATTTAAAAAAATTAGCTGGAGTGTCTTCACTCGACTATCTCGCAATTTGAATTGGATTAAAAAACATAATATATTATATTTAAATTAAATTTAATTAATTATAAATTATAAATTAAAATTAATAAATAATATTTATTAAACCAGCGCATGTTTGGCTCTTTATTGATGGCATCACGTCACGTGTTGGCGCGTGAGATTTGCAGTGTTAAAAAATTAATTCTGGTACTTTCAGCGATTCAATCAAGCAGAAATTCTATATATAGCAGTTTTATACAATTTTAAATTATGTGAAAAATTATCAAACATATATCTTTATTTTTACGGTCACTTTAGAGGAAAATAAATCAAAACGTAGGTAATGACCTTCTTCCGGTTGAGCTACATTTCTCAAAAGTTGATAGAAAACTACGAATTTTATATAATGCCTGTTTACAAAATTTCATTATTCTAGTTCAAACCCTTGTCTGTCTAATCTTGTCAACACACATACACATTTTTCTCAATCTTAGTGAAAATGACTCAGGAACCTTCAAAACGTATAAAACCATCAAAATCTCGACATCGAAAATTTTCTGACGAGATAGTAAAAATATATAACAGTAGATTAATATAATCCTGGAACTTGGTTAAGTTCAATCATTTAATAATAATTTAATATTTATTAAATATTTATTAAATAATTAGGAAGACTTACTAAATTATGGTTAGATCTCGATTACCAACCAAGTTAAAATAATTGATATATTTCTGTATTCCTAAATCCATCTTTTTTCAGGAATAAATCGACTTGATCCCTTATCCCTGTTCTTTCATCCAAATGATAAAATATAATACTTCCAATAGCAGAAGCTAACTTTAAGCCCATATTAGGCAGCAAATGATAAGAGTGGGATTAGTTCGGATGTGCGAACATCCCCATTAACTTAGCCGACACTTTCAGCCCAAAAACCCCTCTAAAATCTCACCAATCCCATTGATAAAGACTTCCTACAAACCAAATCGGAAAGATAATTTTTATTTTTCCTCGTCTTTCTGAATTTCGAGAATCATTTCCTGATCTATAATAATAATATCTTGACCTCAACGAGAAAGACAATCCATTCATTCAATCCTCTTCCTGTCTGAGAAGAATCAATCATGATTCATATATCCGGAACATCATTGAACATTGAAATAATCAATTTGTTAAAAATTATTTTCACCTTCTTTAGAATATATATATATATATATATATATATCTTATTATACTATCAAAAATTATATGTATATACGAGGGTGGGGTGAAAAGTTTCCGGCCTGACCAAGAAAAACAATATTTTTAAATTTTTTTTTTTGCTATATTTTTCATCATAATCTCCATCAACACTGATACATTTCTCATAACAGTGTTCTAATTAATTTAACATATATTATTAATTAATTGATTAAATTAAATTTAATTTAAGTCTCATCAACAGTTATGAATCGATGCAAAAATTCGTTTGGATTTCACCCAAAGCGCCAAATTGTCGGTAGAAATGGTTTTTCGAAGCTGTTTTTGGTCTAAGGTTAGCAAACGCGGCACCCACGTTGCACACAGCTTTCCATATTCAAATGGTTGTACAAAATATTACGCACACGTTCAGCTAACATCGTACAGATCTCAGCTATCTTAAATGTTGACAAATAAAGCAAAAAAAAAAAAAATTAAAAACATCGTTTTTCTTGGTCAGGGCGGAAACTTTTCACCCCACCCTCGTATATATGTATTTTTCAAATATTAAACCACACGAAGGATTTTTTAAAAATTCACATCAGAGATAATTTTTATAAAGAAAAATCGATCTGTATTGGTTACAGCCTTGGAAAAAATAATCTTTATTAGTATTTTCTTAATTTAAATTAGCAAGTTAAAATGACGTCAGACAGCACTTCCTTATATACAAAATATTATAAATAAAAATATAATCAAATTACGAAATATATATTATGTTATATCCTCAGGCCATACTTTTCTGACTTTCAGTGCATTAATACGTACGTTTAAGGGCTTGATTTTTTATGAATATTAGTATTTTCTTAATTTAATTAGGAAGTTAAAATGACGTCAGACAACACTTCCTTATATACAAATTAGTATAAATATAAATAAAATCGAATTACGAAATATTCTATTATTATTTTATATCCACAGGCCAAACTTTTTTTTGTCTTTCATTGCATTAGTACATACGTTTAAGGGCTCTATGTTTTTATGACTATTTTTTTTTTAATTTATGTTCTTTTAAATTATTTGAACGGCAGCTGGGTGAACCAGGTATTAATATTACCAGCCAAAACCGAAAATAAAAAATAATTTTTTTTATGACCGAGTGGCGGCTCGGTGAACCAGGTACTATATATTATAACATATTAACAACAACCCAATGTCAATATTGACTGACGTACTATGTTCTAAGTAAACAATAATATTATTCCTGTCCAATGGGTTGAAGCCTTGTGATATTTTCCAATATTTATTTTATTGAAAATAAAGTGACAGGACAGATTTATTGAATTATTTAAGAAATTGATTATTTTCTATTTTATAATGTAGATTAACTACACTGAAATCTCGTCCTTTTTTATATTTCATCATATCTTAATTTTTTTCACCTATTATATTAATTAATTATAAAAATTAATACGAAAATAACATAAAATGGATAGAATTTATCTTAATTAATTTTCAAATATTTTTAAATATATGTAAAATAAAATTTGGGCAAAATTGTATAATCTTTTAAATCTGAGCTCAATAAATAGTTTCATAATTTCAAACAATAATGTTTCAAATTTTCTCGTTCCTTACTATATTTTAAAAAACTCGCAATTTGAATTGTATCAAATAACATAATATATTATATTTAAATTATTTTTAATTAATTATAAATTATAAATTAAAATTAATAGATAATATTTATTAAACCAGCGCAAGTTTGGCTCTTTGTTGATGCAACCATGTCACGTGTTGACGCGTGAGATTTGCAGTGTTAAAAAAATTAATTCTGGTACTTTCAGCGTTTCATTCAAGCTGAAATTCTATCTATAGCAGTTTTCTTTTTTCAATCATGTAAAAAACTATCAAACATATATCTTTATTTTTACGGTGAGTTTAGAGCAGGGATTCTAAACCCCACTGTGCCGCGGTACTTTAGCGTGCCGCGAGATTATATTTCCGACTTTTTTCTAAATTTTTTACAATATGGTCCTAAAAAAAAACTTTTTTCAATATGGTAAACTTTTACACATATTTTCCTTTGTGTATCGCCAAAAAATTATTAAAAAATGGTTGAGAATCACTAGTTTAGAGGAAAAAAATGAAAACGTGGTAGGTAATGACCCAGTGACGAGATAGTAAAAAAGGTACAAATATTTTTAATATATATTATATAATTTAATATAATAATATAATAATATATATATCCTATTAATTCCTATTTAAATTTATAACTAAAAATGAATTTCCAGGAAGTGCAGATTAATAATATTTTTCCAAAGTGGGCGGTTGATCTCTCTACGTATACTTTTTATTCATATAATATTCATTACATTAATTAATTAATAAATAATACAATTATTACAATAAAAAAAATTTAAAATTAATAACTGATAGTAATTTTTGCAAGCTACACAATATAAATATATTTTCTAACAAATTTGATATATATATTATATTATAATAATATCGTTTTAATATATTTTATATATATATATATTTATGAGATAATAATCCAATAAATAATAATATACCTTAATTGAACATGAATGTTGTTTTTTTCTTTTACTATTTCTATTTCTATTCATTCAGACTTATTAGAGATTCCTCGTTTCTCTTTATTGAATTCTAATTAATTAAACATAAATAGAAATAGAAGAGGAGTGTGATTAGCTGGGATGTTAATAGACCATTTGCAAACAACACACACATTTACAAAACAAGTTTGCTAAGTCGGAAATGTGTTGATGCTATAATATTGACGAAAATTGTCAGAATGATAATATTATTTATTCATATTTATGTTAATGTCT
Source organism: Labia minor (assembly GCA_963082975.1). Lineage (NCBI taxonomy): Eukaryota > Metazoa > Arthropoda > Insecta > Dermaptera > Spongiphoridae > Labia > Labia minor. The sequence goes on along the minus strand of OY720349.1, from coordinate 11,307,527 downwards.
TCAAGTGTATATATAATTTTATATATTCACCATCAAAACAAAATAATAACAATAATAATATCTATATAATTGATCAACCGTCAGATGAAGGAAGTGGTTTACCACCAAGCAATCGTTGCCACATACCTGAAATAACATTAAAATGAGTATTCGGTTTTTTACGGTTTATGAGTTGAGGATTCCTCTTAGCTCCTTGAATTATGCAACCATCAATTCTATAGCCTTTAAAGTTGAATAATATAACTACCTTCAATACGAATTTTTTTTATTAGATAGATATATCTTATCTTATTATACTAGCCAAAATTGTGTTTATATATATAAATTTGTATTTGTGACATATTAAACTGCTCTAAGGATTTTTTTGAAATTCACACCATAAATAATTTTTAAGTAAAAATTCTAAGAACACAAAAAACGTGACTAACTCTTTCCATTGTCAAAAATAAACTACTAATCCAAAATGGCTGATAATGTCAACATATGAGAAACATATGTGCACCAACATAACAAAAAAAATTCGATAATCGAATGTATACAGCCCGCGAATATTCAAAATTCATCTTTTCTTTTGAACTGACTTCTTATATCTTTTAAGGTGAAACCTTTAAATATTCTCCTTTGAAAAGTGATTATTTTCGAAATATCCACTTTATCCCTGTAGTTAGACATTTAATACCCAAAGATTTTTAAAGAAACAATTGTCTAATCCATAATTTGATCAAATTGGTTAATTCAAAATAAAATTTTTCTGATTATTTTATGATAGTATATTCTATTCTCTTCTTGAAATTGATAATTATCTATTTACTGTTATTTCTATTAAATATCTTATTTTTATAATTTTTGTCGTCTATTAATTTTCTATTTATTTTATGATTTATAAAAACAAATATCATATTGAATAGATAAATGAAATTGAAATGTACAAAGATCAATTTCATTTACTTTTGATTTCGTAATCACAATTCCTGTAATTCTAATAAAAAATAAATTTTATTTTTATTTTATCTCTATTTTAATTACTATTTGTTTATTTTAATATAAATGACTCTAATAATTTGTTAAACAGATATGTAATTACATTATGCTCTTTCAATATGCCTATATCACCAATTTATTTATTTATTTATTTTTGGATCATTTATTATAAATTATTATATTATATTATAAAAATAATAATATAAAAAATATTCTTTTATTTTTACAATATCTACGTTGGATATTAAATTGCTTGCATTTATATTTCATTTCATTTATTTGGTAATAGTAATAACAATAATAAATATATTTTATCTACTATGAAAAAAAAAAATTCTTATGGTAATTTTATGGAAAGCAATATATATATATATATATATATATGCCTAATTGATTTTATTTTTATTAAGATTAATTTCTTTTAATTACTCTTTTCTATTTTCTATACAGTTTCTCTGACTAAAATTGGATCTGTTTTATTTTCTAAAATATTATTATTTAAAATTAATTGAAAGCTCTATACTACAAGTACATATGACAATTTTTTCAGTTCTAATTTTAGTTTATAAAAATATGTTTTTAATCTTAACTTTAAAAAAATGAGATGTGGCCAGGCATAGAACCGAACGAAGATTTGAAATAAATTAAATTAAATTAATTTTTAAACAACATTTTATATACATATATATAAAGTATAAAAAAAATTTAACCTTAAATTAAAATGATTAAATTATCTTATCTTGTTTTGTTTTTTTTTTAGTTTATTTATTCAATTATTAATTCCTACTATATTTTGAGTGAAAAATTTCCGACAATGAATATAAAATTAATACTTTGTAAACTACCACTTCCGGTTTCCGGATATACACCAAAAGTTGATGAATTCATGATGCTGATATATTAAGTAAATATATCAAATTTTATCAAAATCCGTTGAGCCGTTCAGGCTGTACACATCTAGATTTACTTAAATCTACCAAATTTTATCAAAATCCGTTGAACCGTTCCAAGTTGTACACGTCTAGATATATAAAAATCTCCACGTGTCAATGTGGTGTGAAACCAATACATTTAATAATAACTTACTTTAGACTAATTTATATGTGACTACAAACAAACAAACAACAGAGACAGTTGGTGTCTAGTTCCATGAAATTGATTATAATGCAGGTCACAAGTTTACCTGGCTCACACCCCATCCAAGACTGATTATTGTGATCCCTTTGCAGAAAGTAAATTTATTATGGGCAAAAAAGGTTTTTCAAAGCAATACATTTACTGTCCTTTTTTTATATAGAAAAATTCTTGAGGATGGTAAGGAAAGAATGACCAAAAAGCTTAAATAATGGAAGAAGAGAAGGAATATTTGTTTTGTTTTTTATAGCAAATTTTTCAATTTCGTTTATATTATTTTTAGAAATTATTATATATATAAAAGCCATAATCTGTAACCCAAAGTTGCGGCTGAGGGGGCGGAAATATCTCGAACCTCTTACAAAAACAAATTCTATAAATCGTAATTTGATTTTTATATGTTTTAAATTTTTTTTTTATTGTATACTAGATTTTATATATATATATATAACGGGTTATAAAATAACCTGTTCCCCTTCCATAGTCCCACTCTTAACGTATATACAAAATGAAAAGTTAAAACATTTTTCATCCATTACAGTGACATGGGCATCCTGTAAAAACTGGAAATCGAATTTTCGGGTCCATATCAATACTTCCACTTCCTAAATATAGTTAAAGGGATGGGGGGGGGAATTCGAGGTGGGGGGGTATAATAAAATTTCCCTATGACAATGAATTGAAGTGTTCTGAGTAATTAATTAGTTATTTATAGCATATGGTTGGTTTTGGTTATTTGAGGCATTCGGACGTGGTGGAAAATAGAAGGGAAGGTGATTGTGCATGGTGGGGGAACAAGGCGGGAATTAGAGACCCTGTTCCCGTTGCCTAGCAACCGGCAGCCCTTTGGCAGGTGCATCGCCTGATGAACAAAGGGCCTGAACAAAGCATCACCCATTTTTACCTATTCTTTTCAGTTCCATTCTGGGAGATAATTTTGATAAATAAACAAATCATTTTTGTTTACTAAAAGTTTTCCATAATATTTATTTTATTGTATATTTTAATCAATTTAATCAATATTATTTTTTATTTATGTGAGGAAATTTAATATTATATTTATTTATTTATTATCTCAAAGAGTTTAATATAATAAATAAAATTATTGATAAAATAACATGCCAGCATATGTATCTTACAAGAATATTACATTATTTAATCATTTATCTCCTATCAAACTCTGTTTATACATAAAAAATGATAATACAAGCAGTTTAAATTACAAAATCGGATTTTTATTTAACGTTGTTAAATATCTTCTTAGGAAAATAAATAAAAAAAAATTAACATTATTTAAACAGAAATTACATTAGGATTATCCTAAATAAGGAAAATATTCAAGTGAAATGTAGGAATTTAGAAAATTGTTGATTCTTTTAAGCTTTAATGAAGTCATGTTAAACACGTGGTAACATCCAATCCAAGACTTCGAAATTATTTGAATATTGTATATTTAATTTTTATTAGTATGTAGTTAGAAATATGGAATTTAAATTTTGTTATATTTTATAATTTTTTTAAAGATTGAAAAAAGAGAAAATATAAAAAATGTGCTTAGGAAAAGTTAAAATGCTAAAATTTTATGACTCTTAAACTTTTCAATTTTCAAATCTGATATATGATGATTTTTTGGTAATTGTTTACAAACCGGGAAGCTTCAGGGATATGGATGAAACTTTGCCATTGGATTCCTTTTTTAATTCCAAAGAAACTTTCCTTATGCAATGTTTCTCGGTCTCTTCTAGAATAAAGATAAAAATTATTAAATTCTGACAGTATAGCTGGTTATGAATGAGCAGCAATTTGGTAATGTTTTATTGACTAATTCACTAATTTCGGTGTTTTTCAGTTCGATTTGGATATAGGATACTTATTTAATTCATTAATTTTTTAATTTTCATATATCCAAACCGAATTAAAAAAAAACCTTGAGAATTAGCGAAGCCCTCTAGTGGCTAAATGAATAAAACATGGTAGCTAAATTGAATGTCAATGGATTTATATGCAAATTTTAATAATTTTTATCTCATAAACCAGAAGAGAAGATAAATATTGTATAAGGAAAGTTTCTTTGGGATTAAAAAAGGAATCCACTGGCAAAGTTTCATTCAAATCCCGGAAGTTTCCAGGTTTGTAAACAATTACCATGATTTTATATCAATAGATTTATCTTAATAAATAGATTCACGTTTATTTATTTTTTTCCTTTTTCTTTAAATAAAGTCTTAAATATTTGAATTATAAATTATTATTATTTATTTGATATCGACAAATTTGAACAATAATAAATATTTAAATATATTTTTTTTTCAAAAAATAAATAAATATATTTCATTTCTAATTAAAAATAAACATTAATAAACAGGTGCAAGAGCACCCATCAGATATTAATTTGGAATCTAAAAAACTAATTATCATTAGCTTCTTAAGATATAATTAAGTCAAATATATAAAATATCAAGAGTAAACAGGCTTATCCTGTCGTTCTATTATATCTTTAATTGTTTTTATACCAATGAAAGTTAAAATATAATTTGTTATGGACAAATATGGTACCATTCAAAGTTGAGTTGATTTCAATCAATTTAAATATATATTTATATATACATATGTAAATTAATTAATATACGGGTGAATGAAACAGTGAATTATAATTATAATGACCAGTTTGAATTAACGTGTCATGAATACCGCTTTCACATAAAATAAATATTGAACAATTAGTTACAAATTAGCAAAACAGAGCAAAAATAAATTGCAATAGCATTAAATTAAACTTACTTAGGACCCAAAAATTCGAATTTTTTTTATTATTAAAATTCCCATTTTAAATGAAGAAATTAAATTTTGTATTTAAGGAAGTGCTGTCTTACGTAGTTGCTGACGTCATTTAAATTTCTAATTTTAAATTAAGAAAAAACTAACACAGATTATTTTTCGCGAGACTGAAACCAACACAGATCGATTTTTCTTTATAAATATTATCTATGGTGTCAATTTTAAAAAAATTCTTCGAGCGATTAAATATTTCAAAATGACAAATATATATATATATACAATTTTTGCTAGTATAATAAGATAAGATTTAAAAAAAAAGTTCTTCGTGATTCAATCATAAATTTATTATTTAGTAATCTGGTTGATCAACTATTAGTGAGTTGTTTTAATATTTTGTAACCTTATCATTTTCTGGATTGTCCATATTTATGATAATCTTGGTTTGCCTCATTTGAGTAGCGCTTTCTATTCAGGTCCAAGCAATTTTCACGCCCACTCACCTCCTCTCCTTCTACATATTCGTTTAAAATTCAAATCTATCACAGAAATACTTTTGCCCACAAATAATGTTTAACAAAAAAAAAAAATTTAATCTATTCTTATTTTATGTATATATAGATATATATTTCTAAATATTCATCTATCTCTCTGTTTAACCTTTTGATCTTAAAAATGACTCAAATTATTTTTATGAAATTCATTTATTATTAGGTTTTTAGTTTCGAAGTATTTGTTTCATTAAGAAGAAAACTCAATTTATCTGTTTTTTTTTTCTTAATTAGAATAATTCATAACAGGTATGAGTAATTATTTAAATCAAAAAATTATAATATTTCTTGGTTAGTTTTTAGAATACATATTTATATCATAATTATATATGCAAGCAATTATGAAAACTCCTAATTCATTTATTACCAGGTTCAAGATATACGTGAATTTTGAAATATTTGCAAAGTATTTATTTATTCATCAATATCCAATTTGTCCCATTCAAAGTAATTATAATGCACTTATGCCAGCGCTTCTTCCAATCGCCGAAGCACTTCTGAAATGCGCTCTTCGGTATGACTCTCGTTCTTCGATTCCGACTTTATCTCATCCATTGTGGCAAAACGCTCTCCTTTCATTGGTCTCTTCGGTTTTTGGAATAGGAAAATGTCGCAGGGAGCCAAACCTGGTGAATACGGTGGTTGTGTGATGTGTGAACTGACGCATTATCGTAAATGATTTGTTTTTTTTCACAATTTCGATCGTTTGAGCTGTATTACTTCACGTAAACGTTGCGTAACATTCCTTGTAGCATTCCTTCTTTTTAAGTAAAAAATCGAAGAACACACAAACTTCTTCAATTGTCAAAATCAAACTACTAATCCAAAATGGCTGACAATGTCAACATATTAGAAACATAATAAAAAAAATTTCGATAATCGAATGTACACAGCCCAAAAAAAATTCAAATTCACCTCTTTTTTTTTGAACTGACATCGTATATCTTGAAACTAGTAATATATGAATTAGGAGTTTTCACAATTGCTTGCATATATAATTACCATATAAATATGTATTCTCAAAACTCACTATATTATATTATTATATGAGATCTTTTATAGTTATTCATTTGAAAATGAAAATTTAAAGAAGAATATATCTTATTTCTAATAAAATTCTCGATTTACTTTTCATTTAAATTATATAAAATGACTAATTAAATTTAAATTTAACTAATAAATGATTGAAAATTACAAATTAACATTATAATTGCATAAAATCTACAATTAATATTTCTGTTTTTAATGCTACATAATATTTCCGATATGACACGAAAAATTCTATTTTTGATTTTTCCAGTTTCAACATTTGTAAAGTTGGATAAAATTCATAAATTCCTAATATAGTTTAGAAACAATATTTTTTTAATATACATAATGCATGCAAAATTGCATAATTATATAAACTAATATTAATGAATAAAACATATTTATAAAGATTATTTTATTATAATTTCCTTGATTAAGATATGAAACATTTATTTCACATTTGGAAATATCAAACTGATAAATTTTTTTCTCTCCTTCCTGTGATGACTCGAGTCACATTTTGTTCATTGTACAATTAAATTAACTATTTTTCCAGTTTTTGCGTAATCTTGTCTACACACACACACACACACACACACACACACACACACACACACACACACACACACACACACACACACACACACACGCACGCACGCATGCACGCACACACACACAGACATTTTTCTCAACCTTAGTGAAAATGATTCAGGAACCTTCAAAACGTATAAAAACATCAAAATCACGACATCGAAAATTTTCGTGATCGCAATACTGATAATAAGATATTTTAATCAGTGCCTAAGGATATTGATTTTATAATTCAACATCTTTACATATATAAACAATAATACAATAATCATCCATTATATTTTTTTAAAATTTGAAATTCAAAAATTCTATACTATTTGAAGATTTTTAAGTTTATTATATTCTTGGAATTTAAAGCATTCTCCAATAAAATAACAATAAAAAAATGAAGAAATCATCCAAAGAATTTAATTTAATTTCAAGTTAATATTTTAAAACGTTCACAGTTACTAATTTTCATTTTATTTTTTATTATTATTATTATTATCGCTTTTAAAATTTTTTTAAAATGTTTAAAATTAGATAAATTGTTTATAAGGTAAAGGAATTTTTCTTTTTTTTTATTTCTATCTAGAAAATAGGACGCTGATGGAATAGCTCACATACAAGGTAGTTAATTGCAAATTGGATATCAAGTTTAAATTTGTTCTGAAATTCAATCCTAATATATACAATTATGATATCTTTCATAAAAACAAAATACTTGATCAAAGTGATCATATATAGAAGGTTGGAAACAATCCATTTATGTTCATCAATTTTATTTGATTTGAAAAACAATTTAAAAATCGTAAGAATTAGAACAAAAATTGTGAAATTTTTCTAAGTGTTTTTTTTTGGAATGTATATCGTTTTTATAGTCAAATGTTTTTAATATAAATTCATAAAACTATGTGTATAAGCAAAGAAAAAAATAAATATATTCATCGCTCTTGTTGATGCTTGTAAAAGATGCGCGCGCCGATTCAAGGTCACGGTGCTACATGTGAGATTGGAATTGAATTCAATATATAAAGAGAAATAAAAAATTTAACTGAATCTATTATTTTATGGGTTTTTTTTTTATCTAAACACACACTCACTATATGCAATTTTTGTATCAATATTTTCAGTAGCATTTTATTTCAATAAAAGTTGATATTTTTATATACTTTTTATCTTATATTTGATTTCTTTTATATTATTATTCAATATTAAATATTAAATTTATAGGTTTTTCATATTTATAAATAAAATTAAAAAAAACAACAAAATTTATCTTATTAAAAATTACGAAATCAAATTTTTCTTAATATTTCAATTTTCAATTTGACTTATAAAATATCATTAATAGAAATGGTTTAAATATTTACGAATATTTTGATTTAATTAATGATTCTACATTCTAGGAGATCCAGACTTACATTTAATATTTCATCCACCCACACCTTAGATGAAAATTAATTTACTTTTTTTTTCCTAAATACATTTATTTATAGAAGAAATATGCAAAAAATAAAATATCTTAATTCATTAATTTAAATTTTAATTGAGTTAAGCATGCCCTTAATGCTCATTAAAAATTAAATTTTTATTAATTAAAATATAAAAATAAATTGATTTCTTTTTCATTTTCCATCTACATTATTATACATTTATAATTATAATATTACACTAATTTTAATTTATGATTTAATTATTTAATAGTAATTTATTAAATGAATTTCTCACTAATATTTGGTTTTATTTTGTTTGTTTTAGTTAAAAAACAAAATGGGGCCGCGCTACGTACAAATAGCCTCGGGTCTGGCACACGAACGCCACCTCTTGAACGAAAGAGCAAACTATCGGCCCTCGGGCGATTTTTTAAACCATGGAAATGGAAACGGAAGAAAAAGTCCGACAAATTCGAGGCTGCATCACGATGTAAGTATATATAATTTCCCCACCCAATTTTTTTTTCGAAAATATGTCTTTAACATCATTTTTTTAAATGTATTAGAAAGCTTATTTTAAAATACATAATGCAAAATTATACCTACCAAAATAGAAAAATTTATACATATAAAATAAAATATTTTACTTAAATATATATTTATTTTTGAAGACTCCAAATAATGTCTAGTTCCTCTTATCTTATTTCATATTTATTTTATTACCGATTAATTAAATTAAACTTTTTCTACTGGAAAACAAAAAAATTTAATTGATAATTCACACTTACAATTTACTCACTATTAATTAAATTCTTTACCCTTTTTATGAATCACTTTGTATAGGTTTTAAAATAAATTAACTTATTAAATTATGAATTAAAGTAAAAGATATAAAACATTTAATTTTAAAGAATAATTTCTAAAAAAAAATATCAATAATATAATAAAAGAAAAATTAATAACATGAAATAAAAAATATATTATTATATTTTTTGAAGATGTGTGTATAGGAAATAAGATTTAAAAAATAAATAAAACTAATAAATTGTATTTTCAAAATTTAAATTTTATTTTTTAATAACTGATTATTTTTAAAAATATGTAACATATTTTTAAAAATATGTAACATATTTTTAGAAATTGAAATTTTATTAGTCTACTCCACCCTAATATTTATTGAATATAGAAATTATTAATTATCTTGAAAATATCTGCAACTATTAGTACCTTGTATATTGTATATAATAATAATTTTTTTTATGTATTACGATCAAAAATGAATAAAATAATAATATTAAAGGATTATTTATAATTAAAAAAATAACAAAAATATATTAAATCATAATATATTTATTTTTTATTTCAGCTTTGGAACGCAAAATTTCTGTGCGTGCAGCCCGCGATGAATTGGTACAAAAAGGAATTTTACTTCCTGATAGTCCGACATCACCGTCCTCACCTGGTCTGTAGCATTCTTTATTTTTATTTTTAATATAATATAATTGCAATCGATTTTAATATACTTTTTTTTAATACTCCATATAACAACTTTATATTATTTTAACCGTCATTTGGCGATTAATTATTTAATAAATTTATACTAATTGATAACAATTTAAAAATATAATTATTTTTAAATAGTTATATATTCTTAGAAAAATTAATTTAAAGCAAATGTTTGACCCCTTAGATGTATGCAACCAAACATGCATCAATGTTTTATTATTTAAAAAGAGAAATAATTTTTTTTTAATTTCTTTAATGAATATATATTTGTTAATTTTATATAAAATATATATTATTTTTATTATTATTTATATTTCATATAAATCATTCACTGATTTTTCTTATTTTTAATTATAATATTCTTTTACTTTTAATAACCGCCACAAGAGGACTCTGTATGATATACTTTCTGATACTAGTCAAATTTCAAAAATAAAACAATATTAATAATTTCCCTAATTAATTAACGCTAACTAATTAATATAAAATAATTAATAATAAATTAAAATTTAGATAAGTAACAAATAAATCAATAACTTTTGTTGATATAAGAAATATTTTGTTGTTGGTTAATTTGTAATTATAGTCGTTTAGTCTTTTTTAATATTTTATTAATATATATTTGTATATATGTACATTATTTATTTTGACTTTAGTAAAAAACTAAATTTCTATGTAATATAACACCTAAAAAATAATTTTAATTTTATATTTTATTTACTTTTGTTTCTTATAGGGAGACCATTTAAGTTACATCATCCTCATGTATTCTTGAGGATAAAGTAATAATAAATATAAACAATTGGAGATTTTATTCATTTAATAATAAAGACTATGATCTCGACCATTTTCAATTATTTAAAACAATTTTTTTAAATAATTGATTTCCAGGTCACATCGAATTATTAGATTTAGTCTAAATTATTGATTTAAATACACTCATTTTTGTTTGTTTAGAATTTTATTTATTTATTAACATAATTGATATTCTTACTAAAAAAAATTAATTATTATATTTTTGAAGATATGTGTATAGGATTGAAAAAAGAGTAAAAAACAAATAAAAATAAAACTAATAAATTATAAATTAAAAATTTAAATTTTATTTTTTAATAACTGATTATTTTTAAAAAAAATATGAAACAAAAATTTTTAGACCATGAATTTTTTTTTAGTCTACTACACCCTAATATTTTTCAGTGGTTCACTAAATTGGAACATATCAATTTTATTTCAGTTAGTGTGAACCATAGATATATTGATTGACCTATTTTTTATACTTTATTGATGCATTTATACTATATATAATTAATTTAATCAGTATAAAAATATTTTTGTATAATACTCTTAAGATATTCTATTTTATTTTCAGCTGATTTTTCTGATATGATTTTTTTAATTGAAATTAATTTTTATAAATAATATTCTATACTATATTTTAAATAATTCTAAACTTCGAAAAACCTATTTAATGGAATTTTATAATTTAATATTCTATTCGGGATTAAATTTATGCTTCATTATTATCTTTAAAATTTATTTTTTAAAGATGTATTTATTTATTGTAGTGATTCTCAACTTACTTTTTTTTTACCGCGGCACACTTTAAACGGTTTAAAAATTTGGCGACAAACAAAGAAAAAGATAAGTGTAAAAGTTTACCTTATTGAAAAAAGTGGTTCCAAAAACGATATTGAAAAAATTTAGAAAAAAAATGTTTAAGAGCCTCTTTACATTTGTAATAATTTGGCGGCACATTTTAATCTCCCTGCACACTTTTGAAAATCTCGCAGCACACAAAAGTGTCGCGGCACAGTGGTTCGAGAATCACTGACTTATTGAATTTAAAAATTATTCGAATGTTTTTTATCTTAGATTGATATTATTCAAAGATACAAATGAAAAATAATAATTTACTTTATAGTTATTAAATATATGACTTCAATAATTAATTATCGCTATTATTTTCATTTTATTTTCCAATTTAACTATTTAATTTATATACGAGGTGTGTCTAAAAAGTTCGGTGAATGATATGATAAAAACATAAAAAGAGAATGTTAATTGTAAATACCTTTATTAACCTTCAAAATACTCTCCACTAGACACAACACACTTCAGGCAAAGTTCATATAACGCTTGAAAACTGTTGGAGAATACTTGATGAGGAATCGTTCTCAGAATAGCCGTCACAACGTTCAGGCCGGCAATCCACATGCAAGACACCAGAAAACACTACTTACTGTGTTTTTGCTAATACCCAATTCTTCGGCTATCTATCAATCGCCGATCTTTTGTTAGCATCTCTCGTACACGTTCAGTGTTTTCTGGTGTCCTGCTTGTAGATTGCCGGCCTGAACGTTGTGACGGCTATTCTGAGAACGATTCCACAACAAGACTTCTCCAACAGTTTTCAAGCGTCATACGAACGTTGTGATAAGTTGTGGCTAGTGGAGAGTATTTTGAAGGTTAATAAAGATATTTACAATTAACATTCTCTTTTTATGTTTTTATCATACCATTCACCGATATATAATAAGTATATATATAAGATATATGAGCGTAAGTAAACAGAAAACAATATTTTATTAAAAATTAAAAAAATAGAAATAAAATTTGAATAACATGACATAAAGTTAAATTATCTTCATCGCGCATTGTTTATATATATTTATAATTGAATACATTAAGTAAAATGATTCCAGTTAGACTGAGTGTATACATTATACATGCTAAGACATTTAAAATGACTCAAGCGGAAGTTATACTTTCTTCTATTGACTGTTTCAAGCCTTTTAAATATGACAAATTGGCTTCCTCGCTAGATAATTCTATTGGTTCTCTTTTTACTATCTCCACGTCGCTCCAATTGCTATTCAGAACATTTCATCAGGAATAAAATCTATTCAATATGATAATTGACAAATTTATTTAAATTCAAGGACAATTATATGTTATTTTTTTCTTTACAGTCAATTATAAGGTTGAAATTATAGTACAGAATGACACAAAGTAACCTGGTCATTTAGCAAAAAAAAAAAATGAAATTAAAATATATGTCCAATAACAAAATCTGGAGTGTCTCAATTCGACTATCTCGCAAACTTGAATTGGATTAATTAACATATATTATATTTAAATTTAATTTAATTAATTAAATTATAAATTAATGTATAATCGAATTGGATTAATTAATTAAAAAAATTAAATTTACAGTATAGTATTGTTATTCAATAAAATTAATTAATTAACATAAATTAATAAATTTAAATTTAAACCTTTGCCTTCATTTTGAAATTAAAATTTTAAAAATTAATTCGCATCTTTGGGTCTTTGTTGATGACACTACATCACGTGCTTGCGCGTGATCGGCAGTCAACGTGTTAAAAATTGAAAAAAAAAAATTAATTCCAGTACTTTCAGCGATTCAATCAAGCTGAAATTCTATATATAGTAGTTTTATACAATTTTTAATCATGTGAAAAACGATAAAACATATATCTTTATTTTTACGGTCAGTTTTGAGGAAAAAAAAATCAAAACGTTGTAGGTTCTTGTTCCGAATGAGCTACATTTCTCAAAAGTTGATAGAAAACTACGAATTTTGAATAATGCCTGTGTACCAAATTTCATTATTCTAGCTCAAACCCTTGTCTGTCTAATCTTGTCAACACACATACACATTTTTCTCAATCTTAGTGAAAATGACTCAGGAACCTTTAAAACGTATAAAAACATCAAAATCTCGACATCGAAAATTTTCGTGATCGCCATACTATCTCTGACGGGATGTAAAAATTGATTGACAGTTATTGATCCACTACAACACATCATTTAAGAGACCACAATGAAAAAAATCATTATATATTTAAATAAAATGCTTCAAAATAATAATTCTGTAAAAAGTCCTTTCAGTAATCCAGATATTTATTTTTCTTATTTATAATTATTATAATCTAATCAAGATCTATCTCCTTCAGTTGTTGAATCACATCGATCTAAATTTAAATCAAAACCGACGATGTCCCAGACATTGCTTAGTAGACTCTGCAAACTAAACGCCGTGAGTTTATATTCCAGGTTTTAATATCTTATAATGTTTATTGTAAAGGTTCAATTAATTTCAATACATTTTTGTATTTACCTTTATTATATTCTATATTTAGTTTTGTTTACCGTTAGTCTCTATTTTCTGTGTCAAACTTTACTATGATCCCTTGAATCTTGACTAGTTCGCCTTTTAATTTGTTATTTTTATATACATTTTTACTAGTTAGTATTGTATTGTATTAGTTTAGTATATATTGGGATCACGAAAATTTTGATGTTTTTATACGTTTTGAAGGTCCCTGAGTCATTTTCACTAAGGTTGAGAAAAATGTGTGTGTCTATGTGTATGTGAATGTGTTTGTGTTTGTAGACAAGATTACGCAAAAACGGTTTGAGCTAGAATCATAAAATTTGGTATACGGGCACCATTCAAAATTCGTAGTTTTTGAGAAATGTAGCTCAACCGGAAGAGGGTCATTACCTACCACGTTTTGATTTTTTCCTCTAAACTGACCGTAAAAATAAAGATATGTTTGATAATTTTTCCCATGTTTAAAAATTGTATAAAACTGCTATATATAGATTTTCCGCTTGATTGAATCGCTGAAAGTACCAGAATTAACTTTTTAACACTGCAAATCTCACGCGCCCACACGTGACGTGGTGCCATCAACAAAGAGCCAAACATGCGCTGATTTAATAAATATTATTTATTAATTTTAATTTATAATTAATTAAATTTAATTTAAATATAATATATTTTAATTAATCCAATTCAAATATGCGAGATAATCGAGGGAAGACACTCCAACTTATTTTTATTTTAGATTCTTCTAATTTCATATCATTTGAATAATTTATTATTTACCAAAAAAAGTATTTATTTTTTAAACGATATAATTTATTATATTTAATTAATTAAGTTTAATACTAAATCAATTTAAATTTATTTAAAATAATATTGATTTTAAAATGTAGCATAAGCCAATAGAATGCACACCCACGTAGCTGTTACAAGCAATAATAAACAAACTTTATGTTACTATAAAATCAGTTTATATGCATTCAATAAATATTAATTATTATAAAATATTAGTGACAAGTGTGAAATGGAATGTTTCGTTCACTTTCAATTATGAATAATGGATATTAAAGAATGGCAATAGAAATTCAATTATCCAAAAAAATAGTGTAAATGAAGCAGGTAATTTTATGAATTTATAAACATTTCGATTGTCTTACAGTGTGCTTTGAAAATTTGATCTTAATAGCCAAGCGATTTAATATTTAACCAAACAAAAAAAAATTCCATTCTCTTATTAAGTTTAGTAAAGGTTTAAGTAGAATATTACCTTTGCTGACTTAAAAAAAAGAAGAAAAGAATGGAATATTAAATCAAGCAATAAATATAAATATTTCCCTTCCAACAGGCGAATTTGTATATCTGGAGTAGATTTTCGAGTATCTTATTTTATTATAACAGGGATGGGGAATTTAATTTTTTAGAGCAATTTAAAAAATCTGGACTGTCTCCACTCGACTATCTCGCAAATTTGAATTGGATTAATTAACATATATTAAAGTTAAATTAAGATTAATAAATAATATTTATTAGACCAGCGCGTGTTAGGCTCTTTGGTGGTGACGTGCTGGCGCGTGATTGACAGTCAACATGTTAAAAAATTATTCCAGGTCAATCAATCAAGCTGAAATTTTACATATATCAGTTTTATACAATTTTTAATCATGTGAAATGTTGATGACACCACGCCACTTGCTGGCGCGTGATTGGCAATCAACGTGTTAAAAAAATGAATTCCGGTACTTTCAGCGATTCAATCAAACTTAAATTCTATATATAGCAGTTTTATATAATTTTTAATCATGTGAAAAACTATCAAACATATATCTTTAGTTTTTCGGTCAGTTTAATGGGAAAAAATAAAAATGTGGTAGGTAGTAGTCCTCTTTCGAATGAGCTACATTTCTCAAAAGTTGATAGAAAACTACGAATTTTGAATAATGCCCGTGTGTCAAATTTCATGATTCTAGCTCAAACCGTTTTTGCGTAATCTTGACTCAGGGACCTTCAAAACGTATAAAACAACAAAATCTCGACATCGAAAATTTTCGTGATCCCAATACTATCTCTGGCAAGATAGTAAAAATTGTACTAGGAATTTTGAAAGTGTTTTCATATTCTCAAAAGTTATTAATCGGGGATGGTTTCGCCAACGATACACCCTCGTAACTTTTCGATTCAGGAGTATTGCTTCTTCTTAATTAAGAACGTTGCTACTTTAATAATATGTGGAACACACAAAACTTTGTTAATAACAATTGTGTTCAATATATCTATCTCTTATTCCCAACACAATCAAACAAGAGATTTATGTGGTTTTTAATACTAGTACTAATCCGTACAAACCGTTTAAACTGAAATCGTTTTGTATTTTTTTTTTTTTTTTTTTGTTTTCAAAATGAATTCATTCGCAATCCCCTTGGTGTTTTGAAACATTATTGGAATCTTATTGACGTTTTCCTTTAAGTTCCTAAAAGCATATGCTCTGTTAATAATATCCAACTAATACTGCCAGATTTCTGTTGAATATCGATTTGGAATTAAATTAGAAAATGAGCGAATTTCATACCCACCCGAAATTTGACATCTAACATGTTGAAATGATTGCGAAAATAGGATAAAATATTGGAAAAAGATATTCCATTTAATTTTTCTTACAAAAAGAAAAAAATCAACTTTGTGTTAGAAAAGCGCCTTTAAAATCATTTTAAATTTCAATTCAATATATAAATTATTATTATTTATACGAGGTTTGCTTTAAAAAAAAAGGTGAATTTTGAATTATTTCGAAAAGTATTTATTTATTCATCAATATCCATTTTGTTCATCCATCCAATCCCTACCCCCTCCTATCTCTCTCACGTCCCTTCCTACATTGTCCACCCACCGCGCCCTTGGTCTTTCAAGCGGACGTTTACCAATCGGTCTCCCCACCAATATATTTTTCGCCATTCTTTCCTCTCCCATTCTGCCTATCTCAGCCTTCTCGATTTTATAATCCTAACTATATCTGGTGATGCATAGAGGTCATGCAATTCCTCGTTATGCAGTCTCCGCCATTTCCCGTTGACCTCATCTTTCTTTGACCCATAAATACTGCGAAGAATTATTTTCCCAAATACTCTAAATCTACTCTCGTCCCATAAGGTCATAGACCATGCCTCACACCCATTTAATACCACCTGATAGAAATCAAAACTAACAAATATTATAGAAAAATTAATATTTTTTTTATTCACATATTTTTCTTACAATCAATTTTGTGTAAAAACACTCTTCTATTTCCAATGTATAAAATATATTTGTCCAGATATTTTCATTTTTTTTTTCTAAGTTACTATTTCCTTTTCTATCATTTATTAATTTTAACTTTTAATAATCTTTAAATCTGTTTCTATTCGGGTTATGGTTGATAGATTTGTTATTTTATTTTTTATTTTTTTATTTTTTTTTTATTTTTTGGTTTTTTTTTTTTTTCTTCTTGTTTACAGCCTGTGACGGGGCTTGTTACCCTTCAGAGCAGCCAGCCTCCCCGCTATCGGCGGCGGTAGCGATCTCCCCTATCAATGCCAATTGCATTGCTGGGGTAACCAGCTCACAAAATTCAGCATCTGGTCAGTATAATTATTGAAATTATTCTACCAACTTTTACAATTCAATAATAACAATCATTCAACCATAGAACATTTATATAATAAACAAATTAATTATTATACATAGTTTCAAATAAAATGGAAACAATCAATATTTCGAATATGAAAAAGTACTTCTTAACGTTCATCTTCATATTTTATTTTCGGTATTTGCATCCAATTGCTCCAATCAACTAAAAAGTAAGAGTAAAAAAAACATGGATGACTGAATTCAGTCCATCTCTCCTACGGTGGATCAAAAACGACCCAAGTGATACTTCAAAATTTATAATTGATATAAAAATTCCAATAGTATTAATGTTTATTATTGATTTTACAAAATCCTACTAATTAAAAGCGGTATCTATGTAAAAAATTGAAATAAATAGCAAGTTTGGAACCATTCCCACCGTAGTAAATCTCTTAATAGAAACCACCGAAGGATTAAGTAACTTTATCCAGATACTTAAAATAGAATTTTCGTTATAATAATCATAAATTTATTGTTTTGTAACATTATAAGGTTTTTAAACATTTTTCAAAGAGGTATACAGGGTCATCGAAAAAGGTGGACGGGATTTCGAAGAGTAATAAAGACCGTAATACAAATGGTAGAATATTGATCTATACATCAAAAGATACTGAAAATCTTAAACTTTTTTATGTACTCTAAAAAGTTTTGATGTGTGCTCCCTTCGACGCACGACAGATATTTAGCCGATAATCAATCTCTTGCCATGTGTTTTGAAGCATTGCAGTAGTCACACTTATATACAATGACTGCGTAAATTCTTCTATAATTTGAGGCGGTTGTGAGGAATATTCTGTACAGTTGTTTTAGCCATACCTAGTTCCAACTTTCTTGATATTAACTTTTCCAGTATCCTTAAACTGATTAAACCAACGAACAATAGTTTTTTTCGTAGGTGGATTTTGTCTATAAAATACTTAGGCGTACTTGAAAAAATGATGGTGATTCAAACTCAGCGTACACACTGCGCTTTCTGTTGTACGGTGTTGTATGGCATCTCTGACACCAAGTGACTGGCCCAGTCGAGCCGCACGGTAACGGCTGCGCATGCGCCCAATGACTTCGAGTAAATGCTACTCAAAATGTCTCAATCTCTCGTTAAATTCGTATTGATGACGTGTTTTTTTATTGAATATTTGTACAATAAAATCCCGTCCACCTTTTTTGATGACCCTGTATAATTCAAACCTATTTCGGTTTTTATTGAATATTTCTATAATAAAGTTATTTGGACTAACTTTTTTATGTTTTACTTATTTTTTGAATTTAGGAATGTTTGATGTCTCGCTTCGTAGTTAGGTAGTTCAACATTATCCACTGTTTTTATTTTATATTTTAAAAATAATTATTAAACAGTAATAGTTATTAAGAGATATGTAATATAAGAAAAATATTTAATAATATATTGTCTCAATAATTTAGATATAACTACTAACTTAGAAAAGTCCGGAAAAAGTTTTTAGATTTTAATTTAATCGTTATTTATTATTTCGGTATCAAAAAATAATTCGATCATTCTATTTTCATTTTAATTTTAAGTTATACATTGGTAAAATAAATAATCCAAACGCTAAGAAGGGTAGAAAGGGAAACAAAATATTTAGATGGTTCATATAACATAATGGCTATTAAAATGCCACTATTTCACATTTGTAATGCCTCTTCTTGCACATGTGTTAACCTGTACCCTTGAAATACAAATTTAAATTAATCATTACTATAGTTTAAATTTGAGATATTCCCAGAAGTAGGAACGTGCCATAAATTTAATCAAATGAATTAATTAAAAATAACTTTATAATTAATAATTAATTTGTATGCAAACATCCAAATGATTAATGTTTCCTAGTACAACTCCTTTTTGGTTTTTGAATCTTTTTTTTTTCTCTCTCTAATAAATACATGTTATATATATATATATATATATATAATTAATAATTGTTAATTATGAAATTGTTAATTTAAAATTTTAATCATTTTATATTTATGCAGAATTGATATTTTCCAATGATTAAATCTTTTACGTCCAATACCATTAGGAAAAGGAAAAGGAAACTGAACTTGTCGTCCTTATTAATTGATTGATTAGCAAAAGTCAATAAAGCAGCTCCTTTGATTGGATATTTTATCCCCGCGATTGGTTTTTCTATACAAAAAATCTTATCAAAATTTATTTATTATTATTATTATTTCATAAAAATTTGTTTTTATTTTCTATCTCTCTTTGGGCCAATCGAGTTTAATAGAGAATAATTGCCTAAGCATGATTACTCATTTATAACACTGAATTTAATAAGCAATTAAAACGTAATTAAATTGTCTGATGTGCTCTTCTTTAATATCACGGTACAAAAAATATTAATCTCCAGTTGTGTTTAATAATTAATTCATTCCATTTTCGGTAAATTTAATTATTTCATAAATGAATCATAATATTTAAGGGAAAATTTATTTTTTTTTTTTTTTAAATATGTAACTTTAGTATCTTTTTCTTTTATATTGTATAATGGTTTTAATTCAATTTTATTAAAATCAATTAACATTAGTCATTATAACTTATCTTATTATAGTAGCAAAAATTGTATATATATATTTGAAATTTTGATATATTAAACTGCTCGAAGGATTTATATATTTATATATATATATATATATATATAT
This sequence comes from Labia minor, assembly GCA_963082975.1. NCBI lineage: Eukaryota > Metazoa > Arthropoda > Insecta > Dermaptera > Spongiphoridae > Labia > Labia minor. The sequence continues at coordinate 11,287,089 of OY720349.1, read as the reverse complement.
ATATATATTAAGAAAAATCGATGTGTATTGGTTTCAGCCTCGGGAAAAATCATTTTTGTTAGTTTTTTCTTAGTTTAAAATAGAAATTTTAATAATAAGCGCCGGATAGCACTTCCTTAAATACAAAATATTATAAAATTAAAGATATTTATTTTAATAATATTTTGTTATCAAATTACGAAATATATATTATGTTATATCCACAGGCCATACTTTTCTGTCTTTCAGTGCATTAATACGTACATTTAAGGGCTGTATGTTTTATGATTATTTTTTTTTTAAATTTATGTTCTTTTAAATTATTTGAAATTGTTTCATATATTTTCTCGTTTATTTATTTTAAATAATAATCTTAATCTTAAATATATTCATAGTTCATAAGGAATAATTTTTTTAAAGTACCGAGCCGCGGCTCGATGAATCAGGTACTGTGTTTTTATCGTAAAAAAATATATATTCGAGATATAGAAATGGATAGACATGATTATATTTTATTTAAGCAATATATTCATTTGTTGAATTATGTGAATTTATCATTACTATATATATAAATACTTAACTAAAAGTATCAATTATTAATTAAATGTATTTGATAATTTCAATTGCATTTTAGGTCTAAATATAGTATAATATATTGTAAGTAAACAGATTCCTTCTTTACTGTGCTTTTGTTGCTAATTTTAACATTTCCTTTTCTTGTTTGAAGATAATTTAGTGAATGAACACTCGCAACGACTTAACCAGATGTAGAAAATAGATTAATTTCATATATATGATATATATATGGTATATAATTGAAAGTTGTACATATTTCAAATGATTTACCAGTTGTTTCATTTGTTAAATGGGAACAAACAAGCACAAACCTTCTTAATAATCATAATTTAATTATATCCTCGAATTTAGATATAAAACATTCCTATATATATCTTATCTTATTATACTAGAAAAGATTATATATATATATAAGTATTTTTGAAATATTATTTGAAGGATTATTTTGAAATTCACAGCATGGATAATTTTTATAAAAAAAATCGATCTATATTAGTTTCAACCTCGGGAAAAATCATCTTTATTAATTTTTTTTAATTTAAAATAGGAAATTTAAATGACGTCAGCAACTACGTCACCGAGCTCTTCCTTAAATATAAAATATTATATATATAAATAAAATAAAATTACAAAATATTTATGTTATATCAACAGGCCATACTTTTCTGTCTTTCAGTGTAATAATATATACTTTTAATGGGTGTATGTTTTATGACAATTTTTTTTTTAATTTATGTTCTTTTAAATTATTTGAAAATATATATTTGAAGATAATTTCTTAAAAAACACTTTGGAATTCGTGGAAAATATATTTCTGATTAATTCTCGTAATTAAAATTGTAATTTAATAATATATTAAAACTTATAACTATTATTATTTTCAATAATATTATTGATCTTAGTTTTGATGAATAAACATAAAGCTGAATATTTATATATTTATATGTATATATATGTAAATTTGAATTTTACATATATATATATATATATATATTGATCATAAATTAAATGAAATATCATCTTCCCCAGGCACAGGCTATTTAATCTTAAATTCCATTATATTTGTTGTTGTGAGACTTTGACTCGTAAAGTTATATATATATATATATATATATATATATATATTTATAATATTTATACTTTATTCCGTTTAATTAAATAACCATCACCCCCAAAATTAATTATACAAAATTAATTTCATTTAAATAAAATATTTTTCCATTTATTTTGTAAAAATTAAAATTTACCGTTCTATAGAAAACGCGTATTTCATTGATAGACCATTCATTCAATCGAGATTATAATTTGTATCCATTTGATCGTTCACACTCTTTTATGATTTGCATCACGTTTTCATTTTTTTTTTTTCCTCTAAAGTGACCGTAATAATAAAGAGATATGTTTGATAGTTTTTCACATGATTAAACATTGTATAAAGAAGTAAGAACCATAATTAATTTTTTAAATTTTTTAACACGTTGATTGTCAATTACGCGCCAGCAAGTGAAGTGGTGTCATCAACAAAGAGTCAAATACACGCCTTTTCAAATTGCACTATCCATATATTGTTTTTTTATGGAAGTAAAGTTTATGTGTGAAAGGTCTATTAAAAATAAATCTTCTGACTGAAGAGGAGGAAAAACAAATAAGTACAGGACTTGATAAGGTTTATTTACAATTGTAATATTTTTAAATTCTTATAATTCTTAAAACGATAACCATTTATAAATTTATTATTTTTTTTTTCTTTTTTATTATCTCGCAAAAGTCGTTTGAGCTAGAATAATGAAATTTGGTACAAAAGTAGTAGTTTTATCTGCTTTTGAGAAATATAGCTCATTACCTTCCACGTTTTCATTTTTTCCCCTTTAGAATTTTTTTATTATAACGTTTTTCTCAACTTCACTTGGCGTCTGTCTCTCTATCTGTTCGCTCTTTTGACAAAGATTGAGATAGGCTTTTGAAAATGTTTATAGATATTTCAATCGATTCCTAGAAGGTATAGAAGAAATATAATTGAATTATAATTAATTAATTGTAATTAATTAGCGATTAATTACTTTTAGTAACTAACTCCTTTTGTATTGCTCCAATTAAGTTTTTTTTTCAACGGATTCTGAAGCATAAATATTAAATAATAAATTTGAATGTAAATAATATTTCATTTTTTTCCTCTAATCTGACTGTAAAAATAAACATATATGTTTGATAGTTATTCACATGATTAAAAATTGTATAAAACTTCTATATATAGAATTTCAGCTTGATTGAATGGCTGAAAGTTCCGGAAATTTTTAAATTTTTTTAACACCTTGACTGCCAATCACGCGCCAGAACGTGGCGTAGTTAGATCAAGAACCAAACACGCTCTGGCGCGCGCGTGTATATATATTATATATATATATATATACGATTATAATAATATCTCTGTTGAATACCTATTCTAATTGCACTTCCCATATGTATATATGTAATTGTATACCCATAGAACATCCCATATAAGAGTTGTAATGGGTATTTCATAACTTTGCGCAACTAACAAAAATATAGTAATAAGCCAAAATCTTCTTCAATAAATTGTGAAATCAAGTGAAAATGATGTTAAAAACTTTAAATCCTATGAAGGGATAAAATCAAATTTTAATTAATTTTCAATTATAGAAAAAAAGCTCGATTATCCAATTCAAATTTGCGAGATAGTCGAGTGGAGTCACTCCAGATTTTTTAATCAGAAATACTATAACCTTGAAAAGCATTAACTTGCTTAATATAATTTTATTATCTCATTTTATTTTATTTATTTTATAATTTATTAATGAATTAATTTAGTTAGTATGTACATGTATTTAGTTCTTCTATATATCCTGTCATATATTTTATTGATAAATAATAGAATAAAATATGACGATTGAAAATAAAAATTTACATTCATAGATAACAATAAATATTAATTGTGAAATTTTATTTTTTTTATTTTTAAATTTAATTAAAAATAAAGTAGGAGTTCACTGATTATTTTTAATCCAATTATATAAATAATATGATATTACTAAGACTTCATGTAACCATCAATCGGTTATATAACGCTAAATTGCTATTTTGCCTTTTGCATGTTCATTATCCATTTTTTTTTAAATTTAATATGCTTAAGCTTATTATTTAATTATTTTATTTTTTTTGTTTTTTAATTTATTAATAAATAATTTTATTAATTGAAATTCGATTCCATTAAAAAAAATACATTTTTCATTATATTATATCTGTTCATTATATATCCGCCGAATTTGAATTCGAGGGATCGAACTTCGCCAAATTCATTTAAATTTAAATATAAATAAAATTAATTCCTAATCATTAATTCTGATAAAGCTAGCTAAAATGGAGAATTATTCCATGGCCAAGAATTTAAAGAAAAATATAAATAAATTATAATATTTTTTTAAATATTGTTATTTTATTGCTTATAGATATATATAATTTGCCATGCTGATTTTAGGATTTTAATTTGATCCTTAAATTTGTTTTTCAAAAATAAGGGATATTTTGAAATTGCTCTTTATTCTCAGAATTATCTGTTATGGATCTGTAAAATTTAAATAACAAAATATATCTAGGAGGTATGTTCAAAAGAATTGATGAATTTTAAACTGACTGCACTTTACGTTGATTATTCATTTTATTTATTTTTTAATATATAATATATATATATATATATTATATTATATTTTATATATATATATATAAATATAAAACATTTACTTAATTTTTTTAAAAAATTTTTAATTATAACATACAAGGTCTGTTCAAAAGAAAAGTTGAATCCTGAATTATTTCGAAAATTATTTATTTATTCATCAATATCCATGTTGTGTCCCCTTCAAAGTAATTCCACTCATATATAATGCATTTATGCCAATGCTTCTTCCAATCATCGAAGCACTTCTGAAATGCGCTTTTCGGTATGTCCATCAGCTCGTTCTTCGATTCCGACTTTTTCAGTTTAGGAAAAATTCACAGGGAGCCAAATCTGGTGAATACGGTGGTTGAGAGAGAGAGACATTTTTCTCAACCTTAGTGAAAATGATTCAGGAACCTTCAAAATGTATAAAAACATCAAAATCTCGACAACGAAAATTTTCGTGCTCTCAATAGTCAAAATGGTTTATAGTTAAAAAGAAAATCAATGATAAATAAAATTTAAAACTTAAATAATATTAAAGTATAATTGATATTATAATTAACTATTCATTCATCTGTTAATTATTTATAGATTAAGTTTATTATTATTTGGACTTTTGAAACTACACCGATTTGACAGTTGTGTAATTCTTATTAGTCATTCTATTAAACAGGTATATTGAAATTTTGTGTACTTGATAAGATTTGAACCATCATTGACAATAAATCATGGTTTCATAACCACGCATTATCAAATAACTATATTTTATATTATATTAAATAAATTATAAAATATTAAACTATATATCTATAATTGTATAAGAAAAGGTGAATTTTGAATTTTCTCGGGCTGTATACATTCGATTATCGAAATTTTTGTTTTTGTTATTCTGGTACACATGTTTCTCATATGTTAACATTATCAGCCATCTTGGATTAGTGTTTGTGTGTGTAGATAAGATTACGCAAAAACGGTATCAGCTAGAATCATGAAATTTGGTATACGGGAATTATTCAAAATTCGTATTTTTCTATCAACTTTTGAGAAATGTATCTCATCCGGAAGAGGGTACCTACAACGTTATGATTTTTTTTCACCTAAAGTGACCGTAAAGATATATGTTTGACAGTTTTTCACATGATTAAAAATTGTATAAAACTGTTATTTATAGAATTTCAGCTTGATTGAATCGCTGAAAGTACCAGAATTAATTTTTTAACACTGCAAATCTCACGCGCCAACACGTGATGTGGTGCCACCAACAAAGAGCCAAACATGCGCTGGTTTAATAAATATTATTTATTAATTTTAATTTATAATTTATAATTAATTAAATTTATTTTAAATGTAATATATGTTAATTAATCCAATTCAAATTTGCGAGATAATCGAGTGGAGACACCCCAGCTTATTTTTATATCATACCATGTCATCAAATAAGTACAATCAAGCAACAAAAAGAAAGTTTTTTTTGTTAATATTATGATATACGATAAGTAAAAGAAATAGATATTTCAATTTGTTCCTAATATGTAGGGTGAGAGGTTTATAGTTTTATTTATAGGATGTGGTGTATCGTTTTTCACATGTGTATGTTTGGGGTGGGAGGTGGGGGGTAGAATCACGTTGGTGTGTGCACCGAAGCCTTTTGTGCTCTGCAGATCTCGGACATCGATTTGTTCGCATTTCGTGCCACGTGCTGGCCGCGTGTTAAGGTTCCGCATTAAACCACTTGGAAAAAAGGGTTTGGCCCACCCTGCGCGTGCTCCCACTCGCAAGATGAAAATTATTCTCTACTCTGGATCACAGCGCAAACCATTTACCTCTTTTTTTGCTAATACCTCTTTCAACAACAAAGAAAAAATATTTTTATATAACCAAATGTTTCTTTTTTTATCATAACTTCTTAATGGGAATATAATATGTGTGTTTTTAGATTCTTTCAATTGATTCTTCATAAATTAGGGTGAAAAATAAAACACAATAGTACCTGGTACACCGAGCCTCCGTTAAAATAGATTTTAAAAAATAGTCATTAATACACAGAAAAGTATGGCCTGTGGATATAACATAATATATATTTCGTAATTTGATATTATTTAAAAAAGGACTTTCTGACATAGTTCCTGACGTCATTTAGATTTCCTATTTTAAATTAAGACAAAACTAATAAAGATGATTTTTCCCGAGTCCGAAACCAATCCAGATAGATTTTTCTTTATAAATACTATCTATGGTGTGAATTTCAAAAAAATCCTTCGAGCGGTTTATTATTTCAAAAATACAAATATATATATATATATATATATATATATATATTACCTTAATTTTACATTGTAAGGCTATAGAAGGTGTATTTAAAAAAAATCTGTATCTCCTATTTCTCCAGAAACTGATGTAACCATATTAAATAACAAAATAACAAAAAATAACTTTCTTTAAATATCCATTTTTGTTGGTTATATATATTGTTATTTATCACGAAATGAAATATAGAAATTAGTTAAAAAATGGAATACGTATTCGATAATAACAATTATAAATATCCTTATTTTTATGTTTATTTCTATATTTTTCTTAAATCAGATCATTAGACTGTATTTACATTTTTAAATTTTAAACAAAATAGTCAACATAATTAAAGTGAAAAATAATATATTTTATAAATTAAAATTCTATTTATTATATTATTTATATATTTATAGATATATTAAATATACTATTGTTAAAATATAATAATTATGTTTGTTAACATGCATATGTTTATTATAATAGTTCTAGCATAAAAACTATATTAATTAGTGAATAAATATAAATAAATTATCTTCTTTTATAGAATATATTTATGATTTTTAAACTAAAAGCAATAGTCCCCAATTTGTGATTCGCGTGTCGTTTGCATTTAAAGAAACTATTAACTTCCCTATGATAGGAATCAATTTTACCCCCTCTCTTGGAATGTTTTCTTTTTATAGATGATAAGTGATCACATAACATACAAAAAGGGATATTTAATATTTCTTGTTCATAAAGTGCCTGCCTGAATATCCAAATGACTTAAAAATTTTATAAAAACAATACACTTTATCAATTAATATTATATGTATTCATTTGAAATATTTTTTATATATAATATTTGAGAATAGAAGGCGTTACAGGGTGGGAGGCAACAGCGTTGGCTCACATTCTCGTGGCTTCTGGCTATAGAAGTCAATCGAGTCTCCCGGATCAAATTGAGAAAGCTACTTGATAAAAAGTAGCGCCTCCGTTCAAAAAAATCAAGGTAAAGTTTGATAGGACGTGTTCTACTTATCATAGGACACCTAATTTATAGTCTCCGGGATCAAATTGAGAAAGCTACTTGATAAAAAGTAGCGCCTCCGTTCAAATAAATCAAGGTAAAGTTTGATAGGACGTGTTCTACTTATCATAGGACACCTAATTTATAGTCCTCGGGATCAAATTGGGAAATCCACTTGATAAAAAGTAGCGCCTCCGTTCAAGAAAATCAAGATAAAGGTTGATAGGACACCTAATTTATATAACCGACTTGATAGACGCCGTCCTTGCGTAAGATGTACAAAAGTCAAATGTTTTTTTATGAGATTATATATTATATATAATAATATACCTCTTTTAATTAATTTAAATTAGATTTAATTTCACTATTAAATCTATTTTTAAATTTAATGTAATATAAATCACTTTTCATTTATATACTCTCATGAAAAATAAATTATATAATTAATCAACGATGACTATGCAATGAATATGTATTTAAGTACTTAATTAATTAGATAAAGGATGAAATCATTTTTTATGGTATCATTCAGTTAAGAAATAAAGTTTTTCGAGGGAGAGAGAAAGATTTAGTTAGTGGTAGGTTGTAGTTCATCAAACCACACACCTCGGATTAAATCGATGAGAGACTCGACAGGGATTAGAAGGGTCAGTTGTTTGTTACCACGCTACATTTAGTTGAAAAGAATTTTCGAGATTCAATGTTTGAACGACTAGAAACAAATTAATAGACAACCAACAAATGGATACTTAAATTAAAACAAAAAAAAAAAAAAAATGACTAATTACTTTGGTAAACCAATCAAGAAAATAATTTTATGATTTCACACCTCTCTTCTTGATTTATAATCTGTGACATATTATACTACTTTAGAAATTGAATAAAAACAAAAAAAAAAAAATGAAATGTTAAATATAATAAAAATAGAAGTTTGACTGACACATCTTTCAAAGTTTCGTAACCCTTTTTTGGTCGAGGCAATTCTTCTCCATCTTTTTTAGCTGACCGAGTTCCACTTCCCTTAAATCCTAATCTAAAAAAAAAAAATCACACAAATATAATTTCTCATCTATTTTCATAGGAGACACAATAGTCTGATCCCAAACTTTAGTAAAAAAATAGTTATTTGTAAATTTTTATCCTAAAATACAATAATATATATTTTTTATTAAAAAAAAAATCTGGAGTGTCTCCACTCGACTATCTCGCAAATTTGAATTGGATTAATTAACATATATTAAATTTAATTATTTATAAATTAAAATTAATTAATAATATTTATTAAACCAGTGGGTTTGGCTCTTTGTTGATAACGTCACGTGCTGTCGCGTGATTGGCAGTCAACATTTTAAAAAATTTAAAAAATTAATTCTGGTACTTTCAGCGATTCAATCAAGCTGAAATTCTATATATAGCAGTTTTATATGATTTTTAATCATGTGAAAAATTATCAAACATATATCTTTATTTTTACAGTCTGTTTTGAGGAAAAAAATGAAAACGTAGTAGGCTAGATAGTAAAATAAGGAATTTTATAATAATATATAATCTTTTCAATTTGTTGTCAATAATATATTTTAATACGAGGGTTGTCTTGTATAAATTTTGTATACTAGAATATAAGTGTGTCCCACTAATTAAATACCAGTACTTAAAATGAATCCCCATATTTAGTTAACCTAAATTCAAAGTTTCAGTGTGATACGTTTTGGCTATTACCAACTGTCAAAATAAACAAGTTTTTCTCTACATTGAAACACCTAAACAGATGACTAGCCTTTAACTTCTGGCTTGTTTGAGTAAATCCAAGAGACTTCTATTAATTCTTAATTTAATTTAACCGAAGCCAAAGTTGGTCAATTTCACAGCCCTGTTCATCCTAACTGCTAAAAACGTTTTACTAACAATTCCTCATGTAAAATTTTAATTACATAAGAATATTTTACGTTTATAATTATTATCTACCCTCTATATATGATTATTTATTATAATTAAAAATAATTAAGATCCACAAAAAGATGGATTATCAAAATTTCACATCTTCTATGTAGGTTGCTGTTGCGATAGGCGCATTGCCCGACGACACCGCCTGACTGGTGATTTCTTTTTTCCTCCACTGTACAAAGTCAGAGTTCTTTGGAAGTTTAAAAATATTCTTCGTATGCCTAAGTTATTTTTTACCCTTTTAATTAATTAAAATTATTGTCATAATTTTCATAAATTAATGTCTAAAAAAAAATAGAAAATTAATAATCAATAATTGATAAAAAATAAAAAAAAATCTCTGACTTTTGTACGTTCTACGCAAGGACAACAACTATCAAGTCGGTTATATCAATGAGGTGTCCTATGATCAGTAAAACGGGTCCTATCAACCTTTACCTTGATTTTCTTGATCGGAGGCGCTACTTTTTATCAAGTAGCCCCAATTTATATCCCGGAGGCTGGGTTGACCCCATCTTATAGACCCCAGCTAAAGAAATTTCCTTGTCAGGCCACCGGGACTTGAACCCGTGACCACGCGAATGTGAGGCAGCTGTGGTAACCTCTCACCCTGTGGCGCCTTATATAACATAATTGAAACTTTTTTAAAAAAATGCAAAGGATGCATATTTTCCATTTAAAATTTCATTGTCGTATAACCATTGATTTTTTTTTAAACCCATGAATTATTAATTTATAAAGTGTTATTGATGGTAGTTTATTTTCTTAAATATATAAATATTAATATACTAATGTTTTCAGATTATTTCAAGATTATTTGAATGAATTATTAATATTTTTTTAATGAATTATTTATGTCAATCACAATAATTTCATAATAGAAAAATCTATTCGAATTGAATTAATTAGAATTAAATAATTTTATTTTTAAATAATTCAAATCTTTGCACAAGGACTTATTATTATTTTCAATTATCTAAATAAAGTATAGGATAAAAAAATTGTACTTATAAATATGTAAGTAATAAGAGATACAGAGTTAGTCTAATTATTAAACAATTTCTCTATTAAAAGACTATTTTAAAGAATAAAAAAATATAGCAATGCTTTTCGAATGATATAACTTTTTCAAAATTATTTTTTAAATAAAACAAAATTAAATTTATATTATTTTAATTTAAATATAAAAATAAGTTTATGTAAGTGTATGTTTTTTGCAAAAGAGCTAAATAAATAATTTCTCTTTTTAGTTTACACGCTCGTAATTACTCACACTCGCAAACATAGTATAATAGAGATTAAAAGTGTACAAAGCTGAAAGTTAGAAAATCATCACGTACTGAAATTATCCACAACTGTGAATATTACATTCCTCTATTCAAATTATATCTCTCTAAAATAAACAAACATTTATTTATTTTTACATAACACTATATATATATATATATATATCAAGAGGCGCCACAGGGTGTGAAGTAGCGTAGCTGGCTCATATTCTCGCTTGGCTGGATATCTCTCTAGCTAGGGTCTATGGGACGGAGTCAATCCAGCCTCCGGGATCAAAATTGCGAAGCTACTTGATAAAAAGTAGCGCCTCCGATCAAGAAAATCAAGGTAGAGGTTGATAGGAGGTACAAAAGTCAGAGGTTTATATATATATATATATATATATCGTTATCAATATGCATTTATAATTTATTAGTTATTCTAAAATTCACAAAAATAACCAGAATAGAATATTTAAAACATTACAATTGATTTATTGATCGAGATCCTGATTTAGTGGATATAAGTACATTTAAGGGTATAATCATTTTATTTTAATACATTATTTTTTTAAATTGATATTTTTAGATTTTTTTTATTTTGTAACATTTACCTCCTCGGTTTTAAGTTTTCTACAATTAAACCATTCTTGAACAAAGTTTGTTTGTTATTATCATTATTTTTTAAATATTAAAAATCTGAGTATAATTAATTATTGTTATAATCAAAAATAATAATAATAATAATATTAGTTTTCGAATTTAGTTAACTTCCTTTAATTGTGAAGGCTTTATATAAAATATGAAAGAAGAACAAATTCTAGATTTCCCATTCATTATCCTCCCCAAGTGGCCTAGCGGAACAGAAACCGTAATGTCTACGTCATCAAATGCACCTGAGGAAGGAAGTACTTCCATAAAAACCAGGCTGCAAAACTTTAATAGATATATACATAACACTAAATATATAAAAAAAACATTTAATTAATAAACTGTATTTATTTCTAAGCCATTTCGTATTTATTCATAATATCTTATATTTACGATTAAGTGAATACATACACTTATTTGGATAAATTTATGTCATGAGTAATTATCATTAAATTCTTTATTATAACTTCTGAATGATGAAGAAATTTAACGAAATAGATAAGAAGTTGTAATTATACTATTTGCAATATAAATTAATAAATATGTTTCTTATCTTATCTTATTATACTAGCAAAAATTGTATATTCCAGTATATATATTTGTATTTTTTAAATATTAAAACGCTCGAAGGATTTTTTTGAAATTCACACCATAGATAGTATTTATAAACAAAAATCGATCTGTATTGGTTTCAGCCTCGGGAAAAATCATCTTTATTAGTTTTTTCTTAATTAAAAATAGGAAATTTAAATGACGTCAGCAACTACGTCAGACAGTGCTTTCTTAAATTAAATCAAATTACGAAATATATATCATGTTATAACCACAGGCCATACTTTTCTGTTTTAAAGTGCATTAATGCAATCATGCAATACTTACTTTTAAGGATGTATGTTTTATGACAATTTATATTTTTATTTATGTTCTTTTAAATTATTTTAACGGCGGTATTAATATTACCAGCCAAGCCTGATAATAAGGAATAATTTTTTTAATGTCCAACCGGAGGCATTACTTTAGAATCAATTCTCTTAAACTAATATCAAATAAACTTCGATTTCCTCTTAAATAAATTCGACTTTATTGTATTAAAGTAAACGATACGTTTAATGATTAAATATTTCAGGTAAACATTTATTTTATTTCCAATCCTTTTTTTTTTGTTTGTAAATTTGTTTTTAAGTAACATAATAAATGAATTTTTATTTATTTTAAATGTTGATTATTATTATTATCCAGCAAATTTTCTTCAATTATATTTATAAAAATTATCTTTTTTATTATTCTTATTCTTCTTTAATATATTTTTTGTAGAAAAGCATTAAATTTATATATATATATATAATTGCAAGTTGTAATTAAAAATAATAATAAAATTATTAATAAATTATATATATATATATCTTTTTTTTATTATTATTAATTAATTTTAATTAATTTTTTATCGAAAAAAAAATATTTATATTTATATATATATATATATATATATAATTGCAATTTGCAATTAAGTATAATTTCCAGCAATTTATTTTTAAATCTTATTATAATACATTATGTATGCTTTGTCCTTTTAAAATGAAGTGCATTATTTTTAATATAAACAAATTACAATGTTCAGAAATGAACTTAAAAAAAAAAATAATGTGGAATTTACTGAACATACCACTGTAAATTCTCTTACCTTAACATCTTATAAATGAAGAACCTACATTGAATTATAAAACAAAAATAATTCGAATTAAAAAATTTAATCTATCTTTAAATTTTAATGTCTGGCTTACCACCTTTTCGATAACTAGTATATAATTTGAAGAAAAAAACCAGATATTAATAACATCAAAATTAATTTTAATTGGTGAATAGTTCAGCAAAATTTCTAAACCCCAAACTTCACCAATTTGTGAAAATTTAAAAGATATTTATTGAAATCTAATATATTCATTATTCAAATTTATTTATAAATAAAGGAAATAAAAGCTTAGAAAAACTATTAGCCTTTAAAAATAAAAAAAATAAATATATTGCTTAAATTTTAAATGTAAAAAATAATATATTTTTATTTTATTTTATTTCTCTAATCTTCTCTATGCATATATTCAGTTCTTGGCTCAGTCAATTTACAATATTCCCACACAGACAATGAGAAAGAGTTCGTAAACTATAAATATTTTTAACTATCAGAGAGGCAGCAAGTTGAACTAACTACTTAATAGTAAAATAATAATACAATTTAATTTATTCTTTAATATTTTCAAGTAATTTTTATTATATTTGTATATGAAATTATATTATTGTTTGTGTTTATTGTAAGACTAATTACCTATTTCAATGTATATATTTCATCACTTGTAGATTGGATTGATTGAATTTTTGTAAGCTTTCCTGGATTTCTCAATTGGAAATGCAGAAGTATTGGTGTTGTGTTGGTTGTCTAAATGCCAGGGTGTTGACTACTGATTTGGAGTATAATAATGGTATACAGTAGGGTTGCTTGTTGCTCTATTGGCATGTTAAGAAGAGAAATGGACGATTGGTGTTGTGCCGGTGGAGAGCCCCGCTGCCAGGCGTTACCGGGACGCCGGGGGGCGGCGCCGTCGGCGGTGGCGGGGCCTCGCGCTCAGTCAGTGTCCGATACGCCGCCAGGCGATTCACCCGCACCTCCGAGGAGGTCTCGTTTCGCCATGCACTTTGTCTAGTGTCTTCTGTCAAGTGTTTTCCTTATTTTCCATGATGAACTTGTAGTGCCTGGGCATTTGCTGCTACCCGGTTATCGGATATTCAGCTCCAATGATGGGCTATATCATGGGCTGTGCTTGCTTTAAAGGTAATGTCACCGATCAAGTGTCATATCCATCGTCTTCTCCAATCCCCGTGTCTCTCGTTGTCCTTTGTAACTCTTCCAAAAAAGAAAACTATTCTGGATATCGATTGGGCCACGCGCGCGCCACGCCGCCGCCGCCGTTCCTGCATCAATACACGGTCGCCTTAAGTCTGTTTTCTGTTTACACCAACAACTCGCATTCTCATATCTTCCCAGATCACCTAAATTATCTCCTTAATTTACCTCTTGACAAGCTGCTTCGTACAAACCCTAAACATTTCAAACGTTTACTTTTTCGTTTCTCTAACAAACTTCATTACTAAAAAGAAAATTCACCTCAAAATTGATTTAACCCCTACTATTTATGCCCTATTCGATCTTGAATGAATTATTATAATTAAAAAAAAATAATAAATACTTACATTGTTTTAAAAAAAAAATTCCTGTTAAATTAATTTTTAATTTCCGTAACTATACCTATATATATTAATTTTTACCTTTGATTCTGTTATCAATCATAATTGTAATTGGAAATAAAATAAATATAACAAAAACCTATTACAGAATAATGAATGAATATAAATTAATTTTTTCTAACACATTCATTTATATATATATATTTCTAATTAAATCCAAAAAAAAATGGTTTAATTGTCAATTAATATTAAAAAAAAATATTCCTGTCAATTTGTTGTTTTTTTATGCATAAAAAGTATTTTTAGAGATGGAATTTAAGACGAAATCAATGTTTAAAAGGTCGACAGGAACATTAAATTATTTTCCAATTTATTTACCTGCCATGTTAACTTAATTATATTTCCTTTTCAAAAACCAAAAACAAAAAAAGAAATATAATATACTAATAATATTACTAATTATTCAACTTTATGATTTTTTTTTTTTTTATATAAAAATTAATTTAATTTTTACTTTGTTCAATAGATAATCTAATTAATGTCATTAATTATTATCAATCAAATTTTTTTTTCCTAAGAGAGAAATTAATTTTTGTTTTTATTTTCTTTGAATTCCTGAATAATCTTTTGGGACAATTTATGGTTATTTAGCAACTGTTCATTTGTTATTGTATCAATTATGGTCTGTTATCTATTTTATGGAAGCTTTTGTATTAAATTTAGCACCAGTTAGCTGATGACTTGTTATTGATTTTATAAAATACTTCTGGTATTTAATAATACTATTACTATTACACTTCTTGATATACGTGATTAGCATGAATAGGATTGACATAATTATCTTTACTGATTATTATTAAATCAATAAATACTTCAAAAAGTTTACTTCACTTACACCATTCATTCTTTTATTCTTATAAAAACAAATCAAAAACTATGAAATTCATCACTCCAAATGATTTTAAAAAGAATCAATTCACCCCTCAATTAGTTACTAATACTTATAACCTTGAACTTTTAAATATTCTTAAACCCCACTTGTACTATACTTCCCCATCGCATCTATAAAATAAATCTTAATTACAAATATATTAAATTGTTTCATTTCTTTTGTTAATATTTATATCTTTTTCGCTTTGAAATTATTTTATTATTCTAGTATAATGTTTTCACCTTGACTTGTATCATACAATCACCACTTTTGGATTTATGATTAATATCCTTTTATTTAATGTTTATTTTTTCATATTACAATTACAATTAAATGATATTCAATATGTAAATATATACGAGGTCTGTTGAAAAGAAAAGGTGAATTTTGAAGTATTTCAAAAAATATTTATTTATTCATCAATATCCATTTTGTCCCCTTCAAAGGAATACCCCTCAGATATAATGTACTTATGCCAGCGGTTCTTCCAATCATGGAAGTACTTCTGAAATGCGCTTTTCGGTATGGCCATCAGCTCGATCTTCGATTCCGACTTTATCTCATCCATTGTGATAAAACACTTTCTTTTCATTGGTCTCTTCAGTTTTGGGAATAGAAAAAAGTCACAGGGAGCCAAATCTGGTGAATACGGCGGTTGAGGCATGATTACGGTGTTGTTTTTGGCCAAAAAATCACAAACTAGCAATGAGCAATGTGAGCTGGTGCATTATCGTGATACAGAATGCATGATTTGTTTCTCCACAATTCCGTTTGAGCCGTATTGCTTCACGCAAACGTAGCATAACTTCATTGTAGTATTCCTTATTAATATACGACCTGTTGAAAACAACTCATGATGCATCACGCCATTGAAACCGTCATCAACATAATCTCTTCCTTCTGTAAAGCGCTTGTACCACTTATAAACATTTTTCTGATTCAAAGTAGACTCGTCGAATGCCACAGTCAACATTTTAATTGCGTTGGAGCACGTTAATCCATTTTTAACGCAAAACTTAATACAGATTCTTTGATCTATTATTTTTAAGTAAAAAATGGAAGAACACACACAAAAACAGTTGTCGGAAACAAACTACTAATCTAAAATGGTTGATAATGTCAACATATGAGGAAAAATATGTGTATTGAAATAACAAAAAAAAAAAAAAAATTCGAAAATCGAATGTACACAGCTCGCGAAAATTCAAAATTCACCTTTTCTTTTGAACAGACCTCGTATTTACGGTACATATTAAATTGAATATAAATATTGATCGATTATTTATTAATATTTATTTATCTAGCCAATATTTAATACCCTTAATGTATATGATTAGAGTTATTTAAATATTTTTGTTTTTATTTATATAAATACAAAAACATTGGCTTATTTACATTACTATTTATTTTTATTAGTTAAACTAAATGATACGATATATATTTATTTATCTATTACTAATTACAGATGAATTAATATCCAAATTTATTTTGTAAATAAATGAATAATACTTAGAAACAATCAATCGTTAATTAATCAAATGTTGTTTCTATCTTCCCCGTTAAGTATATATTATTAGGAAACATACACCCTCCATTCCAAAAGAAACCGAACTTTTTAAAAAAACAAAAAACCAATCGGTCGTCGCCTTCTCAATGGCTTCAATCGATGCGTGCCACTTTCCTTTCATCGCCAAATGCAGTTTACGGAACAGTTAGAAGTCGCACGGAGCCAGATCTGGTGAATGGAACAAATGCTTTGTGGATAATTCCTTTTGAATCGTAAAAATCCGGTTCTGGGACCGCCTGATCTTTCGTCATCATTCAGCGTCTCTCTACCCGATTTGAATCGCCCGAACCACTCATAAACTTAAATTCAATTGCAGCTCTTTGTTTGGAACTCATTTTCCGACCGATGTACAAAACACACTGATATTTGAAACGCAATAACTTTTGTTGTATGCATCCAAATGTCATGAAATTTATACCAGTTGTCAATGAGAGACTAAGTCATCTATGGGTAAAACAGATGGCATTAGTGGTACTTTTTTTTAAAAAAGTTCGGTTTCTTTTGAAATGGAGGGTGTAAAATAAAAGCTATGTAGATAGTTTACATATATGAGCTTGTCACTTTTCCATCAATTTCATAACTATTGTATGGGTTTGCCTTTGAAAATCTTTCGAAAACGAGCTAGATAGACGATATTGGTAGAATCTCTTATAAATATGAGTACCCAAGAAGGAAAATAAAAGTCAAGTTGGAAATAAGTGAGGAATGTCTGCTTTGAGAGAGGCTCTTATCTAAATAGAAGGGAAAAGGGGAGAAACAGAAAAAGAGGTCACGCTCTATTTGCTAAAATATTTCCAAGCGAAGTTATTTATCATTTATATCATCAGTTGAAGCCCAAAGGGGAGATCAGACAATTAAGACTCTCCCAGCTCAATTCCCATAATAAATAAAAGGGCATTGTCTCTGTAAATTGATAATTTAGAGGTTGCTTGTATGATAAAGACATCCTACTTAATGAAGCAAAACAGAGAGTGCTTTGATATTTAGAGAGGCAGAAAAAAAATTCTTGGAAATTTTTTTTTATAATTGATCAATTAATTAAGTTTATATAAAAAGAATTTATAAAAATTTAAGTATTCATTTCAATAAATATTAATATATTTTTCTTTTTCAAATTTTTAAAATATATATGTACTAAAAGGAGAAGCTTCAAGGATTTGGATGAAACTTTGCCAGGTTTTTTCCTTTATTAATTCCAATTTTTCGGATCGGTTTGAATATATTTAAATTACAATTTTCCCATATCAATACCAAACTAAACTTTAAAAAAAAAAAAAAAATCGTGAAGCCCTCTTGTGGTCAAATCAATAAAACAATTTGAATAATTTTCATCTCGTAAACAAGAAGCGACCTACAAATATTGCATAAGGAAAGTTTCTTTGGAATTAAAAAAAGCAACCTACTTGTAAAGTTTTATCCAAATCCATTATACATATGCTAAAGTGATCAATTACCAATTCATATGTAATTAGTAATAGACAAATAAATTTATATAATTTTTTACAAAGAAGTTTTCATTAAAAATTAAAATTTTCAATTAACAAATTTTCAGATTTATAATTAAATTTGTTAAATATTCTTCTTATCTTTACCATTAACTTTAAACTTTCTTAGAGAACTATAGCTACCTAGTGAATAATTTTTATATATATATATATATATTATGTGTAAGATAATGAATAATAATTAATCTTTATAATATTTATTAACCATCTATATTCATTCAAATATTATAAGAAAACTATTAAATATGGATTTAGACAGGCCTATTAATAGTTTTTAAAAATTAATCTTGGATTAACTAGTCATTAATCTGAATAGGTGTAAAATTTATTTAGTAAATAAAAATTTTATTTGAGGAAGTTTTAGTGAATGGTTGAAATATTATTCACGATCTTTTAAAAAATCTCATAAATTTTATCGAACAATTTTCAGAGGTGTCGATCAAATTAATTCTTATTATTTTGAAAGAGGAGTGAATGGGGAGTGGATGCCAATCGCGTGTTTCGTTTAACGAGGCCTTTGGGATTGATTGACTAGATTGCATATTCCACATCGTGCATGAATACAAAAAAAAATCTGATTCGATTTTCTCACCTTCCGTTTATATATTTATTTATACTTCGTTCAAAAAATATAATTATTAATTTAATATTAATCTTGTTTATGATTTCTAACTGTTTTGTACAATGAGAAAACCAAGAAAAGAATAATTATAGTATAAAGAAAGAGAAAATTCAAAAATTACACTTTAAAGATTTTTTTTATTTATATTGAATCATCCTGCTATTAATTCACTTTAAAATTAATGGGGTACAAAAGATTATGGATCTCATGATGGGATATGGGATAAAAATATATAAAGTTCTTAATTATTTACAGCCTTCTTAATTAAAAATTGCAAATCAAATTACAATTATCATACTAATTACCAATATTAATATTTTTTAAAAAAATTTAAATTTATAAAAAAAAAAAAATTAATTATATGATATTTCACACAAGATTAAAGATAAAAAAGCCTGATTTTTGTACATATTACGAAAGGACAGCCCATATTAAGACGATTGCCGTCAAAGCGGAGTAATGGCGTTCTATGATCAGTAGAACTAGTCCTCTCAACCTTTATCTTGATTATCTGTTCGGAGACACTACTTTTTATCCAGTAGATTTGCAATTTTCATTAATTATTAATAATTATATTGTAGCCATACTAAAATTTATAGACATTTATTATTACCTCAACGAGATTAAATAATAAAATTGTAATTACTAGATTATAAGTCAATTATAGATAATCAATTTATATCCTTACTTTTAATTAAATATAACTACAATTTTAATTTTTACATATATTTATTTTTTACAAAATCATAAACATTTGTTTATCGCTTAATAACTTAAGTACTCCCGAAGAGATTTTTCAATGTTTTATGTATATATTTATTCAAAATTTAATATTATAAAATATATACATTAATAATATAATAGTTTAAAAAACTGAATATAACATTTGATGAATTTTAACACCAGTTATTAATCACCTTAAAATTAAAAACAAAAACCACTAAATGTAATATAAGTGGTATTTGATTTTGTAAAAATTGAAATTAAACGATTTTTACACCTGTCTAAATAATTTAAGGTTAAAATATTAAACAAATTTATATAATCAAATTACATATTGATGATACAAACACTGTCTGTCAGACTTAATATAATTTTCTTAAATTTCTTAATTAAGAGACATGCCAATCTTTAATTTTCTCGAAATTAGAGTAAATGGACTTCCACCACTTTCAAAATAAATGGAGTATATATATATATAGAGAGAGAGAGCAGTGATTCTCAACTTTTTTTTACCGCGGCACACTTTTAACGGTTTAAAAATTTGGCGGCACACAAAGAAAAAGATAAATGTAAAAGTTTACCAAAATGAAAAAAGTGGTCCCAAAAACGGTTTACTTTTTTACTATCTCGACAGAAAATTTTCGATGTTGAGATTTTGATGTTTTTATACGTTTTGAAGGTTCCTGAATCATTTTCATTAAGGTTGAGAAAAACGTCTCTGTGTGTGTATGTATGTAACACAAAAACGCTTTGAGCTAGAATGATGAAATTTGGCACATGGGCATTATTCAAAATTCATAGTTTTCTATCAACTTTTGAGAAATGTAGCTCAACCGGAAGAGGGTCATTACCTACATAGTTTTGATTTTTTTTCTTCTAAAGTGACCGTAAAAATAAAGATATATGTTTGATAATTTTTCACATGATTAATAATTGTATAAAACTGTTATATATTGAATTTCAGCTTGATTGAATCGCTGAAAGTACCAGAATTAACTTTTTAACACTGCAAATCTCACGCGCCAACACGTGACGTGGTGCCACCAACAAAGAGCCAAACATGCGCTGGTTTAATAAATATTATTTATTAATTTTAATTTAATTAATTTAATTTAATTTAAATTAATATATGTTATTTAATCCAATTCAAATTTGCGAGATTGTCGAGTGGAGACACTCCAGATTTTTTTTTTTTTTAGAACCATATTGAGAAAATTTAAGAAAGTCGGAAATGTTTAAGAGCTTAGTCCCAAAAACGATTTACCTTTTTTTTAGAAACAAATTGAAAAAATTTAGAAAAAAAATTTGGAAATGTTTCAGAGCCTCGCGGCACACTTTTGAAATCTGCACATTGGTTGAGAATCACTGATATATATATATATATATATATAGAGAGAGAGAGAGAGATTTTAAAATATATTTTAAATTAAAATAATTAATAGGAGTAAGTAAAACAATGATAAGAGATTATTAAATAAATAAATATTAAATTTGAAAAAGATAAAGTAAAATTTCTATTTATGTTTTAAAAATATTAATAATATAATATTTCAAATATTATAAAAGTTTTGAATGAAGATAGATGTTGTATTATTTATATAAATAATAAAATACACCTCGTATATACAAATAATATCAATACTACATATTTCAAGAAACGAAATTTTACTATTATCTCTTCATTTCTCTATAAATTATTTTAAAAACTGATAACTACAGAGTAACATTAATACTCATATTTTGTTACTACTTGAATAATATTAAATAAATATTATCTTTGAGATTAGTTCAACTTATTTAACTAATATTTATATGATAGATAATTAAAATTTAAAATAATTAAAAACATGCACTTTCATAAATTTTGGATATTCTAGAATTTATGTGTTGGTTTTTAATTGTTCTGAACTGATTGTGGAATGTGATAAGTTTTGCAAATATAAAAATGTTTATTGATTTTATAACAAAATTTCATTTCAAGAGTTTTTGAATATCTGTATAAACTAGTATAGAATATATATATTTATATAAACTATTTGGTAATGAATTATCATCCAACAACAGTATTTGTAAGATAAAAATATCAGAATGAGTGATATTTATAATAATCGTTCCATTCAATTAATTATGGGTTTTTTTTGGTTTTTTTTACCACACAAACCGCCGATAAGAAGTGAAGGTATTGTTCTCACATCAAATTTCCCATTTGGAGATTTTTACATATTTCCCCGATTCATGCATTTTGTTAAAAGAAAAACGTGTTTTTTGCATGATGCCTCTCCGTCTGTCCGTCTGTCCATTGTGTCTCCGTATATACGTGTACAGCTTGAACGGCTCAACGGATTTTGATAAAATTTGATATATTTACTTAATATATCAGTGGCATGAATTCATCAACTTTTGGTGTATATCCGGAAACCCGAAGTGGTAGTTTACAAAGTATTAATTTTATATTCATTGTCGGAAATTCTTCACTTAAAATATAGTAATAATCAATAATTGAGTAATTAAATTAAAAATAAAAACCAAGATAATATAATTTAGTAACATTTAAAAATATTTTTTTTTATACTTTATATTATATATATATCAATAATGTTGTTTGGAAATTAATTTATTTTAAATCCTCGGTCGGTTCTGTTCCTAATCACAGGTCATTTTTTGCAGTTCATAAGATACCAAAATATCTATAGTCTGAATAGTTTGCTTCTCTAGCTTCCAATCATAAAAGAAACAAACTCAACATAAAATTTGCATACTAAAAAATTACTTTACTAATTTAGTTAAAAAATACAAAAATAAAGAGAATAAAAGAAAAGATGGGGAACATCTGCATTTGCCTTCTATTGGGCTATTATTCCCGGATAGGCATGGAATATTGTTAAAACAATTTAGTATTAAAATTTTAATACTAAGCTAAGCATATTACAAACATCATATATAATTACGTATAGATGTTTTAGAGTACCGAGTGTATGTCGATGAATTAGTTATAATTATATATAAGTATATAAATAATTAACCATCTAGATTGATTGAAAAGATTGATTGAATTTCATATACTCATCAAGCTTCAAATAAATCAATTATATTTAATTACGAATAAATCAGTAGAATTAAATCCAATCGAATTTGATTTTAATCCCAAAATAATATTAGAATTATTCTCATTTTAGTAAGAGTCAATAAAATTTCAAATTTCTTATTTATTTATTAAATATAATTCGATTTTTTAATATTTAGAAGTTTCTAAAAAAATACAGTAATACTAATTATGTATTAATGTTTGTTAACAGCGCTAATAATTATAATAATATTTTTTCTTCTTCTTCTTCTTCTTCTTCTTCCTATCAAGTCGATGTCCTATGATCAGTAGAGCGCATCCTATCAACCTTTACCTTGATTTTCTTGATCGGAGGCGCTATCGAGTAGCTTTCCCAAATTTGATCCCGGAGGCTGGGTTGACTTGGGCCTCTACAGCTCTACACCATCTAGAGAAATTCCCTTGCCAGGCCCGAGACAACGAGAATGTGAGCCAGCTACGCTAACCTCTCACTATGTGGTGCCTTATAATAATAGTAAATAATTATTTTATTAACAAAGTATATATATATATATCTATATATATAAAGGAGAGTGTTTGTATGTATGTATGTATGTAATTTGTTTACTTTTTTGCTGTCATAGAAACAAACAAAAAAGAAATTCGCAATCAAAGAATTATTATAATATTTAACTTTTTATTTTAAATTTTAATATTCAAATATCATTTCAATTAAATAATTTATTCTAAAAAAGTTCTCATTTTAATTAATATAATAAAATATTTAAATCATAATTAACTTAAATTATTTTGTATTTATTCTTTCTATATTTGAATACTTCTTTTATTTCAAGGGAGGGAATTAACTATGATCTAAAAAAATTAATAAATGAACTTAATAATACAAAATCAAATAAATCCATTAATTTAAATTAATACTATTAATGAATGTATATATTGTTAATTTATCTTTAGTTTTATCAATACTTTTATACCGTTAATTTTTATAAATAAATTTTTATAAATTGTCTCAAGTCTCTAACTTTGCATTTTCTCAAATTTTATTATAATTAAAAATATTCAATAAAAATCAAGCAATGAAATTAAAATATCAAAATGAAATGATCAAGAAATATTATACTCTATTATAACATATACAATACTTATAAACTATAGGCGGAGGAAATATTAGACGATATCATTGCGGGTTCAGGCCAAATCGATCAACATTAATTAAGATATTTTCATTATGACAGATATTAAAAAAACCGCGAATTCAATAATTCTGTTCAGTAATTATTTGTAGACTTTAGTAAAACCTACGCATGACTCAATAGATCCGGATAAACTTTTTCAAATTTTGATCTTAAAATTTATCTTGAAGGTAGTAAAGAAAGAGTAAGATGTGGAAATCAATTGTAAAATATTAGGTTAACCAGACGACTTAAATATAATAGGAGATTCGGCAATTGCAATTACAGATAGCGAGGAAAAATTAATCGAGGTAGGAAAAGAGATGAGGTTTGAAATTAATAATGATAAATAAATATATTTAGAAACAAACAGGAGCAGTATTAACAAACAAAATGTAGAATTTTAATATGTAGAAAAATTGAATGTAATCACGAAGGATAATAATATTTGAGAAGAATTTAAATCGAAGTTGCAATCGGGAAACGCCTGTTATCATGCAGTAAAGAGGCTTATCTCATCAAAATTATTATAAAAGGGAATGCAATTTAAAATATATAAAACAATTATTTTGTCTGTTGTATTATATGAGTGTGAGACATGGTCTATGATCTTAGGAGATGAGAGTGGATTCAGAGTATTTGAGAATAGGATTCTCCCCAGCCAAAGAAAGATGAGGGAATGACGTACGCGGAGGTTCAGGATAAGGACACTTGGAGAAATGTGGTTGTAGCTGCCAAGAACTTTCGAGTACCGTTGAGCCACGCATGGTCTATGACCCTGGGAGATGAGAGTAGATTCAGATTATTCTTTCCAGCATTTATTGGCCAAAGAAAGATGAGGTCACCGGGGACACTTGGAGAAATGTGGTTGTAGCTGCCAAGAACTTTCGAGTAGATAGATATAACATATTCAATAATAATATATATAATTAATTTACTATTTAAATTAAAATATATTTTAAATAATCACACAATAAGAAATGAATGTTTTATGTTATACATTGTTTGAAACAAAATGGATGATACCCTTTTACTACTTTCAACCAAATACTATGTACCACTCGGGGGTACAGGGGGCGGAGCCCCCGTCTAGATGTGAAGAGCGACGAAGGAGCTCTGAGCAGCTAGTATAGAATAAAGAGTAGAAATGTTGAGCTATGAGCTTAAGAATCGGGGATTGAATCTTATCAAAATTAAGTATTATTTAATTTAATATCAAATCAATGTGAAAACTAAACATCTCATTATGAATCAATATTTATCCTAATCTTTCATGCTTAAAACACAAATAAGACACAAAACAGGAAATAATACTATTTTTTAAATTGTGAATAGATAAAGAGTAAACGTGTCTTGGTGGTTGCTGCTATTCACGAAATATATTTGATATTATAAATCTTTTCTGTTCTTATTATTTATAATATAAATGGATTATTTAGAATTAAATCGATCGATAAATTCATTATTAACAAAAGTTCTTTTATGATTTTAATTAAATTGATTTCTTGTCCGTTTATTTTGTAAGATTTTAAATAAACATCAATCTTTATTTAATAATAATAATAACATTTTCATTCATCACACTTTCTCCATTTTTTTTTTCTTTATTTCTATTGTTCATTCAATGATTTCCAAGTACTTTTTACTTTAAATCGCATGCAATTCAATATAAAATATTCCACTATTCTTCCAAACCTTTGAAACGATATTGTTCTTAAATTTCTTAACATTAACTTATTTATTTATTTATTGTTATTTTTTTTTTTGTCTTCTTAAAATCAATTTAAAGTTTATATTAGAATACTTTCAAACTCTCCCTGAAGTTAAATGTCATTATGGCCTTATTGTATATACAATAGATTTTTCCTCGTTCTGTAAATGAATAAGAAAAAAGAAAAAAAAAATCAATGGTGCATATTTTTCCCTGGATATAATTTGACACGTCATTAGAATCCCTATATAAACCCGGTCGACGTATTTCGGGCTTCTTTATTTTAATTCATTGTCTCGAGTTGAATTTCTTCACGAGTGTTGATTCATTTGGCTGCCAATCTCATTGCAGTCAGTCCGTCGTCCTTAATGAACCGTCGTTTGACCCAAACGAGCGTTCATGCGTTGCACATTAAATAATTATCAGTGGAGCTAATAAAGGACACCCAGAACAATTATAGGAAGCCCCAATACTCTACAAACCTCGAGACTTCGAATAGATTTAAGAATTATTTTATAAAATTACAATATTAAATAAGAATAATTTTAAAATTAACGAATGGATGTAGTTTGAAATTTATTAATAATAATATAATATAATATTAATAAACGTTGACTGTGAATCACGCGCCAGCACGTGACGTGGTGTCATCAACATAGAACAAAACACGCGCTGGCACGTAATTATACAATTCTTCACTGAAAAGCTTAAATAATACGTAGGTATCACCTATTTATCTTTTATTACAATTTTCAAGTCATATTTCTTACAATAAATATTTTGACATCTGAGTAAAATCTAATTCCATGTTAAGGCATTAACTATACTCTACAAACCTCGAGACTTCGAATAGATTTAAGAATTATTTTATAAAATTACAATATTAAATAAGAATAATTTTAAAATTAACGAATGGATGTAGTTTGAAATTTATTAATAATAATATAATATAATATTAATAAACGTTGACTGCGAATCACGCGCCAGCACGTGACGTGGTGTCATCAACATAGAACAAAACACGCGCTGGCACGTAATTATACAATTCTTCACTGAAAAGCTTAAATAATACGTAGGTATCACCTATTTATCTTTTATTACAATTTTCAAGTCATATTTCTTACAATAAATATTTTGACATCTGAGTAAAATCTAATTCCATGTTAAGGCATTAACTATCAATGTAACTCTAATAAGTGACTTGCAGTCAATGTGTTAAATTTTGACTTAAAATTGAAGGTAAAGGTTTTAAATTTAATATATGATAATTAATTAATTAATTTAATTTAATAATAATACTATACTATAAATTGAAATTTTTTAATTAATTAATCTAATTCAAATTCTCGAGATAGTCGAGTGGAGACACTCCAGATTTTTCTTTTTTATTATTAATATATACATTTCGGTTGTTACACTATCTTTATGAGTATTATATCTATTTTGTTTAATTATTTTTCAATATATTATTTTATTTTATTTTTTTTTTTTATTAATTTATTTATAAGAAGCGTTAACAATTCATAACTTTCTACTCTGAAAGGAATCGGAAGTTCAACTACCTTAAAAAGAACGGATTACTTTTTGTTACAAAAGTGTGTAGAAATGGCAACCTTCTTTATTTAACTAATCTTTCCCTTCAATCCTAACTCCTCCCTCTTCTTTTCTCATATTATACCATCCTTTAAAATCTACAAAATATCTTTATTTAATATCCATTTTGATTTCATTTATATTTTGTATTTGCATAGGGATCATACAAATTTATTTTATTTCTTTAAATGAACACTTCAATTTTGAATTGAAGAAAATAGTAAGTTTAGAACTTCTTTTTCAAACCAATGTCATCGTTTCAAAATAAGACTTTAAAAATAATATACATTTAAATAATTTAAATTTAAATATTCATTGTTGTTTTAAATTGTCTAATTAATATAATATTTACCTTAAACATTATCAGTAGCTCGGGGATGACCTTATCAAAATAAAAAAAGTTTCAAAGAATACTTTCAGTTAAAACCATTGGTTTCTTTTATCTATTATCTTTATATTATATATGTTTACTAGGCAAACCCGTTGCAAACGGTGTTGGCAATAAAAGTTTAAACTGTAACTGTAACTAACTTCATAATGTTGACAAGACATCACATACCTAACTTCATAATGTTACAGGCATCACATACGAGTTCCGGGACCCCGAGCCTCGGCTCGGTAATTAAGTTAAAAAAAATAATTCATTATTATATTGGGTTTGGCTGGTAATATTAATACTTGAGACACCGAGCTGATATACAATTCTTTAATTATTTATTACAATTATTAAATGTTGCATCATTGCATGGAACTTGGGGTCCTCAATAATACATAAATATGTATACCGGGACCCCGAGCCTCGGCTCGGTACTTAAGTTAAAAAAAATGATTCATTATTATTGGATTTGGCTGGTAATATTAATACCTGGGACACCGAGCTCGCTCTACCCTTTAAAAAATATTGATATACAATTCTTTAATTATTTATTACAATTATTAAATGTATTAAATAATATTTTATTGAAAAAATATTAAAAATTATAAAACTATCTAAAACTTAATTAATAAAAGAACAATGAATAAATAAATCACGAAAATAGATAAAAAAAAAATGCACGCGGCGAGTTTCGATCCTTCGAACTCGGGGAGTAAAAACAATTGTTCTTACCACTGGTCTATGATATTTTGATAATACAAAAAATATTTTTACCATCTTTCAAAGACATTAATTTGTTTTGTTGTTTTTTTTTTTTTGAGAGAGATTAATAAATATATATATATTTTATTAAAAATAAATATTTTTAATTTTATTTCGAAATTAAATAATAAATTTTAAAATATTTTAAATATAAAAAAAATATTAATACAATATCTTTTAAAAAAAGGCGGGAGTAAAATTGATGACGTCACACCCATATATAATTTTTAATTAAGAAATTAATAATGAAGCTGTAAGTTTCAAGAGATGTGATCAATAAAACTCAATTTTTCTTTATAAATACTATATCTAGTGTGAATTTGAAAAAAATCGTTAGAGCGGTTTTTGAGAACCAATGGCTATATATAGAAATATATATATATATAGATAGATATATACAATTTTAGCTAGCATAATAAGATAAGATAGAAATTATATATATTGACTAACCCCGTCCCCGGTATTATATGATGCCGGCTGCAAAAACTCTTCTTAGAGGGACAGGCGGCTTCTCGCCGCACGAGATTAATTAATAATAATAATTTATAAAAAAATTTTGTTTCAAATACTTACAAAACAACACAATGTTTAAATATAAAATTATTAACTTTATTCAAATCGTGATAATATGTTTTTTTTAGTTTATTTCAATATTTAATAATAACAAAACAAAATTTTAAAAAAATAAACGTCGTAATAATTTTGTTAGGTTTCTTTTTATGTTTATTATATTTAATATATATAAATTTTCTTTTATGATAAAAAATAATATTAATATCAAAATTTTAATTTGCATTTCAAATTTTTTTTTATTTTAAATTCTATAAAAATTGTAAATTGTAAAATTCTAAATTTGTAGCTAACTTCATAATGTTATAGGAAATTATATATATATATATATATATATATATATTGATTTTCGTTTTTGTTATTGTTCTTATTCTATTTACATCCATTATAATTAATCTTCTTTATATTATACATTCAAGATATGAAGCAATTCCACGTTTTTTTACCAAAGTCATTGTAATAAGAATAGTTAAGTTTATAATTTATTTATTTATTATTTCACAAAAAACTCCTATTGTTTCAGCTAAAGTGTTTTTTTGGGATTATTTTTACAAATTTAGAAAAAAAGAAACAAATGCATTCTATAAACAGAGTTTAATCGGTCTATTAATGTTATTTATTAGTATTTTCAGTAATAATGTTTGTAATTGATAGTTAACTGGGAGTATCGTGGATTGGTTTGGTAGGCTGGTTGCGGGTTCTCGGACCGCGACGACACCAACGGGACTTGGGTGTTCGTGCCCGGAAGTCTTCGGTTCACTCAGCCACACAGTCAGCGGACATCTTCCTGTTCTCGTCTCCTAACCCTTCCCCTTTCCTCCATTCTGACAACGGAAACGCTTAAACGATAATTTTTGGATTTTTTTTTTCATAACTAGGTATTAATTATGAATCAGTCAGCGCGCAGTTGGAATATTTAAAATTTAAAGAATGATTCTCGGATGGGTAACTACCTAAGCTTATTAGACTAAATCTACTTCCTAGTTTTGTCTAGACTCCAAGTGCATTATTTATTTTAATGCGAATATACAAACAACAAATAATATTGGGGATTCCCAATAAATACTATTCTGTTTATTTATTAAAATCTCTTAAACTAAATTGACTTTAGAATAAAACTATAATTGTCAATGATAAAATTTATTAATTAATTTATTGGAAATAAATAAAAATTCTGAATTGTTTTTCTGTAGTTACTAACCCATATTCATTGAGAATATCCTTAGTGTATAGGAATACATGTTTCTTTGTATCTATTATTATTATTATTATTATTATTAGCTCTGACATATTTTTCGTTACTTTCGAATTGAACTGATCTTAGATAAAATTTTGATATTCTGTCGGTAATTGTTTAATCTTTAGTCTAGTAACCGATGTATGGTAGATTTGGATAAAACTTTACCAGTGTTTTCCTTTTTTGATTCCAAACAAACTTTCCTTAAGCAGGATGTGGCGGTCGGTTCTAGTTTACGAGATAAAAATTATTAAAGTTTGCATATAAACCCATTGATATTCTATTTAGCTACCATGTTTTATTATTTGACCACCAGAGGGCTCCACTAATTTTTAGTTTTTATAAGTTTGGTTTGTATATAAGAAGATTAAAAAATTAATTAATTAAATAATTTTCCTATATCCAAACCCAACTTATAAAAACCGAAAATTAGTGAATTAGTCAATAAAACCTTAATAAATGGCTGCTCATTCATAACTAATCTTTATGCAAACTTTCATAATTTTTATCTCGTAAACTAGAATCGTCCGCCACATACTTCTTAAGGAAAGTTTGTTTGAATAAAAAAAAGGAATCTACTGGTAAAGTTTTATCAAAGTCCATCATATATCGGTGATAATAAACAATTACCAAATTCTAATTTATTTTTTAAGTTCTATGGATATACCTACTATATATACACTGATTAATGCACTTATATATTTCATATTTAATCAAAATGGATCAGAATATTTTAGAAGAGAAAAGTAAAATTTTTATAAAAAGTATTTTTATTAATTATATTTGGATAAAAAAATAATTATACCATACTTATTTTTTACATTGAAAGGTTTTTTTATTCTAATAAATTTATCCAAAATTATGCACAATCCTCGGCTACATTCAATTTTATTTTATTTTATTTTATTTTTTTTTTTTATTTATAAATGTTTCGATTTTGTTTTTCAAATTGCTTTATCGAATTTTACATTAAATTTCTCCATTTATGTCCAAATTTCAAAAAAAAAAAATTTGAAATCCTTTTTAAATATAAATACAAACAAAACTTCCAAAATAATATGAGACTTATAGTTTCCTAATTTGTAGATTTCAAATATAAGCGAAATGATATCCTTTTGGATTTTTCCTATAAACCGTTTTATGATTTTTTTCAGGTGTACCATTAAAGGTGGAAATTCGGTACCAGCTCTTATAATAGTATTGTTGGTTCTTTAAGGAGGGTCTCCTACTTTGAGATGTTAGATCTCGAGATCTAACCAATCCAGATTCTGCAGAAGTATGATATTTCAGGTCTCTTTGCTTTATATAAGTGGAATTTTTCATTAAGATTGAACACAGTTTTTGTTTGTGTTTTTTTTCAATGAGCAAAAGTCTTTCTTGCGTTATTGGTTTTATGAATGGCCTATTTCATGTGTGCAATTCAGCTTGTTTGTCCATTCAACATCAATACGAAGTATTTTATTTTTGGAAATCATTTAGACACGAATTGTCAAAGTTCTCTTAAGTATTTCCTTGTTTTTAATGAAGAGAATTGCTTCACTTTTCTTTATCTTTAGTCTTTTATTCAAATAGTATTTTATAACTTTTTTTATGCCTTTGCCTAACCTACATTTTAGGCAGTGGAAGTTCATATTTGAATAGTTTAGGGCAGTGTCGTCAGCGTATTGTGCAATTTTAATTTGTCGTAAAATTGGTATGTCGCGTAGTAAAACTGCATATTGGAGGGGTGATAGTAGGGCTGAGTAGATCGGATACCATTCTGAATATCAAATGTCAATTCGTGCAAAGAATGTATTAATGATAACATATTTGTATCTATATTCAATTAATTTATATTTAAATAATCTTCTCTTTGTGAGGTGAAAAAAGTTAATTACAAGATAAAAAAATATTTATTATGTTATTAGATATTTAGGCTAAAATTAAACTTAAAAAATATAAAACTTTAATAATATTTTTTTTATGAAACACTCAGGAAGGGGGAGTTAAAATTTTATTGAAATATTTGTTTTATGTGCAATTCGGTTGTTCGGTTTTCTCAAGACGTTCTTCCGTACGTATATTTATAGTTTATAGACTGTTTCGATCAAGGATTACTACTGATAATAATATAATTTCTGAAATTATATTGACACCTGTTCTTGTCTATATTTTAATATTAAGAAAGGAGGTTATATTTTTACCGACCGACGATAGTAAGGGAGATATTGTTTTCACACCAAATTTCATATGTGGAGATTTTTACATATCTCCACGAATCGTGCATTTTCTTAACAGAAAAAAGTATTTTTAGCATGATGTCTGTCCGTCCGTCTGTCCGTATAGATGTGTACAGCCTAAACGGCTGAACGGATTTTGATGAAATTTGGTATATTTACTTAATGCATCAGTATGATGAATTGATCAACTTTTGGTGCAAATCTGGAAACCGGAAGTGGTAGTATTATCGATCGACGATAGGAAGGGAAGGGTTATTTTCATACCAAATTTCACATGAGGAGATTTTTTACATATCTCCACAAATCATGCAGTTTGTTGGTTTTATCCTCGAGAAAATCATTTTCATTAGTATTTTCTTAATTTAAAATTATAAGACGTCACCCAGCCCTTCATGACGTCACATCCAGCTCCTACTTATATATTATAAATAAAATAAAATTAAAAATATTTATGTTATATCCATATCTGTTTTTTATTACATTAATAGATATATTAAAATTATTTGAAATTGTTTCTGTAGCTGGAAATTAATTTATTTCAAACCGTCGGTCGGTTCTGCGCCTGGCCACAGGTCAACTTATTCGAAAACCAATGATCATTTTTTAGTAACAACAGTTTCTGCTCAACCTTTCTTCTCCTATGTTCACGCATATACTCGGCACGTTTCAATCTTTTCTCAATTGGATCCATTTTTTATAGATTTAAACATTTAACGTATATTATTCTGTTAAACAAAATAATAATAATAATAATAATTTATTGGAGATTTTAATATTTATAAAACAACACAATGTTTAAATATAAAATTATTAACTTTATTCAAATCGTGTTAATTATTTTTTTATTTTTTTTTTTATTTGACCCTTATTTAATTTAACCAAACAAAATTTTAAAAAAATGAAATCAGTAACAAATTAAATTAATTTTGACAATTTGTAACTAACTTCATAATGTTACAGACATCACATATATACATACATACGACGGAAATTATTATAGAAGATATAAATACAGTCCTTTCTTTAAATTTTATCAAAATTTCCGAATCCTCAATGATTATTATTTAAATTAATACATTACAATTCTTTGTTAATATTAAACAACAATATTGTTATGGAACACACAAAATCATTCATTAAATGGAGTCGTTATCTAAATGACGTTATAAATAATAAATAATACATAAATTGGGATTTAGTACAGATTTGATTTATAACTTAAGAACAAATGAATCCTCAGATATGGTCCATAATAAAACGATTTACTAAGAAGAAGCATGTGACGTAAATTTATCTGAAATATCTTCTCTACTAAAAGATCAATATACAAGCACATATATACATATATAAACCAAGTTTTTTTTCTTTAATTACCTACACAGTGTTTAGATAATTATATAAATGATGATGTTAAAATTAGCATATGGTTTTCACATGTTCAACAAGTTTTTTAACTTTTTTTTTTCTTTTCTTTTGTAAATTGAACAACTTCATTTCCATACTTGAATACAAGTTTTTTACTTATCAAGTCGATAAAAAATCTTAGTTTAGTTGAAATTTTTAATAAATTTAGGAATATTTTAATAATATCTTAAAATAATTAATTTTAATACTATAATAAAATAAATTAGTGAAACAATATTACATTTTCATAAAATATTATTATGCTATACTGCTATACTATTGTATAACAGCTATACAATAACATAAATTTATCCAATTGATAGAATTTCTAAAATGTTTTTAGTTTATTTAAAATATGTTGATTACATTGTTTTAATATTATTTATTTATATTCTTATTATATGTGTGAAAATGATTAAATGAAACTACTAAGATAACTACTAAGTTAATTTGTGCTCCTGATATGCCTTTAAAAGAATTGTATTTTTTAATTTTCTTTTTATATTAGAATTATTATATAATATTAACAGACAGGATCGAATCTTTTTTTTTATTATTTCAATAGAATACAATTTCTTTAAAAATTGTAATTAATTAATTTACTGAAGAATAATATAAGAAAATAAATCCCTTGACATTGGAACGTTTTATAACAAATAACCACTGGCGTTAACCAATTTATGATTCTTTTTGATATTATTTTTAGTAAATTTTAAATGTCATCAAATTTTAAATCAATAAATATATAATAATAACCACGTTATATTATAAAGAGTAAAAATATATATAATCACTTTAGAAAAAACTTAAGTATGAATAAATTAAATTTTAGTATAACAATTAAACTTTGAAATTATAATAATAATAATATATATATATATATATTAAAAAATTTAATTATAATATATAGTAAACTTTTAGAAATTAATTAATTGGCTGTATTATTCTAATTTCACATGAATTACTTTCAAAATTTTATATCTTAAATTTTAAGAAAAAAATTTACATTTATTTTTAGATTTTATTATATATTGTAATGGACGAAACTTGTTTAATTAATTAATTTATTAATTTTTAAGATAAATTATCAATTTTAAATTTGGGTAATTCTTCCTATGGGTTTGGCCCCTGAAAGGTTCTGCCCTGCGTGGCAGCCCGGAACCAAGGAGGGATTCCAAGAAAATGTGTGACCGACCCCCGCTCGTTGCCATGAGAGGAGAGTCGAGACTGGTCGAGACCACAGACCAGTACACTCTATTGTCTTTGCTGAAACCAGGTTTTTGGCGCCACCATGGGGGTGCGAGCCACAACTAATTGAAAAAAAAAATTGGGCGTGAGTGTGTGTTTTTGCCTGCAGAGTTATTGGTTATGCGCCTGCAGCGCCTCTTAGCGGTGAAAGCCAGAGACATTACATTCGAAAAAAATGGTTTCCCTTATTATCTGAGTTGACCCCCCCCTGGTCGAGACCAAGATCCTTGCACTGATAACATATGCGATCTCCTATTTTTACTTTCCTGTATACTTCGTATAAGGGAAGTATTGGAATCGTCAAAAATTTCGACTTCGAGATTTTGATAGATCTTGACGTTTTAGACCTCCCTGAGTCGGAAAATACCATTTTTGGAATTATGTATGTATGTATGTATGTATGTATGTATGTATGTATGTAATGTCTGTAAGCAAATTTACTCAAAAACTAATCAAGCTAGGACTTTGAAATTTGGTACACCGATATTATTCACAGTTTGTAGATTTCTATCAAAATTTCGTCAAAATCGGTTAACCGGAAGTGGTACTTTACCTACAATGGTTGCGTTTACCTTTCAAGTAAAGTACCAGTTTGCTTCGAGATATTTGCTTCATATTTTGTATATAGATTTAAAAATATGAAAAAAATTCAGATACCAAATTTCATCATGATCTGACTACCGGAAGTGACATTTTACCTATACAAGTAGCGTTTCCTTTTTACCGACCGACGATAGTAAGGGATGTATTGTTTTCACACCAAATTTCACCTATGGATATTTTTAGGTACATATCTCCACGAATCATGCATTTTCTTAACAGAAAAAAGTATTTTTAGCATGATGTCTGTCCGTCCGTCCGATGTGTGTCCGTCCCTCCGTATAGATGTGTACAGCCTGAACGGCTCAACGGATTTTGATGAAATTTGGTATATTTACTTAATGCATCAGTATGATGAATGAATCAACTTTTGGTGCAAATCCGGAAACCGGAAGTGCTAGTATTGCCGATCGAAGAGAGGAAGTGAAGGGTTATTTTCATATCAAATTTCACGTGAGGACATATCTCCACGTGTTATGCACTTTGTATTGATTTTATCCTCGAGAAAAATCATCTTCATTAGTTTTTTCTTAATTTAAAATTATATGACGTCACCCAGCACTTCATGACGTCACAGCCAGCCCTTATATATTATAAATAAAATAAAATTAAAAATATTTATATTATATCCATATCTGTTTTTTTTTACATTTAAAATATCAGTTAACCGGAAGTAGCACTTTATTACATTCTAAATATTCATTCGCAACTCTTTATACCTATTTATATGCGGGAAAGTCTAGGGGAGGACACTCCCGCTTATTTTCTTTTTCTTTGATCTAAACCATAGATGTCT
The DNA here is from genome assembly GCA_963082975.1 of Labia minor. Lineage (NCBI taxonomy): Eukaryota > Metazoa > Arthropoda > Insecta > Dermaptera > Spongiphoridae > Labia > Labia minor. The sequence goes on along the minus strand of OY720349.1, from coordinate 11,250,357 downwards.
AAACTATGATCATTCGAGGGCCATATTGCAAAAAAAAATCATAAATATTTTTCCAACAAATGGAAATAAAATTAACTACAGTAAAGCTTCTCTATAAGGACACGTCTAATAGTTACTTCATTAATTTTAATTCACAATAAACATTGTTTTTAACACTGTTTTGAGAATGTCCGTAAAGAGAGGTTATACTGTATATATAGTTTTATTAAAATAAAATAACTTCTTTTTATTATAATTTTTTTATTTGAATTAAAAAGATGTATAAAATTATAAATGAACATGAAAAATATTGCTAACATTAATTTTTTTTTAGTAGAAATGAGCAAATTTAATTATTTTCATAATTTGCTTTTGGGCCGCACCTTAGACAAGCATGATCTAAACCTAAACCTAAATTATTTAACCAATCCTATTTTTTGTGTTTCTTATATTATTCTTTTACATATATATATATATATATATATATATATTCTCATTAATATCTTTAATTATTTATCAACATAATATATTGGCATACATTGTAAAACTTTTAATTATTAATCAATATTATTATAATATTTATTTTTGTTTATTCCTTCTCCCTCACACTTATAGTTCATGAATGCAATAATTACAAATGTTCATCATTTAAATAGGCAATATAAATTTATTTAATCATACATCAAATTATTTTAGTTACTCTTATGCAATTCATAAACATTATGATCATTCATTAAATGTTTATTTTAATTGTTTTACAAATTAATTATATTTTATATGATGATTATAAAAAATTACTATCTGCTTAGGTTAGAACTCTATTTATTGATCAGAATGAATTCTTGAAAAATAAGATAAATCTAAAAACAAAATTAAAAACAACGATTAAGGAAGAAAACAAAAGTGAATGATTACATCTTGATTTGTTCTTGATATTGCTTTTAATATCTATACTTTCTTTGATGTTATATATTGATGAAAATAAATTATAAAGTGGCATGTAATCTACTTAATAAAAATCCAATTATCCTTGAAACAATCTTTTCTTATATTTTTGTGTTAAAAAACTTGGCACCTTCTAAATGTTTTAAACTTTAATAAAGTTTGTTCTAAATTACTCTTGCTTTATTAATCATCCACCGATTGATGAATGACGACGCTTTTTTGAATTAAATCGGAGTGTGTATTTTTTTAAAGCATCAATGCATGCAATTGATCACAGTATATTGGCAGGAGGGGAGATAGATAGAGAGATTTTTTTGATACCAAATAAACGGACAGTGAGATCAATAAATAGATATTTGTCCAATTGATAACTGATATTGTCTGAGGGGTTTAATTTCCAGCCTCCCATTAGCCATTTCCATATTAAGTGAGAGAAATGGATAAAATCCAAAAAAGAAAGAGGAAGAGAGAGAAGTTACATTTTTTTTATAAATATAAATATGATTTTTCATTTTTAGGTACTCTAATTACAATAATATACAATTGCATTTTTAATTTCTAGTCCAACTTTTTTTCTATGCTATCTTTAAGTGAATTTACTGAGTTAAATAAATATTTCAATCGTCCGCGTAACCTAATGCTTATATTTTTTTCTAATTGGATTTCGTTTGATTTCTTGTATCTTGTATTTTTTAATCACGTGTCTATCATGCATATTTATATGAAATTTCTTTTATTTCATTTCTAATTTTATATGTTTTTGATATTTGAATCCTCCAAGTAACTCTTTAGTTCTCTTGGGACAAATCCCAATCATACGATCTTTTTTATTTGAAATTTTTTTCCTATCAACTAAGTGGAATTCTTTATTAAAGTCAATAAATATTTTATTATATATACAAAAATAGTAAATTCAAATTTTATTTCTAATATCATTCTTAGCGACAATATTAGATTCAATATCGACCGATGCCTCTTGAATCTGCTTTGATATTCTCTTAATATTTCTTCTAGATATTATCGTAATTTTACCAAAATAAAATTCAATAGAATATTCAAAAATGTTAAAATTGTATTCCTTAATTTTCTTTTCTTTTTTTTCTCCATGCATATTAAAAATGTTTTTCTATCTTCATATGAGTAATATATATTTACATACATACATACAAAATGTCATTGATTAATAGATTTTAGAATTTATAACTGATCATTACAAGCATTATTATTATTATTATTATTATTTATAGTTTCCTAAATAAATAAATAATAGGGTATTTAATTATTTTTAAATCAAAGGAATTAATTATTTAAATACAAAAATCAGTAATCTTGAACCAACGATTAAATAAATAGTTCAAGTAATCAAATACTTGGCCTAAATTTTATTTCTCTAATCCCATTACTTATTAATGTTGGAATTTAATATTAGTATAATTTACTAGGTTTGAAGAAAAGGTGAATTTTGAATTATTTCGCAAAATATTTGTCTCCATCAAAGTAATTCCCCTTAAATATAATGCGCTTTTGCACTTATAAACATTTTTTTGAGACAAAGTAGACTCACCGAATGCCACAGTCAACATTTTAAGTGGGTTGGAACACTTTATTCCATTGTTAACCCAAAATTTAATACAGTTTCTTTTTTTAAGTAAAAAATCAAAGGCATAAATAAAAACGTGACTAACTTTTTCGGTTGTCAAAAACAAACTACTAATCCAAAATGGCTGATAAGGTAAAATATGAGAAACAAATGTGTACCAACATAACAAAAAAGAACGATAATCGACAACCCGCGAAAATTCAAAATTCACTTTTCTTTTGAAAAGTTCTCGCATATTTTAGACTTTCCCAGAAGTACCAATGTAATTCTTGTATTTTTAATAATTAATTTGTATTCAACCGTTTAAATGTTGAAGTTACCCTCTTGCAACACCCTCTTGGTGTTTCTATTTTTTTTTTTTTTGTTATCTTGATATTAAACTAATATAATTGTACATATTTTTTATATTTTATAATTTAATACAAATATTTAAAAGAATTGTTGTGTTTTTGAATGCTTGTTTTCTTTGTAAAGATAATATTAAAAATAAAATATATATTTGATTAAACAAGTTTTTTAAAAAAAAAGAAATATTTACATCTGTTCAATTTTATTATTAATTTAAATATTCGAAGAAACTTTTTTTTATAAAGGCATATCTCTCTTTGGAATTGTTTAGCGGGTTGGAATATTGAAGAGCCTAAGCCTCGAGCAAACTACCCGCATTTTTCTTTCTTTTTTTATTCTCTCTCTCTCTCTCTTTTATGATCTAGATTTTGGAAATGTCCCGAAGGGTAAACTGGCATTTGGTTTCGGTTGGGTTCTTTCTTGTGCAAATATCGATTTGTCGAGTTTTAAGACCTCCTGGCAACCCGGCAACCGTTCAGCAGGACACTCAAAATTACCAACGAATTGCCAAACCCCCCCCCCCCGCCCCTTCTCATTCCCACTCATTCCTAACTATATATAGATCAACGTCATCAATCAATCATGCGATTATATTTTTTCAACATTCATATTATTGAATTTAGATTATTTTCCATCTTATTAAATAGAAAAAAATATCTTTCATAACGTCAAGATATAATAACAATAATAATTATTATTATTACAATATACCTAATATAATTATAATAAAATAATCTTTTTAATTAATGATTAGATCTTATTTATTTCGTTCTAATAAATGATAAATATACTTTATATAATTTCTATCTAGTTTTATTAAAAGTACCTGGTTCACCGATACTTTAAAAAAAATTATTCCTTATGCTTATGAACTATGAATATATTTAAGATTAAGATTATTATTTAAAATAAATAAACGACAAAATATATGAAACAATTTCAAATAATTTAAAAGAACATAAATTTAATAAAAATAGACATAAAATATACATCTCTTAAAATTACGTATTAATGCACTGAAAGACAGAAAAGTATGGCCTGTGGATATAACATAATATATATTTCGTAAATTTGATTACAAAATATTATTTAAATAAATATTTATAATAATAATTAAATTGATTAATATGAATTTCAACAAAACCTTAGATCGGTTTAATATCTCAAAAATACAAATATATATATATATATATATATATTTTGCTAGTATTTATTAAATATTAAGATAAAATATATTTAATGAAGTTAAAGTGTACTTCACACTAATTTTTATTCATACTTATTGTAGGGATTGAATTTATTACTAATTAAGTGACACATTATTTTATATTAGTCAGTTCACCTTTCGTTGGATTCTCTTATAGTTAAAACAAAACACTTTCAATATTTCTTATTGAAGAGAATAAATAAACTTTGAAAAAAATGGTGATAATATAAAAACCAAATCAAAAGAAATATTTTATTGTAATGAAAAATGTAAAGAGTTATAATAAACAGCGATGGAATACAACCATCGAGATAATAGAAACTCAATTTTAATCTAATATTCTGCTTAGTGGACATTTAAGAAATATATTCATTAATATTAAGAAAAAAAAGAAATAATATATATTTTGATATATTTATATTTTAAACCATAAGTTCCCAAAGTGGTCTATATAGACCATTGGGGGTAAATTTTTTGAATATGTCTCCAAAAAAAAAACATGGCTTTTGAAGCATTTTTTGATTTTTCAACAAGGCTCCAAAAAATGGTAAAATTTTTTTATAAAAAAAAATCATAATCAATTTAGGGGGTCTACCCAAAACCGAAAAACATGTCAAGGGGTCTACGACACAAAAAAGTTTGGGAACCTAGGTTCTAAACTAATAATTACAAAATTGAAAATTATTAAAAAGTATGAATGTAATTTTTTTTTTATTAATTGTCATAGGAATTCCCCATTAAATGCTCTTGTTTTTTCATGTTTTGTTCCAAGTTGTGTAAACTTATTTACGCAACATTGAGAAACTCATCCTTAATAGTTATACAACTATTCAGACACATCCAATATAATGTAATAATTATATACAAATAAAAAATAATTATAATTATTCATTGTTTTGATGATTTTTATAAGCAAAACCTTCCTGATCCTTATCAACGTATTGAGTTTCTTATATTTTATTGAATATTAAAAAAAAAAATTTATTTAACAGACATTTTTCTCAACCTTAGTGAAAATGACTCAGGAACCTTCAAAACGTATAAAAACATCAAAACCTCGAAAATTTTCGTGATCACTGGCGAGATAGTAAAAATCCATATAATTTTTTTTTTTAATTTTTCTTTTATTGCTCGTACCTTAAAGTTCTTGCATTGTTTTTGTTTTCCCTATTATATTAATTATAATTTAATATAATTATAAGAAATTATTTCATAAAAACACTTATGATCTCTCTTTAGGAGATATCAAATTAAATTTAAAAAAAAAAAACTTTAAAAACAAAACCTGGTACTCATTCTTAACCTATAAAAGATCTGTATAACAAACATTCTCTAACCGTGATTATATAAATAGTAATTACTAACTAAAACTATATAATAAATTTGGTATTTTATTCCCCTCAAATTGCTTCATTTCTAATTTTGATATCACTCTTGATTGCCAAGTAATTATCTTTTTTTAATTCTCCTTTGTATTTTCAATTTGAAATATTCTATATTTTTCCCATAAATTTTCTAATTATATTTCTTATTAATAAAATATCTTAAAAAAATAACATATAAATAATAATAATTTTTTTCATTTTTTTTTTTTGTGCATTTTGTAAATAATTTTTAGTATTCACAATACTATACTCCTTGCAATATTGATTGCGAATTACTTTAATAAAAAATCTATTACGCAGTATATACTTTGGGCCAATAATTTTATGTTTAAATAGGAATGTTTATATTTTCAATGTAATAGGATTACAAACGTTATAAATAAATAAACCCAGCAAGCATCGGTCTAAAATTGAGGATTTAAATAAAACAAAAATTTCAATTGGGAGTGATTATATTTTTTTTTAACTCGAATGTTTATTTGGTTGCATAATTTTCAGGGGTTCAGTTGAATACAATATTCGATTACAATTCTTGTTTCATAATTGAACTTTCACCTATTAACCTTAAATCTATTATATTATTAGTCGACCTGATTAAATTGATAAGTATACCTATTCAAGAATATTTCTTTCTCTAAAAAACTACAATAAAAAATTAAATAATTTTCAATGTTGACAAATATAAATTTCAAAAGAACGAATTATTAATAAAAAAAAAGTAATAAATGGTTATCTATCGTTTTACTTTTTTAAGAATTTTCAATAACACCATATTTATTAAAAAGATGTCTAACCCGATTAAGAAATGATCATATTACAGAAAAATGATTACTACTACTAAGAGATGATAACAACGCTGATCGATGTTTAGCTCATGTTTCTATTGACTAATTAATTATGTACGAAAAATTTTTGCCATATTTTATAAATTTAATTATCGTGGAGTTCTACATTGTAATATTAATTAACATAAAAAACTAATATAAATAATAATTAAAAATTATTATATTAAATGGTCATCCAGTCATTGATTTGGATAAAACTTTACAAGTGGGTTCCTTTTTTAATTCTAAATAAACTTTTCTTATGCAATTTTTACGAGTCGCTTCTAGACTGGATGACCATTTAATATAATTACCATTATCTTAAATGGACATATTAATATAATTAAATCGTAATTATAAATTTCTTGATTTATGTTTGAATTGGAGCTCTTAGTTTAGTCTTGATTATTGATGATTCAAGATTTTAATTAAAATAATTGGTAGATTGAATAATTTTATTTTATTTTTAACTAGGGATTAATTTGAAAATCAAAATTTAATTTCTTCTTGGTTCTTTAATTATTCAATTTAAAATTCATAATTTGAATAAATTATTTTTTGAATGCGAACTTTGACAACAGATGTCACTATTGACACTGGCTACACTCATGGATTTATCTCTACATCTTTTCTGTCATATATATTTTTTTAATTCTCTTTTACATCATGGTCTACGTAGAGCCTGATAGAGCCACAGAGATAGATAGATGGAAGATCTATACTTTTTATATCCTCTAAATCCTAAAAAAATTGTATTCATGCAATTTGAATGAAGACCATTTATTAAAGGACATCCATTTTATAGGCGAGCATCAATTTTCAATTGGTTTATTATTTATTTATTTATTTATTAAAAGATCTATTATCCATATATATATATATATATATATATTGAAATTATTTAATAATTTTAACATCTCATAATATAAAGTAATTTTTATTTTAGCTCAAATTTAATTTAATTTAATTTTTTATTTTCATTCATTCTTAGGTTATGTTTTTCATATTAATATTTTTAAAATACATTTCATGATTGATATTCTCGAGGAAAGATCGATAACACTTCAGAATGATTTTACATAAAACGTTTTTGTTTATTGGATGACCTCTGTTTACATATTTATTTAATGTTCACTGAGATTGAGACTGTTAGTCCACAAAGGTTTACCATTTATTTCAAGAGGAAGATTGAACATTGCATCAAGAAACTAACAAACAAGTAAATATCTGTTCAAGGCAATGAAAAAAGATACTTATATTTTCAAAGAAAGTATATTCTATTTTTAGATTATATTCTTTTTCAATCAGATTATATTAGATTTAGAAATTTTTCTTTTTTTCTGTCAACTTTGAAAAAATTGGATAATTATTCAAATTAGTCTTTATGTCATGGATTTTTGTTTCCTTTTTTAATTCCAAATAAACTTGCAATTTTTGTGGGTCGTTTCTTGTTTTTTAAATTTGACAGATTATCTGGTTAAGAACGTCGAAATATGCCATAAGGAATATTTTATTGACTAATTCAATAATTATTCCCTTATTCTTAATTTTCGTTTTTTTTTGTTTTTTTTTTTTCTTGTTCGATTTGCACATTTAGGGAAATTACTTAATTTTTCGATATCCCATTCGAACTAAAATAAAAAAAAAATTAGTGGAGCCCTCTGCTGGACAAATTAATAAAACATAGTAGGTAAATAGAATATCAATGGATTTATATGCAAATTTTAATAATTTTTACCCCGTAAACTAGAAGCGACCGCAAAAATTGCATAAGAAAAGTTTATTTGGAATTAAAAAAGGAACCCATTTGTAAAGTTTTATCCAAATCCATGACATAAAGGCTAATTTGAATAATTACCTTCTTATTTTTTTTATTTCTTTATCATATATATCTATTTACTGATTAATTTAGTAATTTTCTGTTTTGTTTGAGATTTCCTCAAAAACGAGTGTTTTTATTATCCCTTTTCTTATTTACAAGATTTATAAAGAAAAATGACTGGGAGTTTAGCCGCGCGGTTAAAGTGACTAGTCCGCCGACTCGAGTTCGAGGGATCGAACCTCGACGAGTGCATCGATATTTAAATAAAAATAAAAATAATAAACAATTCTGAGAAAGATGGCTAAATGGAGATATATTCCGAAAAAGCGAAAAACAATAAATTTAAATTAAATTAATAAAGAAAACTTTTATATATGCACCCGGAGGTTAAAATTTAAGTTCTTTCATGGAACTTTTAAAAAAAAAGATCTTGTTTTCTTGATACAATATCTTTCCTCAATGTGCTAGAGTAAATTAAATTTTAATTTGGATATTCACAGGGCCAATCTCCTTTAAGTTATTAGATCTTTGGCAGTATATATTTCCAACAAATTTAAATTAAATTTATCTAACCTATTAATAAGTCTCTTATAAACCTATATCCTATATATATATATATATGTATGTATTTTAATTTTTAATAAAATTTTTAAAATATATATATATCTATATATTTTTAATAAAGATTAAAACCAATCTCATTTTGTATTAAAGTCAACTAAATTATAGATGAGATCAAGTGCCAATATTTATATTAGTATAAAAAAAATTTTAAAGTATTAATATTTGTATTAATAACTTTTAAACTTTGTTTGATTTACCTTATTATTAAAAATAAAAAATAATCATAAAATTCAAACTTTTCATTGAAGAGTTTTACCTTTCTATAGAATAATTAATATATATCTTATATTATCATATTATACTATCAAATATATATATAAATATTTGTATTTTTGAAATTTTAAACCGTTCGAAGGTTTTTTTCAAATTCACACCTCAGATAATTTTTATAAAGAAAAATCGATCTGTATTGATTACATCCTCCAAAAAAATCATCTATATTTTCTTAATTTAAAATAGGAAGTTTAAATGACGTCAGCAAGAACTTCAGACCAAGCGCTTCCTTAAATACAAAATATTATAAATATAAATAAAATCAAATTACGAAATATATATTATGTTATATCCACAGGCCATACTTTTCTGCCTTTCAGTTCATTAATAGGTACTTTTAAGGGTTGTATGTTTTATAACTATTTTATTTCAATTTGTGTTCTTTTAAATTATTTGAACGGCGGCTGGGTGAACCAGGTACTTATTTTTATTATTATTATTTGAGATTTAAACCACAGCGGATCATGCCAAACTCTTGATGAGCTAATTTCTCTTTCTTCAATGGAGCTTCTATTGAATTAGAATCGCAGGTATTCCGCTGTGGACCTGCACTTTTAAAGACGCCATCTTTCCTAATTTTCTCACCATTTAATTAATTTATTAAATTAGAAGAACACTTGCATTTGGCTGGCTTCGAACTCGAGTCGCCTGGACTGGTTAGAAAATTGAGTTCGATATTTTAGCTCACTTTGCTTTCTTTAGCTTATTCTTCATTCAATTTCTTGGATATGCATACAAATCTTGTAATTTTTATAATTATTTAAGTCATTATCCTCCATAAAGTGTGTGTATCGATAATATTATTAATATTTATTATTTTTATCTTTGTTATTTTTAATTCAAGATAGACGTTAAATTTTTAAATTCAATCTCCATTATATATATTTAACTTCTTGAGGTGAAGAATCGATCTGAATATTCCTCATTTACTGAAAAAATATTTTTTTAAATCAAAGTTATTAACAGGTGTCAATAAATGTCTAAATCAAAATATTACAATGATTCAAGATGACTTTCGAAAACATTAAAATTATATTATTATTAGTATTAATATATACATTCTAAATTTATCATTTTTAAAACATATCATATTTCAACTAAAATTTTCAATATATTAAAAAATTTAATGATATTTGCTTAATAATAGAAAAAAATAAAAATAAGAATTATTATGCCATATTTATATACAAAGTTTGTTTAAAAGAAAAGTAGAATTTTGAATTATTTCGAAAAGTAATTATTTATTCATCAATATCCATTTTGTCGCCTTTAAAGTAATTCCCCTCAGATATAATGCACTTATGCCAGCGCTTCTTCCAATCGTCGAAGCATTTCTGAAATGCGCTTTTGCACTTATAAACAGTTTTTTGAGACAAAGTAGACTCAACGAATGCCAGTCAACATTTTAAGTGGGTTGGAACACTTTATTCCATTTTTAACGCAAAATTTAATACAGATTCTTTGATCCTTTTTTTAAGTAAAAAATCGAAGAAGACATAAAAACGTGACTAACTTTTTAGGTTGTCAAAAACAAATTACTAATCCAAAATGGCTGATAAGGTAAAATATGAGAAACATATGTGTACCAACATAAAAAAAATTCGATAATAGAATGTACACAACCCGCGAAAATTCAAAATTCAATTTTGCTTTTAAACAGACCTCGTATTAACTTTGGTGGTGAATTGCAAGAATTAATATTAAATTATTATTTTTATTGTCGAACATGTATGAGAATATTTTCCGACCTGATGGATGAACTCTACGGAGCTTTAAATAAATTCTTGTTTGTTTTAAAATTGATTCATCATTCATTAGCTACATACAAAGCGAAGTGATTTTAAGATAAGAAAAATCGAATTGAGGATATTCATAATAACAGGCCCAGCTAATTAATTTATTAATATCCAGCACAGAACCAATTGTTTTTAAAGTGCCGGATCGAAAAAGCCAGGCTTTACTGAATTTAAACTCAGCGAAAGACATAAAATAAGCACTAAATAAAAAAAAAATATTTTTGTCTATGATTAAAGTGTACAACCCTAACTAATATCGCCTAGTTTTTGATTATAAAAGTGAAGTATTGTTAATTATTTATATTAAAATACAATGTAAATAAATTAACCATGTTATTCATTTATTTTTATTCAAACTTCAATTTATGAATGGATAGAAAATCCAAATTTGTTTGAATTTATTTTTCCTAAAGATACTTAGTCCAGTTTCGAGAACAAATTTATCATAAATATTAATTTGTTAATTCGATTTGAAATTATGAAAAATAGTGCCAAATTAATCCTTGTTACCATTATACGGATTTGTTTTCTTTATGGTAAGCATCCAAAAAAGCGAATTTCTCTGGCAATTAGCGAAGCGAAGTTCAGCAAGCGTGAAGGGGTTCAAGCCAAGAGATGACGTGCATTGACTCTTGCAAATGAATGAATGAATGAACCAACTTTTTTTTATAAGGGATCCAAAAACTACTCAATGAATAAATTACAAACAATTCACTCGATAATTAATTATACATTTATTGATTAATTTTCGTAGATTTACCTTTTATTTATTTATTTATTTATTCAGTGGAAAATAATTAATACAAGATACTCTTCTGAACATAATCTAATATATATAATTTCCGTCGTATGTATGTTTGTATGTAAGTGATGTCTGTACATTATGAAGTTAGTTACAAATTCAGTTTATAATTCAATTGCAAACACCGTTTTTATAAAGAAAAATCAATCTGTATTGGTTTCAGCCTTGAAAAAATCATCTTTGTTAGACTTTCTTAATTTAAAATAGAAATTTTAATAATAAACAAAAAAATGGCCCCGAGCAATGTCGGACAGCACTTCCTTAAATACAAAATATTATAAATAAAATAAAATTAAAAATATTTATTTTAATAATTTTTTGTAATCAAATTACGAAATATATATTATGTTATATCCACAGGCCATACTTTTCCGTCTTTCAGTGTATTAATACGTACGTTTAAGGGCTGTATGTTTTATGACTATTTTTTTTTAATTTATGTTCTTTTAAATTATTTGAAATTGTTACATATATTTTGTCGTTTGTTTGTTTTAAATAATAATCTTAATCTTAAATGATAGTTCTTAAGGAATATTTTTTTTAAACTACCTAGCGGCGGCTCGGTTAACCAGTTACTTTATTATTTGAGGTATAATCGATTTACAAAAATACAAGATTGTTAAATGTAAATCAACCGTTGACAGCATCCTGCTGTATTTCTGTCCTCCATCGTCATACAGAAAATTGTCAGGTTTCAAAAATGAATAGATCATCTATTAATTATTTTATATTGGCAATAATAGTCTCAAATTGATGATACACCAATCACAACCTATATATATATATATATATATATATATGTGATCAGAATTCGCCCATCAAATTCTCTCCATACACTTTGTAAATTGATCTGCGTGATAGTCTGCAGTAAAGGTTGCATGAAAGGTTGTGATTGGCGCTTTATAAATTTGTCAGTTGAAAGAAAGTAGTGTGATGTATGTGTGACACAATATATTTTTTAATTATTTATATAATTTTAAATGTTATTCTTGAAAGAAAAAAAGAATTATTTTTTTTTATTTTATTTTCTCAAGAATTCATCCATTCTGCTGGTTTTCCTTGTTCATAATTCAAAAATTGTAGGAATTCGTTTGATTTGATCAATCTTGGGGATTGTTTTATTTGTAGTTATAATAGCTGGAATGATAGAACCAAGAATCGAATTGAGTTTTGATTTTTGTAAGCCAATGAATGGAGAGAATGAATGCCATCGTTGAGATTGTCGATGTGATGGATCTTCACCAGAGAAGAATGTTTCTGAGTGTTACTGAATGGATTGTCGAAGTGTTCGGTCTAGACTTGGGTCGATACTTGTGGCTTTGTTGATCAACATTGGCCTAGGGTGGCCTATCGACCCTCGTCGAGCAAGCGCGTGGGCGTCCGTTGACGTCAGGCTAACGATCGACGAGATGCCCGGGGCGGTGCGTGCGCAGCCCTCATTCGCAGACACCGCAGTCGGTCCAGCGGTCAGAACGCGACGTGAGTGTCGGCGACTTGTTGAGCATGAGCGGCGTCGGCTTCCTGGCGGCGGTGGGCAAGACCTTCGCACCCGGGTCCCGTCGCCGGAAGCGCGGCGAGAAACCCCAGGCACGGCTTGAGTTGCCACCTGAAACCGAGTCCGAACATGTCCCATGTGAAGCTGCACCCCCGATTACACCACCGGCCGCATTTCTACCACCTAACCATCGGAAACACCGTCAGCTGGCAGCGGAGGCCGTCGCAGCAATTCAAGGTGCTCCCCTCGGTTTCCAGTCTCTAATCCATTCATTTTCAAATTTTATACACCCTCGATTTTTGCCATTTACATATTGAAACTCATCGAAATCCTATTTCAAGCTCTTGTGAAAAATTCCTGTCAAAGGAGAATTAACTAAACTCCCCCTTCCAGAAAAGACTTCTCCCCTTATTTTCTACAAACTTTACAATTCAACCCTCATCTTAAAATAATCTTCATTACAATTATGGATTTCCTATTTCCAATGAATAATTTCCTAAGAATACATATAAAAATGCTTGAATATCGAAACCAGAGGGCTCCAGCAGAAATATTTCACTATGAGTATTTGAATCAACTCCCACGCATTGGATTTCATTCATACTTCTCATTTGCGCTCCTCTTCCTTCTACTGGCATTTTTAAAATTTTTCAGAGGATGAATAACGCAAAGATTTGAATTCTTATCCATTTTTAGACTTTTAGCAAGGCAAATGACAACAAAGGTTTTACAAATTTCTTCATCACCTTTCTTTTCTTTTCTTTTTTTATTCTTAGTGTGCTGTTGTTATTGTTGTTGTTGTTTTTGGACCTAGATGACTAGTACGAAAAGACATGCAAGGTCATTCGTTATTTCTGGCACTCATCCCTTTTTCACAGTATAATTACACACCTGAACTTGCACATTGGAAGATGCATCACAGTACATTTACAAATTAAATCATCGTCTAGAATTACAATTTCTTAGAAAAACATTTAATTTTAATGAATTTTTGTTTTATTTTTACTTCAATTTCAAGAAATTTTATTTAATATTATTAGTAATTAATATTAATTTTATTTTATAAAATCAATGAACTTCATTTTGTTTTTGGTTGTATTATTCACTTATTTACTCGATCTTTCTATCTTTCTCCTAATTTACTTTTCATTCAATTTTTAAAAAAAACTCTTAGACATGAATTTATACAAATATAATCAATTAATAAATTAATTAATTATGGTATACATATACCGGATTATTATTGATAAATCGTACTTTTTGGAAATTCAATTTCCTCATCATATCTTTTTGAAATCCATTTACAATACTTTTATAATTATAATTTTTTGTTCATCAATATTAAATCTTGATATATGTTAAATTTTGATATATGATTTGAAATATATTTTATTTTGTAAGATAAGAAAATAATTTAATTTAAATTGTATTATATAAATTATAATCGGTTAGAATTTACAATTTTTTTTAAATATTTTTATTATATTCTCTAGTAATCTCTGAATAAGCAGAAGAAATAAAATTTTTAGGAATATATTTATTTTATTTTGCTGTTTTTTATTCGGAATATTTTTTTAATTATTATTTATTATTTATTTAATAATTATTCTAATACTAAGAGAATACATAAATAATTGTTTTATTTTTTATTTATTATAATCTCTCAATAATCTTTTTTTAATTCATTTTTTAGTAAATTCCACTCTTCAATCCCTCTCAGTTGCATTCTATTGGATTAAACTAATGGCCCCTGAGGGTAGAATCTAGGGCCCTGAAATCCTTTTACTCTCTAGGTATATATCCACATTGGAATTTACCTTTTGTGTCAAAGTTTTTCCTAATTCACAGTCAATTTTAAATATAACTAAATATAACTTTTTAAAAATATTCATTAGGATAAATTAAGAACTTTATAAATAGAATATGACAACTTTGATATAAAACAATTATTAGGAAAATTTTATACGGAATAGAGATTAATTTGAAAACATAATTTTCATGTCCAGCAGGTGATCTTGAAAATGCGCGCGCATCCTTCAATAAATGAAAATGAAATTTTCGATGTTCTATCATTTTTCATTTAATTTCATTTTTGAATCGTTAATCACTGAAATGTAGGTGTTTCTCCTGAAAATAAATGATTCATGTTGAAAATTTTCAACATATGTGAATTAAAAATAAATTTCTTATTCAATCCTGTGTTGCTCTTCGATGAATGTCACAACTAACATCTGTAAATGTCATAACAAATTATTGAATCCCACAAATTTGAATTGTATTTTAAATTAAATAAAAAAAAACACACAACCCCCATTATAATTATTTTTTTATTAATATTCATACAATAAAAATTGTTCATTCATATTTATAAAATTACATTTACATAAAAGTGATAGTATCATATTTTTTTTTTATAAATGTGTATACCTACCTACTTATTCAATTTTCTATATATATATATATATAATTAGATTTTAAAAGTGTTGGTTATACATTTATTTTTTATTCAATTACCGTATATATTTTGAGTCCTTAATATTCTGAAATAAGAGTATCACATTTTAAAAATTTAAGAATAATATTCTTTGAATTTACAATTTGTAAGAAATAATTCATAAATCCCATTTAAAAAAACTTATAATGTTTTTGATGATATTAATTAATTTTTATATATATTTATAGAATAATTTACAATTTTAATCGTGAAACTTATATTTATTTAAATTAAAAATAATTTGTTGATCATTCAAATTTAATATTTAAAAAGAAAGTATTTAACTTTTATATGTCATTTAAAAAAATAAAAACAAAATTCTGCATATGTGTGTCTTAAACATGAGTTATAATTAATATATATAATTATTTTATTTATACAATATATAATCAATTATTTGTCATATTTAAATATATTATTATATTTAGATTTGAATCGAAAAAATATGTTATCATCTTAAAAAGCTTTATTTATTATTTATTATAATAATTTTATATATGGTATCTGTAAACTTTCTACTCTAGCTCATGTAATTTGTCAAATATTCGAACTAATTCCTTCATGTTTTCGAACCTATAATTTATATATTAATGTATGTTTTCTTGCAGAAATAATTAGTTTAAGATCAATAATAAATTTTTTTTATTATTATATATGACATTTAACATTTGTGAATTAATTATTTATTTAATTATTATTACACTTTAAATGTTATTAAACCAAATAATTCTGATTTGATTTTTATTTAATCGGTTATTATTATTCAATTTGTTTGCTACGAAACTTGGTATTTGTGAAAAAGCGCGCAGATACAGTGGCTCGTTTAAGGCAACTAGCTTGGCATTGCTTCGAAAGAGCCAGTCTCAGTTTACGACAGGTAAATTTATTTTGTGAATATGACAAAATACGGACAATGAGTCGAACTTTAAAATATGGCCTGCATAAATTCCATCTTTATTAACATCTTGCTGAAACGTTTCGTTCATTGACTCAAGTAAATTAGAAGAAAGAAATTAAAATTTAATTTTCAATTTCAGCCTAATTGGAATAATTCAAAACGAAAATGACTTCGGGGTACACTTTTGACGATTAGAATACGCGTAATATCTACATCTACTGAAAAATTAAGAAAATCCATTTTAGGAGCCTGCCCATCCATAGAAATCTTCCTTCCTCTATATAATTTATTCAAAATAAATTTACAATTATTTTTAATAAAGATATATCATGGATTTGTATAAAACTTTACCAGTAGATTCCTTTTTTGATTCAAAACGAAGTTCTCCTTAAGCAATAGTTTCTAGTTTACGAGAAAAAATTATTAAAGTTTGACAGATAAACTAGTTATGAATGAGCAGCCATTTAATAATGTTTTATTGACTAATTCACTAATTATTCACTTATTCACTAATTTTCGGTTTTTATAAGTTCGGTTTGAATATTGGAAAATTATTTATCGAATTTTTCTTATATCGAAACCGAACTTATATAAATAGAAAAATAGTGGAGCCCTCTGGTGGAAAAATAATAAAACATGGTAGCTAAATAGATTTATATGCAAACTTTAATAATTTTTATCTCGTAAACTAGAAGCGACCGCCACATCCTGCTTAAGGAAAGTTTGTTTGGAATCAAAAAAGGAATCCACTGGTAAAGTTTTATCCAAATCCATCATACATCGGTTAGACTGAACAATTACCAAGATTAGATATTTTTAAAATATAATCGATTTTTTTTTTTGCTATATCTATATATTTTTTTTATCAAATTTACTTGTTTTATTTTTTTTCTCTTTCTGAGGAAAAAATAGATTTTTATTTATAAAACTATATTTATAAAAACAAAAATTGATTTCCAGCATTTATTAATAATAAATGCTTGATCAAGAGTTTTCATTCTTATTTTTTTTTATGAACATCAAATATTTCCGTTACTAAAAAAAAATATAATGCGTCATATTTCGATTATCCCAAAAATAGCCTTACCAACTTTATCTAATATTATATGAACATTTTTATGTTCTCATAAAAAGTGGAAACGATATTTTGTTAATGTCTGAAATTAGATGTATTCATTTAATTTTTATAACCCATTCAAAGACAAAAAATCAATATCCTCCCCAGGCCTCGTGCATTTGTAAATATTAAAAAGTTTATGTGCATAATATATTAGTTTAATTCTGTTTTATTAAACCGTTTTAATGAACAAGAATTGTTTATCGATTAAAAATATTTCGTAGTCAATGGTGTATTGGGAGGGGAACGCGGGGGAACGACGTTCCCTTACTTTTTTTCGGAACCGGAACGCGTTCTAGTACATTTTCCATGTCCCGACAACTCCCACTTAAATCTACTGTTAGAATTTCTTTTTTTTTGTGTTCGTTCATATTTTGTATAGTCAGAATAAGTGAAAAAATAAAAACTTATATGGGAAAAAAATAGTTTAGTGAAAACTTTTTTTCCCCACTATGCGTTCCCTTACTTCTTATTTCACCAATACATCATTGCTCGTAGTATAAATCAGTTTAAAATAAATACAATATTTTTCTATTGACTAAGTAGAGAGAGGTAAATCAATTTTGGAGATAGGTTTTGTTTTATTTTTCTTAAAAATATTTTCACATTTATATGCAATTTTATAAATCTAAAAGCTAATATTTTCTGTCATTTTGATATTGCTTTACGTTACATTCTATAGTTATTTGAATATTGAAAAAATATTCCGCCTATTGCTTATATTACCAAATAATCTTTTCTGTTAAGGTGGTTGCATACCCAATATTCCCTGTGAGCGACGATCTAAATTTGGTTATCATTTTCTTTTATTACTGAAATACACATTCGACATTTTTATGATGATATCTTTGAAAATGATAACATCTAAAAATCGTTGAAAAATTTTTATTAAAAAGTTATAAAGATTACACACACACACACACACACAGAAAGGGAATTCAAATTAATTCACGAAGAATAATTTATATTATGTTTTTTTCTAATTTTTCTTTCAAGTTATAAAAAATTTTAAAATTTACATAAAAAAACATTTAAACACTAAAAAACACAATTATATTAATAAGAATTAGAAAATTGTCTTCGTCACTTCACTCTATATTTTCTTATTATACTAACAAAAATTGTATATATATAAATATATATATTTGTATATTTTTGAGATATTAAACCTCTCTAAGGATTTTTTTGAAATTCACATTTGTATTGGTTTCATCAGCCTTATTAGAATTTTCTTAATTTAGAATAGTATATTTAAATGACGTCACAAATTAAGTCATCCATATTGAAATTTGCCTCCCACTATCCTTTTTTAAATGATATTGTATTAATAATTTTTATATTTAAAATATTTTATTTAATTTCGAAATAAAATTAAAAATATTTATTTTAATAATATTTTAGAATCAAATTACGAAATATATTTATCATTCCCCACCCAAAAAAAAAAGAAAAATTCATGAAGTTAGCAACATATAATACATATGAACAATTATAAATGAAGAAATATTAAATAAATTATATTAATTAAAATGTTTTTTAGATTAAATTATAAATAATATTAATGATATTTGATTATTATAAATAAAAGAAAAAAAAATTTAACCTCCTTTTTTAATTAAAATATAGACAAGTACAGGTGTCAATATAATTTCAGAAATTATATTATTATCAGTAGTAATCCTTGATCGAAACAGTCTATAAGCTATTGCTACTTTGAAAAATATAAAACTGAAGACATCTAATTATATTTCATTTATCTTGAAATGAAAATCAAGTTATTTTAATTCATTTGTACCATTTAGGAAATAAATATTTGATGGGTCATTTTTAGAAAAACGATTTAACAATTGTAATAAATAATTAAAAAATTGTAAAATGTTTTAAGTTTATAATAATAAATTGTATAAATTTGTTAAAGGGTCGAGCGAAAGCTCAGTGTTCCAGGTACTAAATTATTATAGAAGCTTTAAAAAATTGAGTTTACATTTGTGTGTTTCACCTTATACTATAAATATACTAATTATTATTATTTTAGAATAATATGAATAATTACAGTAATAGATATTAAAATAATTTTTTTTTCTCGAAATTATCATTAATTATTTGTTTGAAATTTAAACTAGTTCAGTTTATTTATTTGTTTTCCTCGTAATTCTATTTATTTACTTAATATAATTTGTAATAATAAAAACCACTAAATAAAATGTCTGGATCGCATTTACTTTATTACTGTTTATATCTTCTTTCGTTTTTTAACGAAAAAATGTTATATTCGAAAATTTAAAAATAAATTGAGAACAGAGATATTTTTGTATGTTCTAGTAAATTTCGAAAGCACATTCCCAAATTATGTTTTCCAATGAATTCACTCTATTCGTATATACTTTAGAACGAATGCCCCTGTTATTGAATTGATTGAAACAGCATGTAATCGGTGAAGAACTTTTTCCAATGAAAAATGCTTGTGCCTAATTGGGGAATTCCGATACTTAGAAATTAAGCAAATAAGTGAACTAAGCATTATGGAGTATGAAACGAGAGAGAGAGAGAAAATGGATAGGAAACATTCAATTGAAATGAAATGAAGTTACCAATGTCATAAGAAGGTTGTTTTTTTCAATTGAATCTGATTGAAGATGTATTTATTAGAAATTGTGTTTCTACAAGCAATTTTTACAATTTTATTACTTTTTTTTGGTTATTCTAATATAAATAAGCACATTTGGAAATTTGATAATGAAGGATAAATTAAATGACACTTGTATTCCAAAACCACACCCTCTTTACATAGAAACACAAATACAAATTTAAATTATTTTGGTTTAGTTCTTTTCAAGTTTTCTATTATATGTATATACTATTGGGGAAGTGCAAAAGTTCGTGTGGAGTTTGTGAGTAAAAGTTACGCAGGGATTAGGCAAACGAAAATTTTTATTTAATCAATGATATATCCTTCATCGTTTTCTATAATCCATTTAAATAATTTTGCAATGGCCGGTGAAAGTCAGATGGTGCGATATCAGGAGAATACGGTGGATGCATTAATATATATATATATATATATATATATATATATTTCATGATTTTGATAATAAATATAATCTACTTACATAAGCCACATATATATTAAAGATATAATATTTAACAAAGAGTTTTCATCAAATATTCGCGTACAATCTGTTAAAATTGTTCATATTAAATCTATGAAATTATTATTGGTCAACTGTGAACAACATTTCGATTTTATGAACTTCATTGTCAAGAACAAAAGATTTACAACAATAGATTGTATCAAAATTTGAAATTGAAATGGGGTCAACTCAGTTCTATTCTCATCACATATGAATTCATTTACAATTAAAACAGTGGTTTCCAACCTTTCTTTACCGGCGCCCCCCTTTTTCTAAAAAAAATTCTTGCGCTCCATTAATTTTTGTAATAGTCGGGCACATTTCTGAAATAATATAACAGGGGTGAGCCATGGTTCAGGGCATCGCAAAATCATCTGACCTTTTATTTTTAGAACCTACTGAAAAAGTTTGTGGGCACTTGAATTACCTTCGCGGGCACTTGAAATTGGTTCTAAAACCTTCGCGCCCCGCTTGCAACAGTCTCGCGCCCCCCAAGGGGGCCGCGCCCCACAAGTTGGAAACCGCTGAATTAAAATATGAATACAATTCATAAGAAAATAAGATGACGAAACATGATCCCCAATCCAGTATAATTATTAATTTTGGTGTTTTTTTGTTTTTGCAGAGCTGAAAAAGGAAAAGACTGACCCATCTGCAAATGGGGGTGCTATGTCACCCTGTGGAGAACCGGGCATGGGCGGCGGGCCGCCTTGTGGTCCGGTTTCTATTCCGGGAGCCGGCTTCCGGCCTGAAAGGCCTTCGTCCCTTGGTGGCCCTGGAAAATTGTCCCGGAGGTTGCTCTGCTATCATAGCGAAATGTGCCCTCCGCATGGGGGTGGGTCTCCTCCGCATCAAGGAGTGGCCACCCTTGCGCCACACACTCTTGGTAAGTTCAACGATAAAACACAAACACCAATAAATTGAAAACCAAAATATACTGAACAATTATATATAGTTAGTTTTTTTTGTTTATTCAAATTTCAAACAAGAATATAAATATTTCCAATTCCTTACCAAGCAATACGAAATAAATTTTATTTAAAATAATCATATATCTTTAAAAAATAAATAATTAAGTTATTTGAATAGTTTCTCATTTAAAGTTAAATAAATAATTTATTTAAATAAAATTAATTTAAAAAAAAAATATTAATCGGAATTAAAGAATGCTAAAAATTGACTTGATCTTGTAAAGATGAAATTTTTTATACAATTAAATACAATAAAATAAATTAAATATTACTCATTCAAAGACAGTCCCACATTTTTAAAATTAATTTACATAATTATATAATAATTTATACAATGGAATTTTTTTAATCTTCATGCTGCATTTTTTTTTTCGTTGGAAAACACTTTATGGTGAGAATATTTTTTTTATTTTTTTTCCCCCAAAAATTATATTTTGAAAAATTATCTAAACATTGATATAAAAATTGTTTCTTTTTTTTATTTTACGATTTTTATATTTTTGTTTATTATTATTTTTATAGAAGGGAGGGTTTGGATATTAATTGTAACCATTTCATTTTTTTAATAATAAATATTTCAATTATGATAAGTAACTTAGAACAGCTATAAATATTTATTCTGCCCTTTTGTGACCTAAAACTTATTTAGCCTTTATAAATTAGTTAATGTTTACGTAAAGGCTCATTTGAATTTTAATCAGTTTTTGCCATTCAATTTATCTAAATCTTCTTCGTATAATTGCACTCATTCAGAAAATAATTCACAGATTTATATACTATTGAATGAGACACTTTACACTCGTATATTTCAAACTAAAACGTATTTAAAAAATTGTTTATAGTTTATATTCATTGATTTATTATTAGAATTATTTTATATTCATTGTTAACCTTTGTGACTAATAATAAAACATTGTTGTTTGTTTGTTTTTGAATTTATTTGAATTGTTTCTAACATTTAATGATATATATTAAATAAAACATAAATTAATAATAATATTAACTAAAAACGTATCGCTTTTAATGATCTATTCTTAATTTTTAATTAGAAGGATGATGGGCGTGCACCTCACAAGGATAATCGCGATCAGGAAACTGAAATGAATTTTAAATTATAACAGGAGAACGAGATAAATCTGATAAAAGTAACAATTTATCAAATCATATTGGATCTTTTGTTAGAATCAGAAAATTAAAGATATTAATCATACATGTATCTTTTTTCAATTACAAAATAATTATCAAAGAGATAAATGTACATTGTTTTTATAGCATATGAAAATCAAATAAATTTTATAGTTATGAACGGAAATGTAAATTAGATAAGGCGAAATGTTTACGCACTGCAGTTGTGTTCTAAAATCGATTACTTTTTGGGTGAAAAACATTTCAAGTTTTTTGTTAGTTTTAAAAAGTATTAAATTATTTATTTCTTTTTTAAAAAAAAATAAGTAGTTTAAATTATTTTAATTTGATGACTTTTGCTAAAATTATTTTATTTTATATATTTTATTTTGTTCTATTTTATTTCTATAACTGAAAACTGCATTTTCTATATTGATTTATTTATTATTAATATTTTCTTTTTTAAAATTTGTTGATATATTTATCAATAAACTTTACGCAAAATGAAAGAGCAAATTTCAATGGATGTCCCAAAATGAAAGAGCAGTTTGTTTGTAATACGAAATCGAACTGCTTTTGGGACACTATATGTAGGCAATCATATTGATTTTGATTTCCTCAGATTTTAATCTTTGAAATTTGCTATAATTTTTATTCTTCAAATATCATTACTTCTTTCATTTTATCTTTGCTTTTGCCTTTTCCAATTATTCTAAATTTTGGTAATTGTTCAGTCTAACTGATGTATGATGGATTTGGATAAAACTTTACCAGTGGATTACTTTTTTGATTCCAAACAAACTTTCCTTAAACACTATATGGCGGTCGCTTCTAGTTTATGAGATAAAAATTATTAAAGTTTGCATATAAATCTATTTAGCTATTTAGCTACCATGTTTTATTATTTGACCACCAGAGGGCTCCACTAATTTTCTGTTTTTTTTATAAATTCGTTTTGGATATAAGAAGATTACAAAATTAATTAATTAAATAATTTTCCTATATCCAAACCCAACTCAGGAAATCCGACAATTAGCGAGTAAGTGACTAATTAGTGAATTAGTCAATAAAATATTAAATGGCTTATTCATAACTAATTAGTTTATCTGTCAAACTTTAATAATTTTTATCTCGTAAACTAGAAGCGTCCTCCAAATACTTCTTAAAGAAAGTTTGTTTGGAATCAAAAAAGGAATCTACTGGTAAAGTTTTTTTTTTCAAAATTCATCATACATCAGTTAGACCGGTGATTCTCAACCTGACATCTTAAAAGGGGCGATTATTTGACTATACGATTTTGGGGGGCGATAAGTTATTTTTGGGGGGCGAAATCATTTTCAACTCTAAAAAAAAGGTCAGATGATTTTGCAATCAGGTTCTGAAACTCGATTTTTCAATATGGCTCTAAGTATCACCTTATATTAGGGATTATCACGCAATTTTTATCTGTAGAAATTTATAGGGGGGCGAATTAAGAAGCGGGTCTTACAAAGGGGGCGTTTGGTCCAAAAAGGTTGAGAAACACTGGGTTAGACGATACCCTTTACCCTTTTAATAAAATAATATATTTTTATATATTTTTTATTCATTCCACAATTAAATTAATTTCATCGATTAGAATATAAATAAATTAAATTAATTTAGATAAATACATTCTTTTTCTATAAATATGAGTTTTCCAATG
This sequence comes from Labia minor, assembly GCA_963082975.1. Lineage (NCBI taxonomy): Eukaryota > Metazoa > Arthropoda > Insecta > Dermaptera > Spongiphoridae > Labia > Labia minor. Next base: position 11,225,837 of record OY720349.1, on the reverse strand, counting down.
TTAAGCGTCTGGAAATCTATTATGATTGTTTTAGTGTCTGGCGGTGTTGAAATTTCCGGAAATGCAGCTCCAACGTTAACATTAAGCGAACTTCCAGAACCTCCCATTCCTGTCTCCGAAATCGGCCCGATTCCCCCACCTCCTATGTTTAGTTCGCCATCGCCGACAACATTAATGCGACAAGCTGCTGCACTTGAAATTGATTATAGGTACCCAGGTAAATATCATTTCTTTTTTTATCTATTATTCTTATCAATATGAACTTTTGTCTTACTCCATTAAATTGTTCATTTAATGAGTCAAGTCAACTTAACTACGACAATATATTTTGGAAAAAGATTAAATTTTAAGAAATATCATTCGCAATGGATTTGAATTGAAAATAATTCTTATTTTAAATAAAAGTTTTCCAATCCTGTCTGTATTACCTTATAAATAAGTTGACCTGTGGCCAGGTCCGAACCGACCGACGGTTTGAAGTAAATTAATTTTCACCTACAGAAACAATTTCAAATAATTTTAATATATCTATTAATGTAATAAAAAACAGATATGGATATAACATAAATATTTTTAATTTTATTTTATTTATAATATATAAGTAGGAGCTGGATGTGACGTCATAAATGGCTGGATGACGTCATATAATTTTAAATTAAGAAAAAACTAATAAAGATGATTTTTCTCGAGGATAAAACCAATATAAAGTGCATGATTCGTGCTGATATGTAAAAATTCTCCTCATGTGAAATTTGGTATGAAAATAACCCTTCCCTTCCTATCGTCGTTCGCTAATACTACCACTTCCGGTTTCCGGGTTTGCACCAAAAGTTGATCAATTCATCATACTGATGCATTAAGTAAATATACCAAATTTCATCAAAATCCGTTGAGCTATTCAAGCTGTACATATCTATACGAACGGATGGACAGAAGGACAGACATCATGCTAAAAATACTTTTTTCTGTTAAGAAAATGCATGATTCGTGGAGAAATGTAAAAATCTCCACATGTGAAATTTGGTGTGAAAACAATACTTCCCTTACTATCGTCGGTCTGTAAAAATGATATCCAAAATAAATAATAATCATCTAGGTATGTTATATGATATTAATTAGAAAGCATTTTTTTTTTTCTAGACCATGACGAGTTGGATGGTGAACTTGAAGATGACGATGACGACGAGTCTGCGATGGGTGGTGGCGGGCCATTTCATCCATTGGCCAGACCTGATCCTAGTATTGATACCTCGCGGGTCGAGGAAATTCCAGCAAAAGAACCCAAATTCCATGCAATGCCATTAAAAAGTGCACTCAAAAAGAAGACTATGGGTGGCGGGGGGAGTAGTGGTCCAGCAACGCCGCAAGGCACTCCAACACAGGAGAGTAGGCCTCTGGCACCTCGACAAGAACACCACCATTCCTCCTTTAAGTTAGTATCTATCAAACATCAAATATTGAAATCATAAGATTTTTTTTTTTAGAAAAACAGTCATGTCCTTAATTATTTTTATTATATATATATTCATATAAATTAAAATTAATCAAATTTGTTTTTCATTTATTTGTATTCTATTTTAATTATTATAATTATAACGTTTTTCTCAACTTCACTTCATGTTTGTCCGTCTGGCCGCTCTTAACTCAATATTTATCCGTCAGATTGCGTGAATGAAATCGATTATTCATCAACTTTTGAAAATTTTTACAGATATTTTTTTATTATTTTATATATTATATATTATATATGTGTAAATTATAAATATATATAATTTTATTAAAACATGCCAAACGCCGTTTTTTTGTGGAATATGAAACAATTCATCCCTAAACTTTGTTAGGCTTATAGAAATATTAGTTTATTCTTTTTAGTCAATGAGAAAAACGTTATTTTATATGATTTTTTTTATATTTATATTATTTTGAACTGAAATTGAGATATAAGCCTATGTTATAGTAGTAAACATATTTATATCTCCCCAAGGGGCAAATACTGCCTTTTGGTTATGTTTTTTTTTTTTTTTGATTAATTTATTGTTATTTTATGAAAATATGTTTTCATCATTATGATGTCAGAGCTATTCTCCTCTGGGAATGATTTAAACATCGTTATCATTGTTTTGTATCACTTATATTTAGATCAAATTAATTTAGGAAATTTTAGGCATTTACACTTTTATTCTATTTTTAAAATTTACACACTTATTACATTCTTTATATTAAAATTATATATATATATATATATATATATATTATAGGTACACATAAACATTTCGCATTTATATTCAATTTTATTTTCCTTGAAATAAATTAATTAGATTAATTAAATTATACATACATATTATATCTACCCCATCACTCTTTGTTAATTTCCGACCATTCTTTCGATTACTTTCTCTTACATAATATATATAATATATATATACTCATACCTCGCTATACTGCCGCTATTCGTTATCACGACCCTCTTCAATTAAATCATTTTTTCGATTTACGGTCTAAAATGATTCAGTATAACGCCAAATCTTGCCCAAATTCGATGCCCCTTATGAATGATTCCTTATACGTCTTTTCGCTTTGCGTCCAAGTTTCGTAGAACGTATCTATGCCGTAAAGCGAGGTATGGGCGTATATATAAATTAAATTCAAGTAATTTTTTCGATCATTTTTATAAATATTAATAATTTTTTATCTCTAAATATGACTATCGTACATAAATAATTTAAATAAATAACATTAACACGTTCCCGCCGACATGTACCACCGGTGGCTCATCCTGCTTCATAAAATAAATAGACAAATTATGGAGCCGGTGGGAACGTGTTTAAAGGCCATTTTATAAAATAGTAGTAATAATTATTTTTTTGGAAATATAATAAATATGTTATATATATATATATACACATAAATATGAATAATTAGTGAGTGTAAAATTGAATTAAATATGAGTCAATAAATTAAAATTGTTTTTTTTTTTAATAATTTCAATTAAAATTAAATATATTTTAACAATATTTCTGAATTATTTTTAACAAGCATTTTTAAATTTCAACTGAATTGTATTATCCCTCTCCCATGTATTAATTGAAGTTTCTTTTTTAGAAATCCTAAGCCTATATTATTAATTTTTTAAATAGCATTTTTTTAAAAAAAATTGCATTTTGATTGAAAATAGAGCCCTGTGTTTTAAAATAAACCCTAAAATATGATAATTATCTAATATATTGTATAAAAAAGATAGATATCATCTTTCCTTTTAATATTAAGTTATTAGTAGATTATTCATCTTAGTATAGAATCTCACAGGACATCTATTTTTAGTTACCAATTAGTATTTCACCCCTAACCCTTTGCTTTTTTCTGTCCATGCTGCTTCTTAAGGCGGCCCTCAGGCCGGCCCAGAGTTCGAATCAGGTAATCATTGCCCTCTGAGCATTTCCCACTTCTTTCATTTGCATGCACCTCATGGAATTGGCTTTCTCATTTTTATAATAAATTCTAGATATTTATATATATCTAGTTTATTTTTAATATCTTATAATTTGAATGATAATCGTATTAAACAATTTTTATTAATTCATGGATTATGATTTCTTTTAGCACAAGACCGGTGCGTTTTGGTTTGGCACTTCCTTGCGGATTAGAAAACAAAGAAAATACCAGGCCATGTGGTTTGAGGGACGATGGAGCTTCAGGGACAGATGGACCTGTTTTATATCGAGATGAGGACCTTGATGAAGAGAGTAAGATAATTAATTAGAATTTGGAACATTTTATGCTTTTTCTTTTATTTTTGTTGTTTTTATTGACTGAACTTTTATGTTTATTAATATGTTTTTATATGTTCTTAATTTATAATATTATTTGTTGCTTGACTAAAAATACACATTAACTTAATTTTAATTTTATTAATAACATGCAATTAATATGCAACATATATCACATTACATCACAATAAAGGGAATAAATAAAATATTTATAATGTTATTATTTATTATATAGAATATTCTAGGAAGGTTAAATCAACCTATCAATTTTCTCCAAATAAGATTTATTTTATTTTAAGTTAATTTGTGTGTGCAATTATTAATTATAAAATATTATATAACAGATAAATAATAATAAATCATTATGACAATCTTATACATTTTTATGATAAATTAAATTAACAATAAAAAGAGAAAAATATCAATAATATTAAAATTATCAGATAGTAAATTAATTAAATAGTTTATCCATTTACTTAGTTCTATAATTGACAACTGTTTTTTTCCTTTTTGTTTTGTAGGTAGATTAGCGGCGAAAATTGCTCGAAAAGATAGTTTGGCTCTTAAATTAGCTTTGCGTCCAAATAGACAAGAACTTATAGCGAGAAATATTATCCACGAAGAAAGTGAAAATGAGCGTTTGGAAACAAAAGAAGCAATCGGTGCACGTCTAATTCGGTAAAAATTTAATTTTACAACAATAATAATCATCATTCTATTGCAAAATGGAAATTAGGGGCATATACTAATAATTTATAAGAAAAGTGATAAAAATTTGTGATATCTTATTATTTATTTATAAAACAAAATAAGAATAATGATATGTGTTAGTTGAATTTTAATTCTCTGGATTGATAATAGTAGTGTTATTATAACAATGGATTGGTTCAGGAATATTGATTCTTGGAATTCCATGATTGATTATATCACAATTAGTATATATTTATTTTATTAATTAATTAATTAAAAGTGTATTTCAGATTTTTAAAAAAAAATTACAATTCCTTCTACTCGAGTGTTAAAAATTGAGTTAATTGTTTTTAAACAAAAATAATTATAAAAAAATTTTCTCTTTTTTTTATATGTATTATTTTACCATTTTCTTATGAAATTTTATTATATGTTTTGATTCTTATAAACGATACATATTAATATATTCGAATAAAATTTATCTTTTATCATTATTATCTAAAAAAATATTTAAATTGTATTTATTAATAAAAATTTAATTTAAATATTTAACTATATAGTACAATTACACTATAGTACAAAATTTCCGTCATTTTACTCTTTATAAAGATTTTGTCAAGGAATCAATGAGAAATTTTGTCAATATTGACATTTACAAATTTAAATTATATCATTTCTTCTCAATTTTTATAAATTTCTCCTTTCTAATAATAATATTAATAGTAAAACATCTATATATATCATGAGTTTCTGGTTTATATCAATTTAATATTAACCATTATAATAAGTAGTAAATATAATATATATATTAAACCATGTGGATTTTTTATTTCAGACGTCTTAGTATGAGACCTACACAAGAAGAACTTGAAGAACGAAACATTCTTAAAAGTAAATAATCATGAAAAATAATATTATTATTTATTTAATTTAAATTAATATTTATCAATTATATTTTTATTTTGTAGAAAATTCAGCAGCCGAAGAGAAGAAAATTAAAGAAGAAAAAAAAAGAATGTTATTAAGAAAACTCAGTTTTAGACCAACTGTAGAAGAATTAAAGGAGAAAAAGGTTTTTATTTTCATTAAAAAAATCAATTATTTATTATTCCAATTTTTTCTTAAATTTTAAAATTAATTTAATTATCTAAATGTATGTATGTATGTTTTTGTTTTTAGATTATCCGTTTCAACGATTATATTGAAGTAACACAAGCCCATGAATATGATAGGCGAGCAGACAAGCCATGGACAAGATTAACTCCAAAAGACAAAGCTGCAATACGAAAAGAACTTAATGAGTTTAAAAGTAGCGAAATGGAAGTCCACGAAGACAGCCGGCATTTAACGAGGTAAATAAAAGCTCTTATTCCTCGAGATTTAAAATCATTAAAAGTTTATTTTCTTGTTGACTTTTTTATGGATTGTAAATAAATAAATCGTAAAGATTTATTTACATCTTCCACATTTTCCAAAGTGTTTATATATTATCAATAATTAAATGAAATATATATTTCTCTCAATTAAGTAAAATTTAAAATTAATTCATATAAATTTCAATAAATATTATTATTATATTAAATTTATTATAATATAGATCATTTTAATCTAAATTAATGATTTTTTTAAATTAATTAATTATTGAAAACTGATGAATTGTTTAAGAAAACTAATTTATTCCAAGCTCATAGACTATTATAAGGTGAATGTACCAGTAGTTGACACTATAAGGACAACTTTATGAAAAATATTTGATATCTTCAGACGTCTAAGTATTTTTTATATATATTTTTTAACATTTGCATCTAAAAGCACCAGTATTTGACACTCTTAAAAATAGGTGATATGGACGTTCAATGAATAATATTTAATATTGATGTCAATACTAAAAAAAAAACAAAAATAAAAATAAAAATTAGTGATTTGCCTCCATAAGCATTAATTATTAATTAATTAATTAATTATTGACAAAATATTAAAATATCCATCCATTTGTTCGATTCTATAAAAAGTAATTTTTGTGCCGTCAAACGGTGACTCAAAAATTTTCTATTTACACATCTTCAATAGAGAAGGAATTACTTTCATATACCGCGCATTTAGAAATGTTTAGACAGAAAAAGTTTTATTATCCGATATTAAATATACAAGTGTCAACTACTGGGACACTGTCAACTATTGGTACATCTACTCTACCTATTTTTTAGTTGACTGGTTGTTTAGTTAGGAATAAACCACTTAACATTTCATAATAATAATAATAATGATTTAATGAGCTAAAATTTAAAAAATTTTGAATATTAAAATATTGGATAGATCCTATATATACATATATATATTAATTAAATAATATTATTAATAGTGATTTCTGCAATAATATTTTCTATATAAAGAATTGAAATGATTATTCAAATATTTTTATTCTTGAGCAATAAAATTAAGGCGATTAATTAGGATTTTTACGATTTATTATAAATAGAAATTTATTTTATACTATACATGAAATTTATAAGATAACTTCTATTTTTTCAGGTTTCACAGGCCCTGACAATTGCAAAGACTAGGAGAGCGAATTATCGCTAACATTTCGCCCACTGCCCTATGCGCCTTCATTGCCTAGAAAGGGCATATTTGTTGCTTTTCAACCCGCATTTTGTATATACATATAAAAATATTTATGAATATTCATAGATATATATGTATTGAACACAGACATGAACTTTTGTTTAATGTATATATAAATAATATATATATTTATATATATATATATATATATATATCTTGTTACAAGTGTCAGTGCATTGTAACGAATGCTTTGTTAAGTTATAAGTGCAAATTGCAAATCAACGGAACGAGGACTTCGCTTCAAGAGTTGTATAATATGAATTACATTGATCGGCTGTGCCTTGCCCCGGCGGCGGCACACTCCTTCTGATCTCGTACTATTTTATATTATTTGCTTGCTAATAAGGGAGTGTCATAAGCCAACGAAAAGGCTTTGAGATTTTTATAAAAGATATTTTTATAAGCCGCCCGTATATTAGATATTCTATATTCATCTTCATAACAAAAAAATTTAAAAAAAAATAAACGATAAAAATAGATCTTTAGTTAATTAATTAAAAAATAAAAGAGAAACAATGTGAAAATGGTAAATTTATATTTTTATTTATTTTTAAATTGCTGTATATTAATAAACAAAATACTCATTTTCCATTTCCAGTTTTAGCATTGATAAATAAATATTTAATTTGTGTTTTTATATATATATATATTGAAATTATTGTAATAATATTATAATAATATATTTTGATTTTGTTTGCTATGAAACAGGTGCAATAGCTCTAATTAAGTATTTATACAATGATTACTATGACTATTGATAATAATAATTATAAATTTTAATTTTAAAATACCTTTTCATGTTGTTTTGATTTTATTTTTATTTAATTTATTTGTTATATTAATATATATTACAAATTTATTAAGCAAATCAATCTTGATTCTTAACTAGCTCTGTTTAGAGCCTGAATATTAATAAAAAAAAATAATATTTGCAAAAAGCCTTTTTTACATAGTCGCTGCATTGACTAAAGAAGACACTTCTCAATTTCAATTTCAACTGGTCTGCTGTGATCATGATTAGGCGTTGTTTTCAATCACACCACTTATTATTTTTTCAGTCATGTATATAAAAATTTTCAAAGAAAAAAAATTTCTAGCCTGCTATTGTGAAATATACAATTATATATAAGTAGTATTCTAAAAAAAAAAATCATTTTCAAAAAAAAAAAATAAATAAATAATAAATTGAAGATGATTTATAAGTACATCTCTCAAAACGATTGCTCCGTCAAATTTTAAACGGTATAGGTGCATGGATCAATTTAAGTCAACAAATAATTTTCAAGATTGTAAATAGTTTAGGAAAGTTATAAAATAAGTTAGGTGCATTCCCTAATAACTACTTTTTTATATGAAATCTATGTTGCCAAATAAACAAGGTTTAATAAAAAGGCAGAAAATAATTTGATTCTAATATAGATAAATAAATAAATGATTTGATCCTGAAATAATTAAATTCAATGATATTATATATAAAATAAAGGACAAGTAAAATAATTGTGTATATATATATATTATATAAAAACAAAAACAAAAACTATTATCTAAAAAATGATTTTTTAAAATATGTGATGACCATTTAATTGATTAAAACTCCCAGCCAATTAAGTAAAATTTTACAGACAGTTTTTAATGATAAATTATTTTTGTAAATAATTCGAATGTCAAAACTATTAAATGTTGAAATTTAAAAAAAAAATTGATTTGTTATTTACAAATCCTTGCTTTTAAGAAAAAAAGTTAAATTAATACATAACAAATGTTAATGTAGATTTTTTTCTAATGTGATGGCAGTTTTAATATTTTCATTTTGTTTTTATATTTGTTTTAACATTTGAAGGCTTTAGTGGGAAATTTTTTATGAATGCTAATTTTTTAAATAAAATAGAAAATATTTTTACTTTTTTCTAAATGTTTCTAAAACTATCCAAAGTCAAAATGAAATTGTTTTTAGAAACGAAATTAAAGTAATCGATAATTTTTATTTTATTTACTACCAATACACCCATAGAACACTCCCTCTAAAGAAAATTTATATAAATAAATTTAAAAACAACTGATGTGTTGAGGTCCATCATTGATTTTTGTTTCGATCGAACAATAAATACGTAAAGATATAATAAAAATAAATAAATCTGTTTTATACGTTATTATGTAAATAAATTGTTATGTTCCATTTTAGAAGGGACCATAAATTAATGAACATTTTTTTATAAATTTATATTTATGAAAAAAAAAACAAATTATATTTTAATTCCATCACGTAATTCTAATATTTTATAAATAATTTAATTAACTTTTAATAAGACTTTTTTAAATATAATTGTTTTAAAAATTGATTTATTAAAAAAAAACATTTTTGAATGCCCAGAAAATAATAAATCCATATAATAAAACCGTTTATTTTTTTATTTTATTTATATACTTACCTTTATTTGTTAATCATAAATAGATTGAACATATTAATTTTTTTTGTAGATAAAGAATTTCAATTAATTAATAAATAATAATTGCACTTATTTATAGTTTAATTTTTAAAACTTTTAATAGCTCATTTAAAAAGTTTTGAAGTTACATTTTACCCATCACTAGAGTTTAAACATCTATATATTGAAGCAAATACCGCCCCTATATTCGTAAAATTTATTATATATAACAAAAATGCCCGGTTTGGGGCCCTCAAGTGGTCTCTATTTTTTATATATATTTATATATATATAAAGAAAAATATTATTTTTAAAACAGTATTTCAGGGATATTGTTTATCTTTAAAAATATATAAGTATATTAAACAAAATATCTAATAATATAATTAAATATAAGTATAAATAAGTTCAAAAAAATCTTTAATTAGAAGATTAAAAATGATGACAATGAAAAATATAATAAAAGTTAATTCATTTTAATACATAAAAACATGTTTGATGGGTAACGGGTAGATTCTTTTCTAAAATACCAATAGAAAAGAAATTCCTACAGGGAGTAGCGACCCTGCCCTCACGTGAGCTCATGATTCCTTCTACTTCTCCCTTCTACCTGGAGGAATCATGTCCTTTACCCATTTGACTCCTTTCTATCCATTCCCTTACTCTTACTCTACTCCCCCCTCCCTTGGTCCTTTAAAAAAAAATCAAGTTTATTTGGATGAAGGAGAATACCTAGCATAGATTCATTAAAAAGAAAAAAAAATGAAATCGTTCCTATTATAAGAGACTTATTTATAAGTCTCAAATATATGGTGATTACGCGCTTATGTTCTAACTAGCAAAACCTCGCAATAGACGAGTGAGACGCATCTTATAAGTGCCTCTGAGAGGACGCACCTCTCGAACGCTCCTTATTACTATAAAAATTGGAACTCATATTTATAGTACTCTTTGGAGTTTTAGAAAAAAAAATGTTTTTTATCTTATTAAAATTTTTGACTAAATCTATGTAAATTATTACCTAGACAATCAATTCAACAGAATTTTAGCCAGATGCTAAATAAAATCGTTTTTTGCTGTAATGAATTGGAATTTTTAATTAATTTTTAACTTTTTTTTTGTAAATTTTTTTAGTTTCAAAAGGCATTTCCTTATAACAATAGATAAAATAAAAACCAGCATATTCGTCATGAAAATTAGATTTATTTTTACTAGCATTATATAGTTTTACGATGCTTTCTTAATTAAATATTAATTAATTAACTTTGACAGTTTAAATGTGATGTCCGCCATGTTAGTTGCCGCTCATTTCAAACATAATCTTACATTCTGTCCAATTCTGTCAAATTATTCTTTGTTTATATTATGTATCCATTCTTCCATTGAGTATAAATTTCACCACCTTTCGTATATGGTCTGTGGTACATTATATATATATACTAGCTGCTCAGAGCGCCTTCGGCGCTCTTCACACCTAGACGGGGGCTCCGCCCCCTGTACCCCCGAGTTGTACATAGTATTTGGTGGTTGAAAGTATTAAAAGGTTTTCATCCATTTTGTTTCAATCAGTATATTACATAAAACATTCATTTCTTTTTGTGTTCTTATTTAAAAAATATATTTTAATTTAATCACTATATTAATTATATATATTATTATTGTATATGTTATATCTATCTACCTATGTGGCTCAAAGATACTCTAAAGTTCTTAGCCGCAACAACCACATTTCTCCAAGTGTCCCTATCCTGAGCCCTTATTCCATCTCTCTTACGTCCCTTCCTACGCGTCATTGGTTTTCCAAGCGGACGTTTTCCAATCGGTCTTCCCACCAATATCTTTTTCCTCTCCCATTCTTGCCACGTGCCCTGCCTATCGCAGCTTTTTCCCTTTTATAACCCTAACTATTTCTGAAGATGCAGAGAGGCCATGCAATTTCTTGTTATACAGTCTCCCTCATACCCGGTGACCTCATCTTTCTTTGGCCAATAAATGCAGGGAAGAATCCTATTCTCAAATACTCTGAATCTACTCTCATCTCCAAGGGTCATAGACCATGCCTCCCACCCATATAATGCAACAGGCAAAATAATCTTTTTATATATTCCCTTTGATAATAATTTTGAAGAGATAAGCCTCTTTATTGCAGATAACAGGCGTTTCCCGATTGCAACCCCGATTTAAATTCTTCTCAAATATTATTATCCTTCGTGATTACATTAAATTTTTCTACATATTCAAATTCTACATTTTGTATCTTAAGATTTTGTATGTTAATACTCTTCCTCTTTGTTACTAAATATTTTTTCTTATCACTATTAATTTCAAACCTCCATTAAATTTTCCTCGCTATCTGTAATTGCAATTGCCGAATCTCCTATTATATTTAAGTCGTCTGAGTAACCTAATATTTTACAATTGATTTCCGCATCTTATTCTTTCTTTACTACCTTCAAGAGAAATTTGAAGATTGAAAATTTGAAAAAGTTTATCCGGATCTATTGAGTTATGCGTATGTTTTACTAAAGTCTACAAATAATTAGTGAACAGAAATATTGAATTCGCGGTTTTGTTCCTAATATCTGTCATAATGAAAATATCTTAATTAATGTTGGTCGATTTGGCCTGAACCCGCAATGATATCTCCTAATATTTCCTCCGCCTATAGTTTATAAGTATTGTATATGTTATAATAGTGAAATAGAGTATAATATTTCTTGATCATTACATTTTGGTATTTTATTTTCATTGCTAGATTATTATTGAATATTTTTAAGTATAATGAAACTTGAGAAAATGCAAAAATAGAGACTTGAGACAATTTATAAAAATTAACGGTATAAAACTATAGATAAATGACCAATATATACATTCATTAATAGTATTAATTTAAATTAATTGATTTATTTGTTTTTTTTATTATTAAGTTCATTTATTAATTTTTTTAGATCATAGTTATTTTCCTTAAAAGAAACTTAAATTCTGTGGTGCTAGGGGATTTGAAAATTATTCGTCGCAATATGAAGATTTCGCTTACAGTTACTGTCATGTCCGACCTCCAACAGTTATTTTCTGTTAAGTTTTTTGCTTCTCTTAATCATGTGATCTATATATTTAATTTTTTTTGATTCATTATAATAAAATTTAAACAAATAAAAATTTTTACTTTGTTAATTTATATAAATTTCAATATAAACTGATTGTGAGTGATACGCTTAGCCAATACTCTGAATAATTTGTGTACAAAAATATTGAATGTTCTTAGCGAGATTTGATATAATGTTGTACGATTTGTCCTAAATCTGAATTAGAAGAAAATTATAAATTGCATTAAAATGAGACCTTTTAGAATAAATTATTTAATTGAAATTATATTTAAATATAAGAATTTAAAAAAATATTATATTCTTTGTTTGGCAATTGTTATTTAATTATGTGCAACATGATTCGACTTGCACAGAGCATCGTTATTTTTTATTAATATCACATAATAAAAATGAATCTTTTAAACATAATAAATAAAAAAGACATTTTAATAAATTTAAAAAATATACCCAATTTAAAAATGTCAAAAATTTAAAACAACTTTATATCATCATATTTTAATTTTTATATAATATATATATATATATATATATTTAGTAATTAATAATAGAGTAATTAAATTAAAATAAAAAACAAAGATAATATAATTCAGTCATTTTAATTCAGGTTAAATAATATTTTTTTTTATTATTCAATGATAAAATTTATATATTATTATATATATATTATAGAAAAGAAGAAATATTCAATTAAATAAAAAATAATTTAAGATAAAAATATGATCTAATAAATATTTTAATTAAATTGAGAACTTTTAGAATAAATTATTTAATTGAATTGATATTTGTATATTAGAATTTAAAATAAAAAGGGAAATATTATAATAATTCTTCGATTGGGAATCTCTATGATAATTCATTGTTTGAAATGATTCCGCTAGGCCGACAGTGAGCCGCGAGCTGCTCTTGAATGAACAACACGGAGAATTATATAAACTTTAAAAAATTAATTTCTGCGGTTATTGATAAGATATTAATAAAATTTATAGCCTATGTTACTCTAGAGGTATATAAGAATATTGTGATGTAATTTCAAAGAAATCGGTTCAGCCAATTCTGAGTCTATAAAATAGTAATTTTCCGGACAGACAGACAGACAGACAGACAGACGTGAAAAATTCTAAAGTCACTTTTGGATTCTAGAGGTCATGAAACGCGAAGATATGCAAAAAATTTTAAATTCTGAGCAATGTGCAGACAAAAACCTTTTTTTATATATATAGATAGATATGCCAGGCATGACGAACCTATGAAAATTTTGATTTGACTTTTTGTGTTTGTCATTCTATCAGTATTGGTTGAGCTGATTACAATAAAATATTACTAGAATATTCTTAAATGCTTTTATTTTAATATATTTTAATCAATATTTATTAAAAAAAAATAAAGATTAATTTTTTAAAATTTCTATCAAGCTTATCAAAGCTTTTACTTTATGAATAGAGACGGTTGGAGAATAGTGCCAGAATCTCAATCTTTTCCTAGAATTTAACACTGCATTTTCAAAACAAGAAATTGCAAGTGGTTCACGTTATTATATATCAATTTTTCTTTTTGGTCATTACCTGTAAGGGAGAAAGATCTATATAAAAAACTTTCGTCAATGTCAAAGGAAGCCATTTTTATTTCGATATTTCACCAGTAATATTCCTTCATGTATTAACAAAATTAATCTTTCTAAATAATTTACAAGAATTTGGTGGAAATTACATTGATGATATCTTAATAATTTCTGAAATTTTTTAATATCATCTGTGATAGAAAGAAAGTTATTAGGATAATAAAACAATTCTTCAATTCAATAAAACATTTCTATTAAAAATGTTGAAATGTGAATTTGCCTAAAATTCAGTTAAATATTGGAAATAATATAATGAATCCACACCACTATAATATAAAATCAATTAAAGAATTTCCATACAATAAAAAATTAAAGAAAAATAATAAACAATTAATATTTAAAATTATAACACTTTTATACAGGGTAGTTGGAAGTTATACTAAAATATTCAATATACTCGTATATTAACGCTAAAAGAGGTACATGTGCTGGGGAAAAAAATCATGACAATTTGGTGGCACGTTAGTTACTTCAAAATTTTTTTTATAATTTTGTGGCACGGACATTGAAAAAGGTTTAATTAGTGCAAAGGCGTAACGAGGATTGTGGGCAATGAGTATCACAAATAGCCCCCAAAAAATAATTTAAATATAATAGAACTTAAGCTACTTTCAAAATCAACGATTGAATTATAGATTTAACTCTGCAAACTTATTCGTCCGGAATGATAATATTTATTCGGAATTTAAATAATCTTAAAGGCTTTATTGATATTTAACTTGAAGTTGTACATGAAACTTCAGATAACCCAGTGCCCGCTCTAGCATTACGGCGTCCATGGCAATAGAATAAATCCCCCTCCCCCTATATACGTAAAATTTATTATATTCATAACCAAATTGCCGCCTGAACAAATATCCGGTTTGCCGCCCACTAGACCGGACCCTGGATACTTTAAATATTTTAAAGCATGCTTCTCTAAAGTGCGGCCCAAACGCAAATTATGAAAATATTTAAATTTGCTCATTTCTACTAAAAAAATTTAATGTTTGCAATATTTTTCATGTTCATTTATAATTTTATACGTATATCTAATTTAAATAAAAAAAATTATAATAAAAAGAAGTTATTTTATTTTAATAAAACTACATATACAGTAAAACCTCTCTATAAGGAGATTCTCAAAACACTGTTAAAAACAATGTTTTTTGTGAATTAAAATGAATGCAGTAACAATTAGACGTGTCCTTATAGAGAGGTTTTACTGTAGTTAATTTTATTTCCATTTGTTGAAAAAATATTTATGTGCGGCCAAGCATATTTTTTTTTTGAAATGTGGCCCTCAAATGGTCATAGTTTAGACACCCATGGTTTAAAGCATTTTTTTTAATACTATTAAATATAATAAATATAAATTATTAAAAATAAAACGCTTAACTTTTATTTAGAAATTTTACAATCTTACAATATAATACATACAATATTTCTTTTGTTAGTTAAAGCAGCCATGAGCCTCATATTGCTCCAATGTTTTCTATTTTCTATTAAATATTTACACACCACTATTAGGTGATTGGTAAGTAAAGTAACGTGTGATGGAGAAAAAATGTTTACTATTCATGTGAATGAAATAAAGATTTTATTAATTATATATGTTATTATATTTTTAAAACAATATTATTTTAATATAGAGTCATATATAAAGTATATATACAATATAAAAAGATGAATAAAAAGGTGGATTTTTTTAAGAGTAGATAAATTTTGAAACTTAAAAAATAAATTATTAAATTAACCTCTACCCTCTCACTCACTGTTTTTATCACCGATTAAACTTCAATATTAAAATATTAAATTATTTCTTATACATTTAATAAATATATTTAATAATATATTGAATCTATTTTTTTATTTTACAATTTTAAGTTAATTTTAATCTTTAGATATTTTCAGCAATTGATAAGTGAAAATTGAACTTTATAATAAAAATAATAATTATATTCATAATAATTATAATCACAATTTATTAATATCAAAATATTCTATACAATAGATATTTGTACTAACGTCCTTTAGTAGTGCGTTGTTTTATAATGACTTTTCCTCGATTTATATTTGTTAAAGGCATCGATCGTGAGTTCCGTGTTGAAATTTTTAAATCTAATGATTGATCTCTGGACGAACTCATATTTGGCTTGGATGATGTACATTTTACAGACCAATTTTTATTTGAACTCGAACTTTTTATTTCACATTTATTCGTGTTGCTTCGATTTGGAGAGAGATTCAGTGGAGAAACAGTTCTTACAAATGACTGAAAAAATGAAAACTCATATGATTATACAGAATTACTGTGGAGTCAAAATATAGATATCAGGGAATTAGGAGAGAATAGGAATAGAATGGAAATGGCTCACAGAAGGGAGACGTTTCTAGTTTACGAGATAAAATGTTTTATTGACTAATTCACTAATTTTCGGTTTTTTCGATTCGGTTTGGATATAGAAAAATTATTTAATTAATTAATTTTTTAATCTTTTTATATCCAAACAGAAATTTAGGGAAGCCCTCCGGTGGTCAAATAATAAAACATGGTAGCTAAATAGAATATCAATGGATTTTTATATGCAAATTATAATAATTTTTATCTCGTATGCTAGAAGCGACCGACAAATATTGCATAAGGAAAGTTTTTTTGGAATCAAAAAAGGAATCCACTAGTAAAGTTTTATCCAAATCCATCATAAATACGTTAAACTGAACAATTACCCTTTCGAGTATAGCTACTATAGATAGTTAATGTATAATATATACAAACCGAATTAGCATCCGTTAAAGATGTTCTTGGACTATCTGTTTTGTCATCTTCATTATTTCCAAAAATCTCTATATATTGTCGAAGATCCTCTTCACGTTCCTGTCCTAGTCGACGTACTCGCTCTCGAAGGGTTAAAATTTGTTCACTTAACAGTTCAACTCTAAAAAAGTAAAATAAATCAATTATATTCATCTCAATATTTAGCATCTCTATTTTAATTTTAAATTCTTATTTAAATTTTAATTATTTAATTTACATACTTGGAATTAACATCAAAATCTTCTTGAATTGGATTCGGATTTAAATTAAGACGAGATGAAGAAATTCCACGTCTTCGTGGACCTCCGGTTTTTTCTAATTCCATTGCTGTAATTCTTGCTTGAAGTCTTTGACATTGATTTTTGTAACTCAACATTTCAATCTAAACAATTTGAATATATATATATATTGATAAATTTGTCTTGAAGATAGTAAAGGAAGAGTAAGATGCGGGAATCAATTTGTCAAAAACTCTCGAAATTCGTAATGGGTTAAAACAAGGGACGCATTATCACCAATTTTGTTTAATCTAGTACTGAAATATGTAATTGGACAAATTGGGGAAAAATCAAACGGAATCCAATTAAACAAAAAAATTTTAGTATTAAGTTATGCACACGACTTACAATTAATCGAAGCAGGGGCTAGAAATTAATAGTGCTAAGACAAAGTATTTAGTAACAGCGAGGAATAGTATTAACACACAAAGTCTTAGCATACAAAATGTAGAAAAATTTAAATACTTAGGATCTGTAATCACGAAGGATAATAATCGAGAAGAAATGGAAGTTGCAATCGGGAAACGCCTGTTATCATGCAGTAAAGGGGCTTATCGCGTCAAAATTATTATCAAAGGGGATAAAAATTAAAATATATAAAACAATTATCATGTCGGTTGTATTATATGGGTGTGAGGCATGGTCTATGACCTTAGGAGACGAGAGTAGATTTAGAGTATTTGAGAATAGGATTCTTCACACCATTTATGGGCCAAAGAAAAATGTGGTGACCGGGAATGGCGGAGACTGCATAACGAGAAATTACATGAACTGTATGCATCTTCAGACTTAGGGTAATAAAATCGAGAAGGCTGTGTTGGGCAGGTCTAGAATGGGAACGGAAAGAATGGCGAAAAATATATTGGGGGGGGGGGGAGGAGATTGATTGATAGGCATCCGCTTGGAAGACCAAGGAAGCGGTGGATGGACAATGTAGAAAGGGACGTGAGAGAGATGAGAGAGGGTAGAGATTGGAAGGTTGTGGCTCAGGAAAGGGATACCTGGAGAAGTGTGGTTGCTGCGGCCAAGAACTTTCGAATTCCATAGAGCCAAAGAGATAGATAGATAGATATATTTATAAACAATTATAGATATAGATATCTATATACTAATAACTTTCTTTAATTGATTGTTTACCTCCGATTCACAGGAGATTGCTTGCTGTTGAGAAATTCTTCGGTTAAGTAGAGTGACAAGTTCCATTAATCGGTTACGTTCTTGCTCCGCTGATAAAAGAGAATTCTGTAGATTTACCTAAATAAAAATAAAACACCTCCAATTAATATTTAAATCACGTTTTTTAAAAAAAATAAAATATATTTTTTTAATTGAAAATTTTACCAAATTTTCTAATTTTATGTTATTATTTACAGAACATGAGGCTTTCCTGGGAACAAAAAAAATATTGTTACAATTAAAATCAGAAATGTCATTAATAATGAAGAACTATAAAAAAAATTTATATGATATATTGGGAAAATAAGTTGGAAGTACGTTTTTACATGTAAAAAAAAATTTTACAAGTATTTTTTTTTCAGTTCTGTACTTACTAATATAAATAAATTTGATTATTTTTTATTTGTAATATAATCTCCTATTCTTAATATTTAAAAAAAATTCAAAAGAATTAAAGAAAAAGAAATATATAAGTATAAGTATGTTATAAAGTTTAAAATATGTACTTATATGTATAAAACACAAATAAATGAGATAATAACACTTAACGCCAATCAATAATACTTGGTAAAACAACTTGAAACAAAATAATTGATTCAATTGAAATAATTAATTTTAAGATCTCTCAAATTAATTTAATAGAATGCTGTCTTTTATTGAAGACTCTAAATTTTGTTTTTACTCAATTATATAAATATCTTTCTATTTTTATACTACTTTTAGTTGAAATTATTTAATAATTGTATTTTTTTTATTGTCAAATTTTTTTTTTGGAAATTATTTTAAATGGTCATTCAGTCATGGATTTGGATAAAACTTTACCAGAGGATTCCCTTTTCCAAATAAACTTTTCTTATGAAATCTTTGCAGGTTGCTTCTAGTTTACTAGATAAAAAAAATTAAAGTATGCCGGATTAGCTTATTATGAACCTCGAAATATGATGTCATTAAGTAATGTTTTATTAACCAATTCATTAATTATTCGTAATTTTCGGTTCGGTTTAGATATAAGGAAATTATTTAATTAATTAATTTTCGAATTTTTCTATATCTAATCCGAACCGAAAAAAAACAACAGAAAATTAGTGGAGCCACCTGATGGTCAAATTAATAAAACATGGTAGCTAAATAGAATATCAAATGATTTATATGCAAACTTTAATCCTTTTTATCTCGTAAACTAGAAGCGCCACGCAAAAATTGCAATAGAAAAGTTTATTTGGAATTAAAAAAGGAACCCACTGGTAAAGTTTTATCCAAATCCATGACTGGATGACCATTCAATATAATTACCATTTTTTTTTTTCAATTTATATATAATAACTTAAAACTTTTTATTTCTATTAATTTACTTGGCTATTTCAATTTCAGTAACATGTCTTCGGTCCAGTTCTTCAATCCGTAAATCTCGTTCTTTTAATGTTTCTTCAAGTTGACGTGTTTTACATAATTCTCTTGTTAATTCTTGCTGGAGTTGATTAACTCGTGCTAGTGCCTCATTTAATTCATGTTCTTGTTTCTCGTTTTTTCGTCGATTTTTATCGTCAGCGGCAGATAATTGAGTCTTAAATTTTTTAGAGTAAATTTGATATTATTTTGCATTTTAAATGAAATTCCATAATTTTTTAAAAAAATAACATAACATAACAATGGGGTTGTTGCATAAAATTTTTTTTTTTCGCTGAAATTTTTTTTTAAACTATATTGAATATAGTAAATACGAATATGATATTTAAAATAATATTTAATACTTTGACAATTAATTATAATTTATTGAAAACGCTGAAAAAATTCGAATTTAACCACGTGGCTTAAACGTGTTCTGATTGGACGGCCGCTTCGTGACGTCCCACGCTGGTACACAATCGAGCGTTTAACCTACCGAAACGTATTTGTGCAAGTTTTTTGATCTTTTTCCATCAAGTCGCCGTCAAATTCGCAGTAATTGCGAAACATGACACAGCCAGGCTTCGTTAAGGCTCAATCTGATAATTTAAACTCGTGTGGGTGAATTATGATTAAGATTATACTAAAAATTTAATCTGTAATTCATCCAAATTCTGGGAAAAAAAATATATTTCCATTACTTTTGGGATCTGTACAAAAATAAAAAAAATACAAAAAATGTAAAAAATGTAGAGGAAAATATAATAATTGAAAATAATAAAATTCGAATATTGCATTACAAAACTAATTTTATTCTCACTGATTTATAATTGGTTGTTGTAAATTAATAAGTGCTGCTGCAATGATAATAATATTATCAGTTGTACTAATGGCTTCATGATGAATGCAGGAATGAGGTTGAAGATAATTAAATTCTCTCAATCTTCTTATTACCCGTTCAATATGTATTCGTAAACTTGCAATCCTTTTAGTTTGCATCATTTCTGCTTTTGATGGTTTAGCAGAGTTTGCGACGCTGGGGGGTCTAATCAATACACACTTTTTTTGGATTAATAAATGTTCAATATGTTTAAATCCGCGATCTGCCATAATTCCACAACCCGGGGGTATTTCATTTAAGTAGCCACAATTTTCCACTATAAGCGCATCTGATGTTTAATTTAACATAATAGGAAATTAAGTGTAATATGTTTAATAATATTGTTTAAAATTACAAGACGAAAATTAGACGAAAATAAGTATATTATTTTGGTTATGTTATTGTTGGTTATATATTATTGTTCTGTATAAATCATGAATTTATCATAAGTACGTTGAAATGATCTTCACAACAAAACAAACAACTTGTTGGTGGATTCGCTACATCGTCACGTCTTGCCATTTTCAACCACATTTTTCGACGTTTAATATCACGTGGAACTGTTAAAAATACTTTGTTCGGTGTTTTTATACTTGTATTAGTGCACTCTGGTACAAAGCACCACTTATACGATCCTTTCTTCTTTGAATTATTAACATTTTCACTGATATTCTCCATTTTCGGTCGATTAAATGTATCACTCATATCACCTCGTGTACACAAGCCGGTTCCATATAGCGTGCGTACCAGCCTCTGACGTCACGTAGCAAGCGCGCGAAAAGAGCACGTTTCAAACGGTCTTAATTTTCATTTTACTATAACTCAGTTAATTATTAACATTTTTTTGAAATATTTTTTTTTCTCAATTTGTTACGGAAGTGTTGTTTAAATAGTAAAATAAAATTTTTTTGTGCAATGACCCCATTCCGTTTAAGTCCTAAACTTTGCATAACTTCTTTGTAGTATTCCATTTTTTGTTTTAAGTAAAAAATCGAAGAACACACAAAACGTCTAATCTGGCTGAGGACCTTATATATTATATGAATATATAAAAATATAAAGTTAAATAACCGATTAGTAATATATTTCTATAAAAATTTATAAACTTTTTAAGAACGCTGCATGCACCCCAAAAAAATTAATATACTCTTTGAAAAAAAAAAAAATTAAAAATATGAATAATATTGTTGTTAAATAAATATTGATAATTATTTACTGTCAAAGCTGCAATAAGTTGTTGATCGTGTTGTTCCTTTTCTAACATGGTTGTTAATCTTTGACGTAATGTATTTTGATCTGATTCTAAAACCCTGTTTCTTGCTTTTGCTGCTTCTAAACGTGATTTCATTTCTTTGAATTCTTCTTGGTTTTCTTGTAAAGTTGTTTGCATCTTTGCTATAGCCTCCGAACGTTCTCGGGCATGAGAAGCTCTCGCTTCAGCTGCTAGTACGTTTGTACATGAAGATTTCACGGAGCCTTTATCAACTTCCCATAAATAGTAATAAATAATTAATAAGAAATCAAATTCTAAATAAAAAAAAAATTATACTTACATTCTTGATTGGAAGGGATTTTTTCCATGAGTTCATTTACTTTTTGTTGTAAAGCTAAAATTTGTTGTGCCCGACCACGCCAAGAACCTTGAGACATATTTGAGGCGATTTGAGCCAAATTAACATCTTCACCAATTTCGTTACTTAAAACCTAATTTATTCATTTTATTTTTATTATTCAAATCAAATTAAAATATCATGTTATATTATGTTAATTTACCTTCAGACGCATTATTTAAATAAATAAATCATTAGATTAAATTTAACATATTTTTATTGAAATTTTTGAAATTTATTTAATTTCATCTTCTAATGCTTTCATCTTTTACTATATATATATAATTACCTTTTGTGCCAATTTTAATTCCTGCTTTAAATGTGTATTTTGATTTCGAAAGTCACATAATCTCATTTGACATTGATTCAATTTATCTCGAATAATTTTGCTATCATCTTGGATTTCATTTGAATTTACATTTACTGAGGGTATTTCTTCATTTTGAGTATGATTTTCTAAAATTATTAATCTTTAATTTTATCTCTATTTTGTTATTTGTATTATAAACTGCATATAATTATATTATAAGAAAATATATTTCAAGCAATTACTATAATTTCTAAAATTTATTTTATTTATATTTATAGATAAAAAAATGTTTAGTTTTTGATTAATAATTAAATTAAGAAATATTACTGATTAGATTATATATGTATATATATTTTAATCAGTTCTGTGCTAATTATTGAAATAAATAATGAAATCAACGAATCAACAAAAATAAATGTTCAATCTAGGGAAGGGGATGTCTATTGAGAAGGAATTTTTAATTAAAGATTCAGAATATATTTTATGAAGGTTTTTACTTTCCTTAATCAAGTGAAAAATAAATTACTTATAAATATTTTAAAATAGTATTTTACTTTTAGAAATTTAGGAAATTTTAAAAAAAATTTTCACTTAAAATATAGTAGTAATTAATAATTTAATAATTAAACTAAAAATAAAAACCAAGAAAATATAATT
This sequence comes from Labia minor, assembly GCA_963082975.1. Taxonomy (NCBI): domain Eukaryota; kingdom Metazoa; phylum Arthropoda; class Insecta; order Dermaptera; family Spongiphoridae; genus Labia; species Labia minor. Next base: position 11,202,510 of record OY720349.1, on the reverse strand, counting down.
TAGTCATTTTAATTCAAGTTTTAAAAATATTTTTTTTTGATTCTTTATATATATAATGTTTGAAAATTAATTTATTTCAGTCGGTTCTGTGCCTGGCCACAGCTCATTTTTTGTTATTTTATTTTATTTTATTTTATTTGTTAAGAGCTACCTTCTCCGGTATATCCTTGAGAAGAGTTTAATTTTGCTTCTGCTTCATATCTTTTAGAACGTTGTCTTTCGACTTGAGCAGTAAGTTCCCGAACTCGCTTTGACAATTCTCCAAGACGTTGTGTGGCCAATTGTTCCGTAGAATTTCCATTGTTATATTTTGTTAAAGATACTTGATTTCTTAATTCGACTAGTTCCTTCTCTTTTTCTTCAAGACATCGTTGTAGTCGTCCTTTTTCACTTGTCAGACACTAATATTTATAAATTTATATAATATAGAAATAAAGAAAACGAAAACTGATAAAATAAAAAATATAGTATATGAATATATAAAATAAATATTCACGTTTCAAACTTACTCTAATTTGACCTCTTAGATATTCATTTAATTCAGATGGAAATAAAATTTCTTCTGATATTTCGTTGAATAATGTCTAATTGAAAATAAATAAAATAAAAATATATAATTGTTATTAAAATAAAATGTAAATACTCCTACTTACGAAATGAAAGAGAAAGAAAAATAAATTACATTATTTGTTTGAAGAGATTGAGAGGAGTGTGATTCATTTTCAAGATTTGATAAAGCATTATTTGAATTAAAATCAAGTGATTCAACGGCCATTAATTATAAAAAAAAATATTTTTAGGAAATTCCAGATTAATAAATATACACAAAGTTTTTAAAAAGAATTAAAAATATTGATTTTTTTTTATTTTACACTTGACAACATTACAAACATAAACAAAACTATTTTTACAATTAAAAATTAAAAATTTTCATCATCCTCAGAATCAGAAAGTGCTTTAATTATTTTTCTCTTTAAATTTTCTGATGATTCTTCTTCATTTAATTCTTCTGATTCTGAAAAATATGAATAGGTCAACTTTATATATTAATTTAGATTTTTATTGTTATTAATTTCAAATATAAATCTTATTATTTTTAAACCAAATTAAATCAAATAGAGAAACACGTAGAATTACTTTCTGTTCCAACAAAATTATAATTCAGCAAGCTATTCTAGTATATATACTATGGTTGGAAGGTGTATAGCAATTTAATTGTTTATGCAATTTCAAATTTATATAGACTAATCATCTTCCTTTTTAATTTAAAATATAATAAAATATTAAATTATTTAAATTGTTATTACATTTGTTTATAAATGTTTTTTTTTATTTTATGAATTAAAAGAAAACTTGACACAATTTTTATATTTATAAATCTTCCTACTTTGATAGAGGATATATATCCAAAAAAAATATTGAATTATTATATACGAGTAATAATAAATGAAGATTATGATTCACATGACAATTCCAAAACATAAGCATAAATGGATCTGAATTCTGAGATTATAATTATGTTAAATTATTATATAAATAAAATAAAATACCTTCTGCTTCCAATTCACGAATCTTCTCTTTTTTAGCATTTAATAAATTTATAAATTTAGAATATAATCTTTCTTCCATTTCCAGTTTTTGTTTGATTAATTCTTGAATTTTATCTTCTGCTTTAAGTAATTCTAAAACAAATATATTAATGGATTTAAAAAAACAACAAAACAAATTAAATACAAATGCTTATTATAATTCACTTAAATAATTCACCTTTTTGTAATCTTGGACACTTATCTTGTAAAATGTTAAGTTCTTTTTGATATATATTGTTAATATTAAGAGTAGAATTTAATAAATTTTCTAAACTTGTTATATAAGGAACCTTATAAAAAATTTTAAGAGATTTTTAGATAAATATTATCTATAATTTTGCTTATTCATATAAATACGAATTACTTCCTCCAGTTGAACAGTACCCAATATGACTTTCATTTGTTCCTCTTCAACTAATTTCTTCCATGAAAATTTATTATCTTTAATTGAATAAAAATAACCATCAGATTTTTTTTGTAAAGCATCTTTTGCTGAATTTAGATACTCCTCTTCTGTTTGATTAATTCGAGAGCTAAACTTTTTTATATCCTCTTCTTTCATCTATTTTTTAAATTGAGTATTATTATTTGTAGTATTTTAATATAAACACTATTCTACTTTTTAAGATTTTCATTTAATATTGAATTATGTTATTTAACTAAAGAAGATTGTATTAAATAATTGTAATTAAAAAAATTGAAAAAATAAATTATTTACCTCTCCTTTCCAAGATTTTTCTTTAAATAAAATTAATAAATTAAAATGATTTGAAAACCATTCAATTTTAGTATTATATGTGTTTTTTGGATCATCCTGATCAGGTAATTGAACTATTGTCATTTCTAAGGTCATTTTATTTCTATTTCAAATGTTTTCTAAAAAATAATCATACAATAATACTTATAGATAAAATGAATCACATATTTATAATTAATACAATTTCTAAACTCACCGTCCACTCACTAATGTAAATAAATTGTGAAATAAATTTAATGACGTTAGTCTGAAACGTCATATGTCATCAATGACAGGTGTGGACCATGAGAAAGTAGAAACTAGATTTATAAAGATTTACAATTTGATCAGATATATTATTTGATTTATTTTTTTATTTAACATTTATTATATATACATATATATATTGTATATCCTGTTGTGATTTGAAATTTAAATCAAATATTTTAGTAAGTAATTCTCATAAACTATTTATAAGGAATTTACTAAATAATCTTATCTTTTTAAAGATAGGGAGAGGTGATTAAAAAAAAGATAAGAATTTAATCTGCTTATATATACTCTATAAATACAACATATGCCTTCCAATATATATTTTAAATTAATATTTTTTTTTAATCGCAATCATTTATAATTTTTATTTAGGTCATCATTCTAAGTATAATAATTTCAATTACGTAATAATAATGCAACCAGTTTATAATCCTGTAAGTAAAGAAAAACATAAGTTATATTTGAAAGATTTGATATTAATTATATATTATTTATTTACAGGTAGTGCCTTATATTGGATTTATTGAAGGAGGTTTTACACCTGGAAAATTAATCCGAATTCAAGGTTCAACTCATCTGCATTCTAATAAGTAAATTATTCATAATTATTGATTACAATTTAAAATATCGTTGATTAATATAATAATAAAGAATAGTTAAATAAATAATTACTATACTTTTCCTACTCCAATAATTTATAAGTAGCGAGCGTATTAATCGAGTTATCTATTTTTTTTAAATACCTGATGAAAGCTTGCAATTTATTTTTTAAATTAGTTTTCTATTTTATATAAGTATTTCTTAATTATTTATAATTTAAAAAAAATAATATATTATGTTCAATTCCAAAATTGGAATTGGTGATTTCAACAATCTTTTCTTTCCAAGATTATGCGGCCTTTATCGCAATTAAAAGGAAAACAATACATTTATAATTTTTAGATCATAATATTTTTGTATTAAAAAATATTAATTACCAAATGATAAAGAAAATTAAAAAAAAAACAATAGATATTATGTGCGCATTTGAAAATCAAACAATCCGATTAAAGCAATCAATTTATAAATAAAACTATAGAATTAATGTAAAAGATAAGAAAATAATGATATTTTATATAATAATTATAATATAATATATGCCTATAATTTCTTATTGTTTCTTATTGTTTTAACACAATTCATTTGTTTTCAAATCACATATATATATTTTTTTAGATATAGAATGGGTGATATTGAAAAATTGATAAAATAATTTATTGTTGAAAATAATACAATTCATTTAAAAACATTTCATTCAAGACTTTGAACTTTTATTGTATTTAATGAATTTTTTATATGAAATTCTTGTGTTGTAACAAATATACAATTTTCTTCTTATTCAACAAATGACGGTGTTTCGATCCCGTTCTTGTTGGATATGTAAAAGATCAAAGCCACAGATCACTTTCGGTGAATATATATATATATATATACAGGGTCCGCCATGTAACATGAGGCAGCCATTTGAATGAAATAGTATTTCATAAGTAATCGGAAGGTCTATTCTTCACTATGAACAAATAAATTTGAAAATTCATCCAACCGTTTTTGTTTTATTGCATTTAAAAAAAAATGTTACATGGCGGACTCTGTATATATCAATAATATACATGTATTGTTCATTATGTATTGTATTGTATTGAGAAAAATAACAAAACCAAAGTCCTGAAGAGGCCCTTGATAAGAAACCGAAACGCCGACACATTCGTTGAAAATGAAGTTAGAATTTTATTTCTAAACCTTTCTAAATCTGTTTTCCTACTGGCAAACCCCCAAATATTAATCCATTTTTTAAAGTAAATTATTTATGAATGACACTTATTTTGATGAAAATAATATTAAATTTTTATATTACATTTAATGTCAACATTTGAATAATTTTATTTATAATAAATTTATTTTTTTTTTCTTTAGTTTTTCTATTAATCTACAATGTGGTCCACGAGTTAACCCAAGAGATGATATTGCTCTTCACATTTCGATAAGATTTCTTGAAAATTGCATTATAAGAAACTCTTTACTCTTACAACAATGGGGTCCAGAAGAAAGAAGTGGACATTTTCCATTTGTAAGAGCACAACCCTTTGAAATTTTAATTTTATGTGAACCAACCATTTTTAAGGTATATATTTTTACCATTTCCTTTTATTTATTTATTGTATATAAACATTTTATATATATGATATTATTCTATTTTAGATTGCTGTTAATGGTCAACACTTAACAGATTTTTATGAGAGAATTAATTATCAAAGAATAAGTCATTTAGCGATCGATGGTGATGTTATTATTTCATTTATCAACCATGAAATGTGTTATCCATCATCTTCACAACCACCAGGATATTCGACAGGTGTTCCCTTACCAGGAGTTACTCCAGGAATGGTTCCACCATATCCTAATGTATGTAAAGCATTTGAGAAATTTTTTCATTTAGGTAATTTTTCTTAATAATTTATTGCCCCTTCATAGTCACCGCACCAGGTTAGTTGTCCCACTAACGGCCATGGTCCAGTTTCCAGGATTATCGGAAAAGCTCATAATGTTGTTTCGGGTGTTTTGGGAAGCGTGAGTTAATTTCTTTACTTTCATTTTGTGGTGAAAAAAATAGCAAATAAATTTGAATTAATTTAGCAATTTTTATATTTTTTTGGTTTTGGTTGTGGTTCATTTTTTCTATTCTATATATTTGCCTTGAAAGTTGACATTGTAAAATATTTTTTATAATTTTAACTAGGCTGGTACATTTTGTTTTTTATTTTATTTGTATATGTATATGTAATTAATATTAAATATAAGAAAAAACATATTTTTTATCATTAAAAAAATGGAACGAGGGAAAAAAAAATTAAAAAAAACTATAAGAAATTGACCCACCCATGATAGATCAATTCCATTGATTTTTTTTTCAATTACAAATCCAAATCCCCAATATCTATGCTATTGTTGGATTGCTTATTAAAAAAGGATTTCAATATAAAAATTTGAAAGCATAATCATCTAGATTTTTTACAATATAGCTGTTTAAAGGAAAAAGGAAAAAATGCAAAAATAAATTTTCCTAATTCAGTTCTCTAGCTACAAAACGCTGGCTATGGTCAGCTTTTAAAAGAGCCACAGCTTGGGTAGCATTAACTGGAGCCGTATCCATTATTATTATAAAAATCTATAGAAATAAGGATAAAGTATCCCTGTCAAGCGATAGAGTGTAGATTTTATGGATATTTTTGATTTAATAAGATCAAGTTACAATTATTTAAATTCAAATTTAAATATCAAGAGTGTTTCATTTATTTTTATTTTATTATCCATTTTAATTTAAATATTATTAAATATGTTTTAATTTAGTATCAAATTTAAATACATTTCAAGATATTAGATATAAATTATTTAGAAGAATATAAAATTAAATTGGGTGGGTCGATTTCCTTGCTCGGGAGTATATATTTTAATATATTTATATAAATATTGACTGAAAATTATTAATAAAAATTTATGCTAAAAATTGTTTTCAAAAATATTCCTATCTTTTTTTATTAACAAAATTTTAACTCTCGTAACTAACGGAAATTATAAGAAGGTTTAATAATAATTTGTAAGTTAATTTATTAAAATATATGACGTATATGAGATTATTATCAAAAAATATTTAATCTCAGAATATAAAAATGAAATTGATATTGAGAAAACTAATTTCATAAACCTCATATATTAATATTTTTATAGATTTATTATCAATTGTTTATTATACTGCATGAAATAAATTAAATATATTTATGAATATGAATAAAATTTTATTTTCAATTAATTTTAAAACTTTTAGAAACATCATCATGGTAGTCATGTAAATCATGGCTATCATGGAGGTAATGTTTATCCTGGTGGTCATCATGGTCATCATGGGGGCACCCATCATGGCAGCAATTATAGCACCTACCCCGGTTATGGAACTGCTCTTGCAGGCGGAGCACTTGCAACTGGTGTCGTTGGAGGCGTTCTAACGGTAAAATTCATTAGAAATCAAAATAATTCCTATAAAATTATAAAATATATCTTATAAAATTATTATTATTAATTTATTGATTATTTTTTTTTTATTAAATAGAGAAAGGCAATGAAAAAACAAAGAAAAGCTGCAAAGAAAGCCCTTAAAATTGGTCTTCCTGTCGCTGGTGTTGGACTTGGCGCTTATGCTCTCCACAAAGGTTTACATCACCATCACCATCACCATCGACACGGTCATTCAAGCAGCAGCAGCAGTAGTAGTAGCAGTGAAGAAGAATAGTTTTCTAATAAAATAATATTTGTTTCTTATTTAATTTATTAAGAAATATAAATAACAAAGAAATATATTGCGATTGAAATGAACCAATTATTAATAAAAAAAACTTACTAAACCGCATAACAATAAAAAAAAATTGTATTATATACAATATATCATATACCAGGAGTGGCTAACATTTTTGTATACAAGATCGAGATTTTAAATGTGACAGCTTGTCATAGTCATAGTCTAAGGAAGAAGGGTGTAAAATATATACTATTTTATATACACTTAATACATTCAATATAAAAAAGATTCCAGCGAGGTATGGATTTATTTTATTTATTAAATCACTTATTAAGTTTTTCAGCTAAAGGCTCATGAAGAACCTTAAACAACGTAAAATCAACCCAATAATTATTCAAAGGGGCGAAAAACTCATGACTAGTAGAATTAAAATATGCATAATTATTAACAATATTTATTAATACATAATAAAGACAGATTTAGAATTTACTTTGTTGGTTTTATATTAATTGGAAGAGTGAAATTGCATGTCTCTAATCAAAGAATCATAATTTGGTGCATATCCATAATAATAATAATGAGTTTTCGAATTAGGATTCAACAATAACCTTTAAAAAAAGGAAAACTTTAATAAATAGAAAATAAAACGATATATATTTTTAAGAGTTTATTGAAAATAATTCTCTGGAATGTATAATTACAAATTACAATGTTTAACATTTATTTTTAATTTGAAACTTGACTAGATAGAAACTTATTAAAATATTTCTAAAAACGTTTTTAAAATACTAAAATCTTTTGGCGATTTTAATCTCTTAACTTTTTATAAAGTTACTATAAATATTCATTTGTTTAATTATATTTATTTTATTATTATTTATTTATATTCAATAATATTAAGATATGATGGATCAGTTCCATAAAGATATTTAGAAAATATTTTCGTTTGTCATAAATACTATTCAGAATGATGATTAATAAAACTAAATATAGTTTTGGCTACATAAAAAGTAAAGTAAATGCGTTGTATAATAATTGCATTAAATAATACCAACTTAAACTAATAATAAATAATTGTTTATTTTTATTAAAGGATTAAATAAATAAAAAATATTAAAAAAAACAAATGTTTTCAAAAAAAAAATGAAATGAAACATTTCGTCGTAGAAATATGAAATAGTAAATAGGAAATAAATTAATATAACATTTATAAGCAACTAAAGTTTTAAATTATTTTTTAATACAATATTATTATTATTTAGAACAGTTTTCTTAAAACAAATTCGTAAGCAATTCGATTTCGTAATTAAAAGTACCCCATCCCAAAAATTGACTTTAACACATTCAGCGAGGCGAACACATTCAAATTTTCTAATACCATCAAAAATATTTCGTAACCCTTACTTTAATAATCACTAATCTAGGTCATATTCCCCAAAATTATTAATTCCCACCCTAATTATAATCAATATAATAAAATTAGGGTAGTAAAAACGCAAGGTTGCTGGCAAAGTTATTTTTTCACTTGATTTATGGGTTTAAAATTAAATAGCAAAGCATAACACTCTCCATTCTTCTCAACAATGTTTTTCCTTTTTTTTGTTTTTGTATTGTATGCATTGTAACATAAGAGAAGGAATAAGAAGCTTAGGAATCTACATTTTCATAAAATAATGATTAGGAAGATGAAAACATTATAATTCAATTCCTTCCATTGATGTTTTTCCTTTTTTAGTGAGATCTTTTTCCCATACTAAATTTGGTTTTTCAGTGCGTGTATGCCAAACTAAAACCTGTTAACAAATTTAAAGGTTAAGAAAGATTTTTTTAAATTAAAATTTAGTTTAGATTAATTAGTTTATTAGTAGAATTAACCAAACAAATTTAATATAGAAGTCAATTTAAATTAAACAATTTTTTCTTATTTATCAGTTGATTTCTTTTTAGAACAAGTTGAAAGAAATAATTGTTTCTCACCCTTGTACAATTAGAAGCTCTTGGTTCAAGTTGTTCTCTTACAACAAGATATTTTAGTATTGCTGTTTCTTGTAATCCTGGTTCCAAATCATAAGAAAATCGAGCATGTGGAGTACGTAGAAGTAAACCAAGATTTATGGCAAAACCTGCCATATCAATGGGGAAAAGCCTTTCAGGATGCCAAGCGGCGTTAAAACTCACCACTTTTCCAGTATTTTCATCAAGCATTGGTTTTTCAACTAAAAGGCCACCAGATAAGCCTACAGGCCAAACTGTAACATGTTGTGTTGAACGCATCTGAAATAGTAATATAGCAAATTCAAAGTGGAACATCGAAATTTTAAAAATAATATATAGATAATTAATGTAATACCTCTTCAAAAACTTCTAGTGAGTATGAATTATCATCATCGGCAAAATATACAACTCCTTCATCTTTATCAGGATTTAAATTATCTCTTAACCATTGCAGAGCAGCGTTTCTTTGAGCTACTCCACGGGGCATTTTCCAATTGGGTTCCTTTAATTAAATAGAATTAAATTTATACATATCAACGTATATATAAACAAGTTTATAAAGTCTCACATAAAATAAAATATATTTAATTTTCATTTCTTAAAAATTGAGGTCAATGTCAATTTTTTTAATTGTTACCTTCAATTTATAATTCCTCGGCGTGTGAGCGGCGAGATGAGTATACTGAAGACCTGAACGAAATAATAATTTTGTTACCAATAAAGATTTGAATTCAGCATCTTCAACAACAATCCAATGTAGATTGGGTACCAATCTTAAGGTATGGGACAACCTGAAAAAAATAGAATGCAATTTTTAATATTCTTATCCTTGTTTCTTATTGATTTAATTATTATTTTTGCATTATTATTTAAATTTTAATAAAAATTTTAGAAAGATAATTGTAATATACAAATAATTTTTATATGAAGAATTTTGAAATGATTGTAATAATTTTTATTATTTTCTAGTCTAACACCTACCACCCCTATCTTGTCAGTAATGATATATAAATAATTTTAAATTTTGTTAATCAAAAAGAATTTTCAGAATATATATATATATATATATTAAATAACAATAAATGAATTTACTTTTAAATTGAAGTAAATTTTATCATTTAATTACAATTATATAATAGTAATATTTTTAAACTATACTCTAAAAGGTCCTTTTAAGAAAATTAATATTTTTTATATTTTTAATCTTTTATCAACATAAAAAATGAATTAATATTAAAATAGAAACGTTTGGATACCTTGTAAGTTCAGCTTGTTGGACAGGTCGTTCATAAGTAGGAGTGATTGCATAAATAATTGGAATATTGTTTACTTTCTCTGCATTTTGACATAACGACTGCCATGAAAAATCCTAATTAAAATTGTTATTAGTAAAATAACTAAATAATTTAAATATAATTGCATCTTACATCTGATTTCAGGGAAAATACTTGTCCATTAAATTCAGGTTTTAGTTTATTGGCTAAAAAATAAAATTCATTATTTTATTCATTATATTCTCACACAGTTAAATATTAAATATATATTATAAAATAATAATTTTTACCTGGAACTTTTATTAAAACAAGCAAAATTAAAGAAAAAAGAATAGATGAAAATAAAATTAATTGTTTTTTATTCATTTTATATTTTATTTTATACGAGTTATTAATAGGAATCATTGTATAAACCTTTTCTCATTAATTAAAAAATGAATTAAAGATCTTATAATAAAATTACTTAGATTATATATGTATTAAAATTTGATATTGCAATCAATTTCTTATCTTTTTTTTATTTAATACTTTTGTTATTAAATGTTATCACATCCAGAAATAAAAAAAAATTCAATCACATTTTAAAATTTCACTTTTAACTAAATGTTTGCTTAAACATCTATGTGGCACACAAAGAGATGTGCCAAAGATGAATGTCATTGATTTTCTTTCAAATAACTTAAATATAATAATGCCGTCATCACAAATAGTTATTAAAAATCAAAGAGATTACAACATTCTCTTTTTTTTACTTTGACCGTTCAAGAAAAAAAAAATAAAGGTAAATATGATACTCAAGTTAGAAACAATTTATCTACGTTTTGTTTTATTTCTATTTTCATATGAATGAATTTTAAATTTTATTCAAATTACTGACATGACAATGACTGATAATTTTTAAAATACTTTTTTAAAAAGACTAAATTATTTATAAAAAAAAATAAATTATACACTTTTCATTAATTTATTCCCTCATATATAAAGTAAAATTTTTCCCAATGAATATATTTTTTATTTTATAATAATATACAAAAGAAAATTTACTGTTGAAATTCATTTATTTAAAAAAAGATTAATGTTTTAAAAGAATAGTAATTTATATTGAAATTTGTCCTGAACGAAAACATGTCTCCCTTCCTCCAAAACATACAGAATTTCCAAAACTGTCGATAGCAAAAATAGGTTTATGCGATCGAAATGTTGCGACAACCTGGAAATAATTAGAATATTAATGATTTTATTTTTTTATTGAATGTTATTATGTTTGGTTCACAATGGTGTAATTAACTTAGTGCGTATCTTGTCAAAATAAAATTTGGAATATTCTAGAAAATATTTCACTATGATATTATTACGAGGGATGATCATTGTCTTTCAGGTCCCCTCACACTTGATTCATTTTTTTGTTCTACTCATTCACAAAAAGTAATTTAAAATCGTTTAAAATTAATTAATTAATTAATTAATTGAGTGATTAAATTTTACCTTTTTTGTTTTCAAGTTAATCATTTCAAAGCTTCCATTCCCACCATATATCACATGATTATTATAAGGATCCCCGTCAAAAAATTGAACAGTATAAAGAAATTCTCCATCTACAGGATAAGGCCGATTGATTGGAAAAATCGTTTCGATTAATTTCCCATTTCTTAAATCCCATGTTTGAAGTGATCCAGATACTAACCACGATCCTGTAACTACAATCCTATCCTAAACAAAAAAATTAATTTTAATAATAATAATCAAAAATAATTAAGCTCTTTAATCATTTTTTATTTTTTTACAACTAAAGGGAGTAATGTTGAAATGAAATAAAACAAAGTGTGTGTGGGGTATTGATGAAATTCTTTTTTATTTAAAAGGTTATCTATGGACAGAACAGCAGTGATGTATTGGTAAAATAATAAGTAAGGGAACGTATAGTGGGAGCAAAATATTTTTTTCCATATAAGTTTTAATTTTTTCTTATTCTTACTATACAAAGTATTAACGAACACAAAAAAAACAAATTCTAACAGTAGATTTAAGTGGGAGTTGTCGGGACATGAAAAAGTATTGGAACGCGTTCCGGTTCTGAAAAAAGGTAAGGGAACGTTCCCCTCCCAATACACCACTGCACAACAGGTTTACTGAATTTGAGTAAGGGTTATTTTGACTTATTGTTAGAGTTTTAAAATAGACTCAACGTATGTAAAACTTATTTTATCATTTGAACACACAACAACAACAGATTGACAGATAGAAAACCCTTATTATTTTATTAATACAACAATTCAACCTATTAATTTAATACAAAAAACAAAAAAAAATATTAGAAAGAATAAGGAATAATAATTCAATGAATGTTTTAATTCATTATTTTTTTTTAATTTAATAGAAGTATATTCAATTGATAAGATACCCGCATATCAATGGCTTCTCCAGATATGTGAACACCAAACATGTTTTGTACTGGTTCAGACTTGACGCGCATATCCCATACCTAAATCATTTGAAATATATTTTAATTAAATTTAAATATAATGTTATCGTTATTTATATTATTTTTTATTTTTGTTTAAACACGATTGCATATATTAAATGTTTAAAAAAATGTTGCAAATTCTCTATTCAATTTTAGAATTAATGATTAATTCTAATGATTTTTTCGATGTATAGAATATGGCAAATATAAAATTTAAAAAAATAATTATATATACAGCACAGGACCGGTTCTAGTGTTTTGATCTACACAGGCAAAACAAAATTATACAAATTACTTTTAAGTAATGAATGATTAAAAAAATATTTTATTTTTATATCGACGCCCCTCAAAATTTGGCGCCCTGGGCAATGGCCTGATTCATTTCAATAAGATGAAACATTAGGGAATGTATATAGAACAAATATATTGAAAAATCATTTTAGTATTTTAAAAGTTGAATATTGGAGATAAAATTAAATGAAAAATAGAATACAATTTACTATTTTTTTAAACTTTTTAAGAAATTCAAAGGCAAATTATATATCAAAATTATTATCATTTTTTTTTATAACTATTGACATATTTTTTGGTACTCGTTCGTTTCCATATAATTTTTTTTAAAAACGACTCAAAAAACTATAACTACACTAGAAGGAGACAAAAAAATTTATGAGTCACATTTATATAGACTTCTGGCTTTATTTATTCTTATTAATATTATTGGGGTTGTTTTTTCAGCCTTGGCATTATTTTATTGAAGGGTACGTGTCGGCTAATATTCATTAATATCACATTTTGGCCTTTTTGAATTGAAAAAGAAAATTTATATTAAAATGGTAGATGAGATTGAAATCTTTTAAGTTATTTGAATAGAATTTTTAAAATTATTTTTAATACCAGCATTATTTTATCCCATCCACCAGTAACAAGAATGTCTGGATGATCGGGATTGAAACAGGCTGCATAAAGACGCATCGAATGATATTTTTGTACAAATGATGTACAAGAATCTTTTGGATCGGGATTTTTATACATTGAAATAAGCTGAGAATAGTGGAAACAAACATTATAATAAGATCGTTATTATTATTATTATTATTATTTTTAAAATATTTACATGTTTTGTATTTAAATCATATATTCGAATAATAACATCTTTTCCTACTGAAGCCAAAAAATTTCCATTTTTATTTATATCCAAAGAATTTATTTCATTTTGATTCTCTAAATATATATAATAAAATAAAAAATACATATTAAGTATTTATTTAAATTATTGATTAAAAATATATTTAGTTAAAATATTTAAAATTATTATTTAATTATTATTTATTTAGATCAGTGGTTCTCAAACTTGTTGGCCTACCCCCTTTTCAGCAAAACTATTATTCAGCATTATTATTTATTTTTTTTTCAATTTAATTGAATGTTCATGTTGATACGTTTTTAGTAAAATTTAGTAAATAAAACTGTAAAAACTTTGAAAACTTTGTGGTTTTGAAATTATGAAACTATGGAAGTCAGAATAGGAAGGTATTACAATATTCTCCAAATGTGTACTGAAGCCTGCACCCCCCCCCCCCGCTGCAACACTTACCTGGGGGTAGTAGCGCTTGCTTAGGAAATCAGTATTTTAAATGAATATGATTTGTGATTTATAGCAGATTAGAATAGAGTGAGGGTTTTTTTTAAATAAAATTTGAGGTAAAAATTTAGGGAGAGAATTATATCTCTATTTATTCCTTAATTTAGTTAGAATTATAAAAGAATGAAGGAAAAATTAGGAATGGATATTTACCTCGAATGAAAGAAAATAAACTTAGTGAAAAGCTAATTTATGATAAAAATCAATTGTAAAACGACATAATTTTTATTTGAACACAATTTATGTTTATTAAAATGAATAATAAACTTTTAAAAAAATGATTTTATATTTTTTATATAAAAAAATTAAATATTGTAAAAATATTTAATCATACAAGTTTATTTATTTAATTTTTGAAAATTCATGATTCCAAGTATATTGTATTTTTTATAAAACATAATAAATACATTAAATTAAATTTTTTTTAAGAATTTTATATCTATTGTACAAAAATTGAATATTACCATCCGCGTAAGGAAAATATAGATTTTTTTCAAGATCACATTGCCATATTATTCCAGAAATTGAACCAGCATAACAGTAATTATTAAATTTTGGGTTAAATTTCATTGACATAATAGGCAATTCGTCATCCATTGGTTTGATAATCTCTTCCAATTCGCCAGTTTCATTATTGAATATCTGATAAATTATAAAAAAAAGTTATAATTTTATTGAGTGAAAAATAATAAAACTACATATAGTATATATAATATATAGGTCTACCGGTATGAAGTAAGTGTTTTTTTTTGTGAAAATGAAACAGTAATTTTGAATGGGAAAGTAAAATCAATTCATCATTGCTTAATACACATTTTGAAGCAAAACGGCTCAAATGATCGGAATTGTGGAAAATCAAATCATGGATTCCGCATCACGATTATGCACCAGTTCACACATCATTACTTGTTCGTGATTTTTTGGCCAAAAACAATACCGTAATCATGCCTCAACCACCGTATTCACCAAATTTGGCTTCCTGCGATTTTTTCCTATTCACAAAACTAAAGAGATCAACAAAAAAAAGCCTTTTGCCACAATTGATGAGATAAAGCCGAAATCGAAGAACGAGCTGATGGCCATACCGAAAAGCGCATTTCAGAAGTGCTTCGATGATTGGAAGAAGCGCTGGCAGAAGTGCATTATATCTGAGGGGAATTACTTTGAAGAGGACAAAATGGATATTGATGAAAAAATAAATACATTTCGAAATAATTCAAAATTCATCTTTTTTTTGAACAGACCTCGTATATTATAAAATATATTATAATCTGAGTAATGTTAACTTGTTAATCAATGAACAAGTTATGCAGATAATGTTTGCCAATTCAAACTTTCATAAAACATAAATAAATTAAATTAAATTCACACAATTGCAGCCACTACTCACGCCATTAGTAGGGAAGAAACCAGCATTGTTGCTAATTGTGTAGAGCAGTGATTCTTAAAATGTGAGCCGAGAAATATTCAATTAAATTTTCAAATACTTGAAATTTTGCGCCAACAATCTTGTAAGCTTTTTAATTTTTCGCTGTTAAATGGGTAATCGCTTTTAAAAAAGGAAAGTTTTCCAATTTTTCAAGAAAGTAAAAAATCTAATGTACATTATTAAGGGAGCCTCGGAAAAAATTCGATTATTTAGGGAGCCGCAAACCAAAAATGATTGGGAACCTCTGATGTAGCGTATGATAGCGGAAACTTATTTGTCCTTGAAAAAAATTTGAGTTTTTTTGAATTTCAACGCATTTATATTAAACTGATATTTAAATTGGTCATAAAAATTTTAAAATTTATATCTTCTGAAAATTCTTTGTTTCTGCTTATCTCGAAATCAGTAACGATGCCTTACTATCATCAAAATAAGTTGACCTGTGGCCAGGCCCAGAACCGACCGACGGTTTAAAATTAATTAATTTTCAGCTACAGTAACCAGTTCTAATAATTGAAATGTATCTATGAATGCAATAAAAAACAGATATGGATATAACATAAATAGTTTTAATTTTATTTTATATATAATATATAAGTAGGAGCTGGCTGTGACGTCATATAATTTTAAATTAAGAAAAAACTAATGAAGATGATTTTCCCGAGGATAAAACTAATACAAACTGCATGATTTGTGGAGATAAGTAAAAAAATCTCCTCATGTGAAATTTGGTGTGAAAATAACCCTTACCTCCCTATCGTCGATCGGTAATACTACCACTTCCGGTTTCCGGATATACACCAAAAGTTGATCAATTCATCATATTGATGCATTAAGTAAATATAGCAAATTTCATCAAAATCCGTTGAGCCATTCAAGCTGTACACATCTATAAGGACACACAACGGACAGACGGACGGACGGACAGACGGACAGACATCATGCTAAAAATACTATTTTCTGATTCGTGGAGAGATGTAAAAATCACCACATGTGACATTTGGTGTGAAAACAATACCTCCCTTACTATCGTCGGTCGGTAAAAATTGCGGCTGTAAATATAAACAGTGTTTTCCCTAATTAGTCTAACCTCCCCTCCCCACCCTTCATTCAGTGAGGGTGGTGATGGAGATATTACACCTAAAAATGCAGTGGGAAATAATACAAATGGATAATTAATATAATATAAATATTATAGATAATATATAGATAATAATTAGATACTTGGATGAGACCTCTTCCAAATCCTAGAACAATTTTTTGGCCCTTTGGTTGAAAACGGCAGGAAAAAACACCACCTAATTCTCTTGGCAATATTTTTTCTTTGTCAATAAATTCTTTTTTTGAACGTTTTGTACATTTTAGATTTAAATATGTTTGATTGATGTGAGTCGATTTTCGAGCCTGTTAAATTAAAATTAAATTCATGATCCATCTAAATCCAACTAAAAGACGAATAATTAAATACAAATCATTATTTTTTTTTAATAATATCTATGTACCTGAACGACGCTTGCTTCTATTTGGCAAAAAAATGTACCTTTACGTTGACACGTACGATCAAGAGGATCCGGTTTTATTACAATTCCTCCTCTTCTTTTTTCAGGAATTTTCTCTTTTAATGGAATGGTTGGTAAAATTTTGGTGGTTGTTAATTCTTCTCTACTAGACATTTTTGCTTCTCTTCTTTTTAACTATGAACATTGAAAAAAGTGATTTTTTATTGAATTATTTGATATGAATTGATAATTATAAGTATATTATATTTGGTTATTTGATTTAGTGATTATTTAGTGGTTAGATATAATATTTTTTAAATAATAATAAATTGTAATAGATATTCTATAAGCAATTTTGTCTATTTTTATTAATATTAGAAATACTGTGTATTTTCAGCAATTTTGCATATTTAATATAGTATACATATTCTAATAAGTTGACCTGTGGCCAGGTCCGAACCGACCGACGGTTTGAAATAAATTAGTTTCCAGCTACAGAAACAATTTCAAATAATTTTAATATATCTATTAATGTAATAAAAAGCAGATATGGATATAACATAAATATTTTTAATTTTATTTTATTTATAATATATATGCAAGACCAGGCTGTGACGTCATGAATGGCTGGATGACGTCATATAATTTTAAATTAAGATAAAACTAATAAAGATGATTTTTCTCGAGTATAAAACAATGCAAAGTGAATGATTCGTGATGATATGTAAAAAATCTCCTCATGTGAAATTTGGTATGAAAATAACCCTTCCCTTCCTATCGTCGATCGCTAATACTACCACTTCCGGTTTCCGGATTTTCACCAAAAGTTGATCAATTCATCATATTGATGCATTAAGTAAATATAGCAAATTTCATCAAAATCCGTTGAGCCATTCAAGCTGTACACATCTATACGGACAGACAGACGGACGGACGGACGGACAGACATCATGCTAAAAATACTTTTTTCTGTTAAGAAAATGCATGATTCGTGGAGATATGTAAAAATCTCCACATGTGAAATTTGGTGTGAAAACAATACCTCCCTTACTATCGTCGGTCGGTAAAAATTTTATAAAAATTTCAATTTTATTAATTCATTGGATTAAAATTAATTATTAACTTTAAAAAATAAAAATAATAATTGAATATATTTAAATGATCCATGTTTATGAAAAAATGTATTCATTTCAAATTAAATTAAAATATAATAAATTTATTTTATGTTATTTTTTCTAAATAATTCTCATATTTATGTGCTTTTTCTTTAAAAAATGTTTTTATATTAAAATTCTACCTAGTTTTTAAAATTCTAATATTGATTCTATTTACTATGCTATAGTATACTTTTTTGTATACTATAGTTACTATAGTACAGGATTTATAGTATAGAAAAAGGGGGACGGGATTTCGAAGAGTAATAAAGACCGTAATACAAATGGTAGAATATTTATACAACAAAAGACACAGAAAATCTTAAACTTTTTTATATTCTCTAAAAAGTTTCAATGTTTGCTCCCCCCGACGCACGACAGACATTTAGCCGATAATCAATCTCCCGCCACGTGTTTTGAAGCTTAGTTGTAGTCACACTTGCAATGACTGCGTAAATTTTTCTGTAATTTGAGGAATATTCTGTACAGTTGTTTTAGCCAAAATTAGTTCCAACTTTCTTGATATTAACACTTCCAGTTTCCTTAAACTGATTAAACCAATGAACAATAGTTTTGTTCGTAGATGGATTTTATCTATAAAGTACGCCTAAAATGACGCTGCACCAACACTGGTGATTTAAACTCAGCGCTTTTAGATTTACGGTAGTCATGGCGTATCTGAAGTGACTGACCCAGTCGAGTCGTACGGTAAGATGGCAAGTGCGCATGCGCCCACTGACTTGGAGTAAATACTACTCAAAATATTTATAATGCTACTCAATCTCTATTTATTCAAATCCTTGATACATCGGTTAGACTAAGCAATTACCTCAAATTCTCAAATTCTCTAAATCTACTCTCGACTCATCATAGATCATAGATCTATAAAGGTCATATATAAAGGTCATAGATCACATCCATATAATACAACTGGCAAAATAATTGTTTTATATATTCTAATTTTTATCCCCCTTGACGCGATAAGCCCCTTTACTACATGATAACAGGCGTTTCCCGATTGCAACCTCGATTTAAATTCTTCTCGAATATTATTATCGTTCGTGATAACAGAACATAAGTATTTAACTTTTTCAAAATTTTCGAATTATAATTATATTGAAAAGCCTAAAAAAATTATTTTTTGTTTTGAAAAAAGAAAAAAAAAAATGTATAAAATATTAAAAATTAATAACTTTAAAACTTTTTTAAATTAAGAACTAAAACCATCATATTTTCATAATCCTAAATAATTTCATCTTACCTTTATCTGGATATGATCACAAAAAAATGCTTTTCCAAATCATTATTTGATTCTAATCAATGTTCCCTATCAATTATGAAATAAAAACGTTGTTATTTGAACCTTTCAGATATCGAAATTATAATACATTTTATTTTTTTAGTAAATAACAAACAATATTTTAAATGAATATTTAACTTTTGTTGATATTTATGTTATTAATTTTTTTTTATTTTATGTCATTTTCATATGAGATTGATCTTTATTTCTTTTATTTATTATTAATTTACCTAATAAAAGTAAATATTTATGATTTCAAACGGAGTGTTTCAGGAAGTGTTTATCTTTATTTTCTTATTCTAATATAAAGGTAAATATTTTTTATTATTCCATAAATTAAAAAAAAAATTTAATATACCTATTATTTTATTTTGATTAATTTTATTGAATAATTTAATCTTTTGTCAAATATTATTTTCATCTTTGATTCTTATCTCACCTCCCTACAATCTTTATTTCTTATTATTTTACAAATTGAAAGTGTATAAAAATGATTTTTATTTAATCAGATTATTTGAATTTGTCTATAAAAATATTTTATAAAAATAAACTATATATCTTTTATGCTTTTAATATTGAAATCATGTATTTAATAAAGGAAAACATAAATTATTGTATTTTAAAATCCTATAATCGACCTATACTATTTTATTTTAGTTATTGTGCAAATTAGTTGTCATGGCATGGATCTGTATAAAACTTTGCCAGTGGATTCCTTTTTTAATTCCAAAGAAACTTTTCTTATGCAATTTTTCCCGGTTTCTTCTATTTTACGAGATGAATAAAAATTTTTAAGTTTGACAGATTAACTGGTTATGAACGTCGAAATGTGCAGCCATTAAGTAATGTTTTATTGACTAATTCATTAATTATTCACTTATTCAGTTGTTTTCGGTTTGGATATAGAGAAATTATTTAATTAATTAATTTTTTAATTTTTTATATCCAATCCGAACTGAACTCCCCCCCCCCCCCGAAAATTAGTGGATCCCTCTGTTGGTCAAACTAATAAAACATGGTACCTAAATAGAATTTCAATAGATTTATAGGCTAATTTTAATAATTTTTATCCCGTAAACTTGAAGCGACCCGGAAAAATTCCATAAGGAAAGTTTCTTTGGAATTAACAAAGAATCCACTGGTAAAATTTTATACAAATACATGACATGACAACTAATCTGAACAATTACCTTTATTTTTATCTTTCACCTTAAAAATAATTATAAATTTAATATTTATAAAAAAAATATGTGATTTATTTAGAATGTTTTCTGAAAATGGACAGAAAGACTTCAATCTTGGCAAATTTCCTTTTCACTCCACACCCAGTGGAAATTTAAAAGTTGGCCCAAATAATGTAATTACAATTAATTTAATTTTATTCATTTATATAAATATTTAATTATACATACTGGTATAATAAATTTTTAATATTTTTAAGGTGGTATTCGAATCGCCAAAAATAAGTGTACTGGTTGCAGACCCTCAACAAGCAAAAATTAATATACGAATGAATGAGTCAAATACTCAATTTCCAATTTCAAAATCAGTGGTAAATGATTTAATACACCATATTCAATAAATATGTTATTTATAATAAATAAAAAAAGAACAATATCTAATATATGTGTGTGTATCTAAAAAAGATTTAAATATATTTTGCTAGAAACATAATTAAATATATAAATATATTTGAATGATAAAAAAGAATAATTAGAAATTGTTCTCAATATATAAATAAATTAAAATTAATTATTTTTTTTTATTTAATATATGATCATCACACAGCTTGAATTAATTTTTTTTTAATTATTTAAATTTTTTTTAGAAAATTTTCATTATATTTATATTTTATAGTTGCCAATATCTATATATTATACTATAATATAATACTAGGTTTGTTCAAAAGAAAAGGTGAATTTTGAATTATTTCGAAAAGTATTTATATATTCATCAATATTCATTTTTTGTCCCCTTCAAAGTAATTCCCCTCAGATATAATGCACTTATGCCACCGCTTTTTTCAATCGTCGAAGCACTTCTGAAATGCGCTTTTCTGTATGGCCATCAGTTCGTTCTTCGATTCAGATTTTATCTCATCAATTGTGGCAACGCTTAACTTTCATTGGTCTCTTCAGTTTTGGGAATAGAAAAAAGTCGCAGAGAGCCAAATCTGGAGAATACGGTGGTTGAGGCATGATTCCGGTGTTGTTTTTGGTCAAAAATTCACGAACAAGCAATGTGTAACCTGGTGCATTATCGTGATGTAGAATAAAGCGCTTGTACCACTTATAAACATTTTTTTGAGCAAAGTAGACTCGCCGAATGCCACAGTCAACATTTTAATGCGTTTGAGCACTTTATTCTATTTTTAATGCACAATTTAATACGGATTCTTTGATCCATGTTTTTTAAGTAAAAAATCGAAATACACACAACAATCTGATTAAGTTTTTGAGTTGTCAAAAACAAACTACTAATCCAAAATGGCTGATGATGTCAACATATGAGAAACATATGTGTACCAACATAACATATAAAAATTTGATAATCGAATGTACACAGCCTGCGAAAATTCAAAATTCATCTTTTCTTTTGAAGAGAACTCTTATAATAATGATTAAAGAATTAAAATTATCATAATCATTCATTGAGAACCTCAGTCTCGCTTTGATTAAATATATTTTCATATTATTTTTGTAAATTACAATACATATTTTTCATAACAAATTATTAATTAAAAAAACATCAACAAATTATTGTAAGATTAATTACATTATTAAATTTTAGCCAACTGCATGTGAATCGAAACCAACTGTAATGGGCCCAAAATCGGTCCCAGAATTACTTTCCTATCCACCACAAATGCAAACTTTATTTCAACGACCTTCAAATGAAAAGCCTTCCTATTTTACTGAAACCGAACAAATTTCTTCCATACATTTAGAAAAGTATTAAAAAATAACTATTGCCAATTTCAACTATAAATATTTATATTATTTATTTTATTATTTTAGCATCGGTTATAATTATGTTAGTCCAATTAATTGGTCCAAAATTGCATTGCCAAATAACACGGATTTGAAAAATTTACTTCTTTACAGAATAACCAATTTTATGTAATATTATCAATACTTTGTTTAATTTATAATAAAAAATCTAGTTTATGTAGTAACAAGCAATACAAATTTTCAGCAATCCGGATTGTCAAGTTCATATAGAAAAAGAAACATTCCATTGTCATCTTTTAGTACTTCAATGTTATTCTAATTTTTTTGATAATAGAAAAATTACACAAATTGAATTACCTGAAGTAAATTAAATATTTTTATTGAAAAAAATAACTGTAATATTAATATTTGAGATTTGTTATTTTATTTCATATTTTAGGATAAAGTTTCTGGAAATACCTTTGAACTTATCTATAAATGGATGATAACTTCAGGTACAGAAAATTATAAATTACTTCGACGAGAAAATATTCTCGAAATATTTCTTGCATCACAATTCCTTGAAATTAGAGGTTTGATTTTATTTTATTTTATTTTTTTTATTTATTTCATGATATTTATTACTATCTCGCCAGAGATAGTATTGCGATCACGAAAATTTTCGATGTTGAGATTTTGATGTTTTTATACGTTTTGAAGGTTCCTGAATCATTTTCACTAAGGATGAGAAAAATGTCTGTCTGTGTGTGTTTGTGTGTGTAGACAAGATTACGCAAAAACGGTTTGAGCTAGAATCATGAAATTTGGTACATGGGCATTATTCAAAATTTGTAGTTTTCTATCAACTTTTAAAAATGTAGCTCAATGGGAAGAGGGTCATTACCTACAACGTTTTGATTTTTTTTTCCTCTAAAGTGACCGTAAAAATAAAGATATATGTTTGATAATTTTTCACATGATTAAAAATTGTATAAAACTGCTATATATAGAATTTCAGCTTGATTGAATCGCTGAAAGTACCAAAAACACTGCAAATTATCGGCGCAGTCCATATTTAGTACATAGGCTAGAATGGTTTTTTTGTAACACGTGGGTAAATAAAAAAAATAAATAAAAAACAAAACTTTTTTGTTTTTGGACTTAATTTGGACCTTGTCCTATGGTATATTATACAACATAAAAGAAGAACGACTAGGTACGGATAGATGGCGACAGTTGTAGATGGAAATCCATTCTAATAAAAAAATTGTTTAAAATTTTCTTTTTACTCTCTTGTGAAGCGTAAGATTCCTCCCCGTCCCCTATTAAGGTACATAAATTGTAAAATAACTTCAAAAGCTACAACCACTCAAAAGAACTTTTTAGAAAAAATATTTTTTTTTATTGTTTAATGTATAGGGTACAAATAAAATTAACATGAAAATAAATATAGATTTTATATATTGTGAAATTTTGCCGAAACCACTGTCTTTAGGCTTTAGGCGGTGTACAACATTTAGTTTTTCAAATATAACCCTTTTTTAAGTTGATGAAAATAATTGCTATTGGTAACTTGTTATATTTATTTTTTTTCAAAGTTACATTAAAAACTCATTTGAGCGAATATAATATAAAAAAACAATTAGAATATTATATTATATATTCAAACATAGCATATATAAAAGAAGAAATTTTAAATATATCTGTATGTGAGTGATTCTCAACCACTGAGCCGCGAGATTTTCAAAGTGTGCCGCGAGATTACGAGGCTCTTAAACTTTTTTTTCTAAATTTTTTAAATTTGGTTCTAAAAAAAAAGATAAACCCTTTTTGGGACCACTTTTTTTCAATATGGTAAACTTTTACACATATCTTTTTCTTTGTGTGCCGCCAAATTTTAAAAGTGTGTCGCGGTAAAAAAAAAAGGTTGAGAATCACTGCTGAATGTTATATCTATTTTATCTGTTTATGATTAGAATAAATATTTGATTAATAATTTCATTCAATTAATCATATTTTGAAGAACTTGAAGATCAATGTTGGGCTTTTATGGATAATGAGAATTTGTTTTCTGAAGATACAGCCTTTTTGCTGTATTTAAGAGCACGCTCGAATGGACAAACTAAAGTGATGGAGTTGATGGTCCCAAGAATAATGAAATTTTTCCTTACGCTCGTCAGTACCCAGGATTTTCTTTTACTTGGTATTGAGGAAGTTTGTGAATTTCTTTCTTCCAATTATATATCAGTTCATTGGTAATTCACAATATTTTTTTAATATTAATCATTTATATTAAATATGAATTATTATAAATTTTGTTTTAGTGAAATTGAAGTATTTATGTCTGCTGTCCGTTGGCTAATGTATAATTATGAAGAACGTCAACAATATTTAGAAAGAATCATGCGTTGTATACGTTTTGGTTTAATTGAACCATGGCAATTGGTTGATATACGACGAAATCCTGAAAATCCTGAATTTTTAGAAATTACTTCTAATCCGGAAGTTTTCCAACTTGTCGAGGAGGGATTAGCGTATGTGATTCTTTCATAATTCTTATTATTTAAGAAAAAAATATAAAAATACATATTGATCAATCTTTGATCAACCATCCAAAATAATTTCCAGATTTTATTATTTAAAATATCAATCTCTACGCCCTTAATTTTCTCTTTGAATTATATAATTTCATTAGGTCATAGATAATTAATTAAATTGTTAATTAATTAAACTAAACTTAAAATCGAAAACGAATTAATCTAATTTTGTGATTTTTTTTATTCTTATTTCATTGAATTACTATAAAATTTCTTGCATAAATTTAAAAACAAAAAAAGTAATTATTCGACTTCATAAAATTAATATTATAAATTTATTAAACAGTGAACTTTGCTAGTATCAAAGTATTTTATAATTTAAAATACATGAATATAATAACTAATAAGAGTGTGTTAATGTTCAAATAAAATAAAGCAAACTCTATGTGATGGATTAAAGAAATTCTTTTCCAAGTAAATACTGAGGTTATGTTGATTGTGGCATACACCGAGAAACTCTACATAACAGTTTTCCAATTAGTATTAATGAGTTATTCAGTGTATGGAACGCTCAAAATTGCATCTGCGACATTTATTTTGTTGTTTGATTTGAAGAAATCTGCTGCCGAAGCCCATCAAAGACTGATGATGACTCATGATGATGCTGCTGCGTCATATCACAATTGTTTGTTTTAGTTTCAACAATTTAAAAGCTGTGATTTTGATGTCGATGACAAAGAACGGCCTGCAGGACCAAAAAAGTTCAAAGACAAAGATTTATTTATCCTAGCTCAAACCCTAAAAGAACTTTCAGACAGTTTAGCAGTTGATGAATCAACTATTTTGAAACGTTTACATGCAATGGGAAAGATCCAAAAGGAGGTAATATGGCTTCCACACGAATTGACTGAAAATACTATTTCGAACTGTTTCAACATCACGTATTTATTGTTTGGCAGACAAAAAAAAAGAAAAGTTTTCAGTGGCGTATTGTGACTGGATCTACTTCGACAATCTCAACCTCAAAAAGTCATAGGTTAGCTCAGAAGGGTCATTCACATCGATACCGAAGCGGAATATTCATGTTCATAAAGTATTTCTGTGCCTATGGTAAGATTAGCAAGATGCAGTGTATTTCGAGCTGCTAAAATCTAATAAAACTGTAACTGTAGATGTTTACCGACGTCAACTGAACGACGTATTGTTGAAAAAAGACCAGCAATAGTGAATAAGAGTCGCAAAGTCATTCTCTTACATAATAACGCTGAGTTGTGAAGGATACACTGATCCAGCTCGAATAGAAAGTACTAGAGCTCACTATACATAGCGTCTTCTGATTATTGCTTGTTCAGATCGATGTAGCATGGCTTGGCTGGCACACGGTTTTGAATTACTGAATAAGTAAGAAAATGGATCGATGAAACCAACATCGTTCTTTCGATACGGTATCACTATGTTGCAAGAAAGATGGGTAAAAGTTGTAGAAAATGGTGGAAAATATTTTGATTAAAATATATTGTTCTAATATTTCCGAATAAATCTCTTTTTAAAGGGAAAAAATTATCAGAATATCTCTACAAGCACCTAATATAATATGGTACATGATTTTGTTGTAATATTTGTTGGCTGTTTTGTTTTTCTATGAAAGTGTTGCAACAAGAAATTATATGACATTTCCCACCTTTACAAAAGTCTATTCATGTTAAAACGGGTTTCGTTTTTGTTTTATTGTGAAAAACATGCGATTTTTCTAAATTAGAGATTCTCAATCTTTTTGAAGTTGGCACCACATAAACTTCCATCAAAAAGTTTAGATACCACTATAATGATTCTCTTACTAAAAGTAAATGTACTATAGGTACTACCAACAGGTTATAAGATACCACCAGTAGTATATATATTATATATACATTATTATTATGAGAACCTCTGCTCTAAATGATACTGTGCTGAATATGTTATTGTTGTTTCATCATTTACACATATTAAATTAAAAAAAAAATTCTTCAATTAATAATTTTATTCTAGGTTTGGAATCATTAAATATTGGTATGGTGACGACGATTGTCGCAATGAAGATTATTTCCATTGGTTGAATCTTGTCAATTTAACAGTGCCCACAAATCGAAATTGGATACCAGGCAAAAAGGTATACAATAAAAAAGAAATTATCTTATAGTTTTTGTTGTTGTTAGTTCTTCTTAACCATGTATATATATATATAAACGTAATTTTAACGTAAAATAGTTCTGTAAAATTTACTCTCTTCTATTAATAGAATTATGTCCGTTATGAAGAATTTTTGCAAGATCTTCAAATTTATGGTCAAGTTCAACTGACTGAAATTCAAAATCCAAACCAAATATCTCGCACCTATGGTTTAAATACAACATGGGAAGCCAGGGAGAAGAATTCAGTCGATTTTAATGGAATGGTGGAAAGTAGCCCTGAGAGTAAATTACCCGACAGTCCTTATCGAGGTGCGTCCCCTTTATCGGCCACCACCATCTCCACTTCCAATTTGACAAATACTCCCCAAGTGAGTAAAATGTGCTAACAAGATACAATTCAACTTCCTGATATAATCAAAATCAAATTTTTATATTTTTTTTTTTTTTAATTTACATTTTTATATATCTATATACATTTATAAATTTTCTTTTCTTTTGATATTTTTTACAATACATATATACATTTTTTCCACTAAATAATTATTTATTTCTGTTACTAATTTATAATCAGTTTAAAAATTTTATAAGATTAAAATATAATATATATTTAATTTTTTTTAATTCACATTGTGATCTTAAAAAAATATTAAGATCACTTTATTTTATTTTTTTTTCAATTGGATAAAAATATTAAAAGTTAATGTACCTATTGAACTATTAACTTGCAACGTTAAATATGCCGTCAATTTTCGATAGAAGAAAGGAAAGAGGGATGTGTTAGAAGATTATTATTATTCTCCTAACACATCCCTTATCCCATTAATGATCATAAATTGCCTTCTAAACAATTAAATATATTAAAAATTTTACAATTAATTATTATTATTATTATTATTTGCGTTTGGACCATCTGGGATCACGCAAAGCTCCCACTTTCTCCTTATTCACACATGATATCCCTTTGTAGGTCCTTCTTTGTTTTGCCAGATCTTCTTAAAGAGCAATTATCTGGATTTTCTGCCGATCGATTTCCATTATTAAATTATGTAATTATTAAGAGAATTTTTATTAAAAGACCACATTATTTGTATAAAATTATTTATTAAATTAAAATAATTGTACAACGTTTCAACTGCTTATTCTGCAGTCGTTTTCAAGTAACCGTACGCTTGCTCCGATTCAAGCGGACTGATGCATGTTGGGACACGTCACCTCTTATATAGTCAGTGATATATAAATAAATTATGTAACTTTCGGGCTTTTTAATAACGGTATTGATGTTCAGTGTGCCGATATATGCATGTTCCTTGGGTGTTAACTTCATTTTTCTTTTTGTGTCCGTGAAGATCGGGGTCCTCCAGAACGGGTGGATTGAGTTGGATTCTTCTCAACATGATACATTGAATTATCAATATAAATGATGTCAGCTAGAAAAATGACATGCACTTGACATGATCAACAACAACAAAAATTTAAAAAAAAATTTAATTTGTCGTCAGCAGGGTCAACCAGCAATGTTAAGAATAAAAATTAGGTTTCCGGAAGTCCCATTTGACTGTCACCCCCCTGTTCTTATGTTTTATGGCCGGTTTACACACTTTTTGGGAATCCCTTCATGGTTTTGGATTGCCCCGTCAGAGCAGCACCTCCCAGGAGCCAAGAATTACCCAAATTTAAAAATAACAATTTATTTTAAAAATAAATAAATTTAATAAGTTTCGCCCGTTACAAGCTTTATTTATCGCTTTAATCGTAGCATATATATATATATATATATATATATATATATATATATATAAGTTCTAATGCTTTAATATAAAACATATAATTATTCAATTACAGTATATACG
Source organism: Labia minor (assembly GCA_963082975.1). NCBI lineage: Eukaryota > Metazoa > Arthropoda > Insecta > Dermaptera > Spongiphoridae > Labia > Labia minor. Next base: position 11,173,334 of record OY720349.1, on the reverse strand, counting down.
TATATAGGTATATATTTGGTATATTCTTAAAAAAAATTTACTTCCTTAATTATAAGTTTCAATAATATTTTCAAAGGTTTTTTTAGTTATCTTTATTTATGGTTTATTTTCAACAAGAATACTTATATAAGATTTGTAAGTAAAAAAATTTCATTAATTATTTCATAAAAATTATGCTTCAAACGATTAAAGACAATATCTATTTGGTACAGGTTTATTATTATTTATATGATTTTTTGAAGAAAATTCATTAATATTAAGGTAAGTTTCATGCATGAAAGAGTTATTTTGTATTGTTTATTTTTTTTTTAATCTAATTTTAAGCAAATATTGTTTTTTTTTTAAATAAAATTTAATTTATATCCACAATATTTTTTTACTCTTAATGCATTAATCTTACTTTAATATATTAACAAGTTCTATATCTTAGAATTAATAATCAATCAATTGTTTTTTTCTTTGTTTTCTTAGGAGAATGAATTGATGGAAAAACAAAATGATAATTATTTAGAAAAATTAGGAGCTGTAAATAAAATTCAAAGAAGTTGGAGAGGGTATTTACTAAAGAAAAAGAAAACTCCTAAAGATGAAAAATTAGAAGAAAATAGGAAAATTGATAATCCAATTTCAACGATTACTCCAAAAAGTATAATGACAATAAAAAATAAAAAGAATCCAGAAATAAATCCTTTGGTCATTGCTTATCATCATAGGCAATTTATGTAATTTATTTTTTAAACTTTACTGTTATACACAGTGGGATTATTAAATTATGTTGTTAGTTTAATATCTATTCTATTTGAGTAAACAAACTATAGTCATCTATGTCCTTGTTCAAAAGAAAAGATGAGTTTTGAATTTTCGCGAACTGTGTATATTCGATTATCGAAATTTTTTTTTTTTTTGTTATATGGGTACACATATGTTTCTCATATGTTGAGATTATAAGCCATATTGTATTAGTATTTGGTTTTTGAGACAAAGTAGACTCGCCTAATGCCACAGTCAACATTTTAAGTGCGATGGAGCACTTAATTCCAATTTTAACGCAAAATTTAATACAGATTCTTTGATCCATTTTTTTAAGTAAAGTATGTTGGTACACATGTTTTTCATATGTTGACATTATCAACCATTTGGGATTAGTAGTTTGTTTTTTACAACTGAAAAAGTTAGCCATGTTTTGTGTGTTTTCGATTTTTTACTTAGTTATGGAACGTTTGCGTAAAGTAATACGGCTCAAAGGGTCGGAATTGTGGAAAAACAAATCACCGATAATGCACCAGCCCACACATCATTGCTTGTTCGTGAATTTTTGGTCAAAAACAACACCGTAATCATGCCTCAACCACTGTATTCACCAGATTTGGCTCCCTGCGACTTTTTCCTATTCCCAAAACTGAAGAGACCTGTGAAAATAAAGTGTTTTATCACAATTGATGAGATAAAGTCGGAATCGAATCGAATGAGCTGATGGCCATACCGAAAAGCGCATTTCAGAAGTGCTTCGACGATTCGCATAAGTGCATTATATCTGAGGGGAATTATTTTGAAGGGGATAAAATGAATATTGATGAATAAATAAATACTTTTCGAAATAAATCAAAATTCATCTTTTCTTTTGAAATCTCGTAAATTCGATAGATTCATAAAGATGTGAACTATTTATTTTCAATTAGAAGAGTGAATTGTTCTATTTTACTTTTATTATATATTAATATTTCGAGGAAAAATATGACATCTACCAGATTTCGGAATTTTTCAATTAAAATACAAACTTAATAGAAAATTCTCTAATAATTAATTAAAATATTGTTCTTAAATTTTTAAATTTATAATTAAAAGAATAATTTAAAAAATTATATATAATTGATCCTAATAAAAATAATTATAATAATTACTAAAATAATACGAGGGTAATTCGAATTGCGGTTGAACATCGACAAACACTCCTTTGAAATGGTTGCGAGTATAAGTATAAGTATAAGTATAAGTACATATAAGCGATCGTGGTATTCATTGTGAAGATAGCTTAATAAGGGTGGTATATTTTGTTTCTAATGCTATTGAATAAATATAATGTCAAATAATTATATAAAATTCATAAAAATAATATAAAATTATATTCTTTAAGGAATCCATTAATGCCTGTATTGGGGACAAATATCCCTTCTAAAAGCAAGATTAGCGTTAATTCACTCTTCCTAAAGGGTCATGAAGCAGTCCTGGTGGTAGGTGGGATAGACCCACATGTACCATATGGCACGAATCATAATACAGGCCAGGATATCTACCGTTTTGAACCAGCACAAAATGCCTGGGCACTTGTAGGACAATTACCAGAGCCCAGGCATCATCATGACATCTGCTTCTGCAAAGGAATACTTTACCTTGCAGGTTTATAAAACAATATTACAATATTTTCAATGTTTATTATTAAAGTTAGTATGATTGAATGTGAGATTGTTCTATAAATTTGTGTATAGAATAGAAAAATCTGGAGTGTCTCCACTTGACTATCTCGCAAATTTGAATTGGGATAATCAATCTTTATTCTATATTTGAAAATTAATTAAAATTTTATTCTATCCGATAATATAATAGGATTTAAAGTTTTTCAGAGATAATATTTTATTTAAATAAGAAGATTTTGGCTAAATACTATATTTTTGTGAGCTACGCAAATTTATGAAATAGCATTTGTTTTCAAATGCTTTTAGCTGCATTTAACTTTTATCATAGTTTTGGTAAAAAAATTAAATATATTACCAAGTATACTCGAAGGGGATGTAGCAATGGATGTACCCATTACATCTCTTAAATGGGATGTTCAATGTCTATACACTTACACTTATTTATATGAAGAGTGCAATTTAAATACGTATTAATTAAACAGGGATATTATTATATTATAATCATATACACATTTATATTAACATTATTATAATTATTATATGAACTTCCTTCGATACTTTGAAAAAGAAATCAAGAAATTTAATTTGAAATTGGCTTCTGAGTCAGAACATCTCAACATGCGCCAGTGCGTGTTTGACTCTTTGTTGATGACACCACGTCACTTGCTGGAAGGTGATTGGTGGTCAACGTGTTAAAAAATTAATTCCGGCACTTTCAGCGATTCAATCAAGCTGAAATTCTATATATAGCAGTTTTATACAATTTTTAATCATGTGAGCAACACTATCAAACATTTCACTTTATTTTTAGTCAGTTTATAGGGAAAAAATGAAAACCCTCTTCCGAATGAGCTACATTTCTTAAAAGTTGATAGAAAACTACGAATTTTGAATAATGCCCGTGTACCAAATTTCATGATTCAAGCTCAAATCGTTTTATCGTAATCTTGTCCACACACACACACACACGCACAATTATTTATATACTAGTATATATAGTTTTTATCATGGTCAAAAGAGCCTATATAATTATATAATTCCAATATGTGCTACTAAACATGAAAATGCTTATCCGCGACAAACAGAACTATGACCCCTTTTCAACCAATTCCTATTCTCTCATATTTGATTTTATATTATCTTCAAAAAGTATTCTTAATCTACCAATTGATTGTCATTTTTTTATTAATTTTCCAATAAATAAACTTTTCATCAATCTTTTTCCTCCCTTTGCTCCTCTTGTTGCTTCTCTTTCAAAGAATATCAATCCCCTTCAAAAAATTAACTTTATAACTTTTATACTCAAAAAGAAAAATATATAAATAACTAATGTAGTAAAAAAAGGAATAAACACAATCACATAATCATTTTAGGTGGTGCAGATCCTAAACAAGAACAAAGCTCACAATTTCCTGCTGCTTTAGGAACAGTTTGGAGTTTAAATCCTTATAATAATATTTGGGAGAATGAGCCATATCTTCAAACATCAAGAAAAAATTTAGCTTTAGTCGCATTTGCTGGTCATATATATGCTATAGGAGGAAAAGATGAACATGGAAGGTAAACATTTAATATTCAAATAAAAAATCTAATCAAATTAGGTCATTATTTCCTTGATAATACAAAGGCGCCATTGGGTGTGTGGGTGCCTCACATTCACATGGTCTCCGGTTCAAGTCCCGGGTCTGGCAAGGGAATTTCCCTAGCTGGGGTCTATAGGACGGAGTCAACCCAGCCTCCGGGAACAACATTGGGGAAAAGCTACTTGATAGCGCCTCCGATCAAGAAAATCAAGGTAAAGGTTGAGAGGACCCGTTCTACTGATCATAGGACACCTCATTGATATAACCGGCTTGATAGGCGTTGTCCTTGCGTAGGACGTACAAAGTCTGAGGTTTTTTTTTCCTTGATAATATATATAAAGAATGTGTTTAAAATTTTACTGATTTTAAAAATCATATAATATTATTATCGTACTTATTATGTATTATAGAATATTGTAAGTTGTATTGAATTCTGGAAATTATACATTATTCGGTAATTGTTTAGTTTAAGCGATGTATAATGGATTTTGAAAAAACTTTATCAGTAAATTCCTTTTTTGATTCCAAACAAACTTTTCTTAAGCAGTATGTGGCGGACGCCTCTAGTTTACGAGATAAAAATTATTAAAGTTTGCATTTAAACTAGTTATGAATGAGCATCCATTTAATCATGTTTGATTGACTAAATCACTAATTATTCACTTATTCACTAATTTTCGGTTTTTATAAAGGTTTATTCAAATCCACCACACATCGGTTAGACCAGTGTTTCTCAACCTTTTTGGACCAAACGCCCCCTTTGTAAGACCGACTTCTTAATTCGCCCCCCCCCCCCCTATAAATTTTTACAGATAAAAATTGCATGATAATCCTTAATATAAAGTCATATTGAAAAATCGAGTTTCAGAACCTGATTGCAAAATCATCTGACCTTTTGTTAGAACCATATTGAAAAAAATTGAAAAAAAGAGGAAATGTTTAAAAAGCCTGTTCGCAAAATCATCTTACCTTTTTTTAGAGTTGAAAATGATTTCGCCCCCCTAAAATAACTTATCGCCCCGCAAAATCGTATAGTCAAATAATCGCCCCCTTTAAGATGTCGATCGCCCAGGTTGAGAATCACTGGGTTAGACTAAACAATTACCCATTATTCCATTTTATAACTCAATAATTTTTTACTAACATATTTATAAATATATTTTAGAATAATTTCTTCGGTAGAAAAGCTGGAACCTGGAGGGGATATCTGGCAAAGTTTGACCCCAATGCCTCAGGCTCGAATGGGTCTTGCCGCTGCAAAATTACACGAATTTATTTGGGTAGCAGGAGGATTAACTAATTCCAAACGATCTCCATTTGCAGAAGATGTTTTATGTTATAATGTAAAAAATGATCAGTAAGTAAAACATTAATTTAAAATAATATTAGGTTTGAAATGATTATAAAATATCGTTATCTAAAAAGAAATTGGAATTTGGAATTATTCTCTTTTTATTAAAGGTTTTTCTTTTTTAATTTAATTTATAAGTTAAAAATATTTTTATAATTAAGGTGAGAGGGTAATTTTTCCCGGAAATTTAAAAAGTACTAAATTTGAGGTGGAAATTGAAAAAGTTTTACGCAAAAGTCAAATAAATTTTGTTTTGCAAAAACATAAAATAAATTTAATTCAAAAATAAAAAAAATACTGTAAGATATAATATATAATAACCTCAATATAACTTAAACATAATTATTTTCTTTTACTTGTTTAGAAAATAACATTTTAGAAACGAGAGGCAATCAATGTCGCCTAAATCTGAGATCCTTCATATTAGAGGAGTAACGATTAGTTATTACATTTTATTTTTTTTTCTTTCTTTATGTGTTTTTTTTTGCATTATGTTGTTTGTATTTTGCTTTTCTTATTTTGTTTTTTCTTTACTGAATATATCTAAAAAGATAGAAAACTAATACTGAGTCGGTGATTATGTGTGCCCTCAATTAAATACATTTATGATCGTTGATTACAGAGTGTTAGTTATTAGGTAAATATGTAAATATGTTTTGCTTTTTTTTTGTTTTTGTTTGCTTTTTGGATGCTTTTTTGTCACCACCCAAAAAGGTGGACTGAAATAAATACAGAATGATTGTATATATATTTGTCGAATAGATAAATAATAATATTTATTTATTTATCAAAAAATATAATTATGTCTTTAACTTACTCGCTCTCAACGACAGTTTATTTATATTAAGAGAAATACTCACTTTCCAAATGGTCAAGTACAATAGTTAATTTTATTATTGTTACCTGTTCAAGAGCCATTTTATATAGAATCCTTACCAAGGGGTCAGGTATGGCAATTAAAACAGAACCAAGCTTGTGAAATCAAATTTTAAGTCTAAAGGATGATTGACAGTTATAACTTATGCCAATTTCTATTACACGTGCAAACATATAACTATATATAAACAAAGAAAAGTTAAATACAAAATAATTTGGCAATGGCAAGTGCCGTTTGCCAGAGTTCACTGTAAAAAAACTCAAAAAATAGAAAAATTATAAAGAAAAATTAAAGGGAGAGAAAGAAAGAAAAGGAAAAAAAATATAACAAAAGACAAATGTGTGTATGTACACTTGTATTTTATATTTATTACGACTATTTCAGTTAACAAACAAAGATTTCGGTATCGGCATCATAATCAGCATGAAAAATAATTTGTTTTTTTTTCCCCAGGAAATGTTTCGTTTGTTCTCGTGAAACGAGAAATAAAAATTTAAGAATTTTCCCGGGAATTCCCGGGAATAATCCTCTAATTGAGGTTTTATGATTTATCTTGTCAAGTTGAAAATGCCTGATTTTTACACGCTTTTATTTAGTTTCACATCGTATCCTGTGGTCAAATCTTGCAAGGTGAATTTGACCCATTTCTATTTGAGCGATTACGCTCAATTTGGAACGTATATTAAAAGTCACACTGCAATAATCTAAAAGAAATATTTTGAATTTTTTTAAAATTTGTGAATTAAAAATAAAATAATAAAAATAAATAAAAATGTATATTAAACAAAATTTAATTAAATTCCAATTATAAATTCGTTTTAATAAAATTAAAACTATTTAAATATTTCAAATGAATAATAATGAATAATATTATATAAATAATTAATTATTCATAATGACAAATATTGTTATTATTATTAATTATTAATAAATTAATTAATTCTTAATACTATAACCTGAAATCATAAACCGTGCGAAATTTCTCTCAAGATTAAAAATTAGGAAATAAAAAAAAAAAATAATTAAATAAATTAAACACGCTTTTATTTAAATGCACTAAAAAGGAGAAAATAATTTCTCCACACTCACCATAACTTCCTTACAATTAATCATATCTAAATAATGAAAGCGTGGGCGTCAAATATGCAGAGAAAAACGCAAATTCTACTTCAAATAGACATAGTTATCAATTATAGTAGAAAAACAAAAACAAAACAGAAACAACACACTACAATACAATGAAACGTCCTTCGAATTATTTTCCTTTCCCTGCATGTTTGGCGCCCACGCTTTCATTTTTTCGACATGATTAATTGTTACAAAATCGTGGTGTCTGTGGAGAAATTATTTGCTCCTATTTTAGTGCATTTAAATAAAAGATTGTTTTATGTTTTTATTTCCTAATTTTTGTATATTTCAGATATCTCATTTTAAATTTCTCTTGAAACCTTCTTTTCAAAAAATTGTTTTTCATTTCATTTTTTTAGATGGATAACTCGATGTGTTCTTCCAACTCCTAATGGTTTTGCAAAAATGTTATCATTTGGTGCGAAATTATTTCTGGTAGGAGGTGCAGGCAGTAATGGAGACGGAGGATCTTCCAGTTCGTCTGATATATTCGTTTGGGATCCTTCAGCTGAAGACCAACAATGGAAACACATTGGAAATTTAGCTATTGCTCGACATGGACACTCCCTGGGTTATCTTGGTAGTAAGAGAACTTAGCTCTCTGTATATTTCTTGATTAAATATTTCTTAAATTTTACTTTTTTAATTTTTCGACAGGTAGCCAATTGGTTATCATTGGAGGTGTGACAACAGTCTATTTGAAAGCACTCAACAGTGTGGAATGTTTCTGTCGCGAGAGGGAAGAATTAATATCAAATTTTTCACATCTTCCTATTGGCCTTTTTGGACATGCCTCTGCAACTTTGCCCCCTCTACATTTAATGGAATTTTAATGGAGATCAATTCATATCATTCAAAGAAACTTGAATCCATAATTTTGTTGAATTATATTAAAAAAAAATTATAAGTGGATTTCAAAATATGCTTGTATCATAATAATATATTTTAAAAATAGTTTTAAAAATAAATAATTATTTACTTACTTATATAGGGAGAATTTTACCGAAATTTATTTCAACTTTTTCTGTTTTATTGTTGGATTATAGTGAGTCGAGATTAGAATTGGAATGGGAGATTTCTTTGATTTTATAAAAAAATAGAATTATATTACAACTAGGAGAACCCATTGCAAACGGTGTTTGCAATTTAAGTTTAAACTGAATTTGTAACTAACTTCATAATATTACATACATACATACGACGGAAATCATATATATATATAAATTTAAATTTTTTATGGTAAAAATAAGTGATAATAATTTAGTATACATTATTCTCAATAGATGACACTACATGTAGGTTATCAAGCTAATATTTTTACCACGTTTTACTTAACTTGTATTCTTGTCTGTGTGTTTGTATGGGTCAAATCTTGCAATCGATTTTTCGACGACTTCCAATCATCGGATTTTCTTGAAACTTCACCAACAGCTTTGCTCTCGATGACAATACAATATTATCATTTCTATGAGCTTCTAATTGCTACAATTTGAATGAAATAATCCAAAATTATTCCTATATATAAAAATTCAAAATGTCGGATGTAAACAAAAAAATACGATCTTTTTCATATTTTCTCCACATTCATGAAGTGACCATTATTAGTTAATCATTAGAAAATTTATCGTATATTTAATATATTTAAAAATTGTTTAAGATATTAACTTATACTATCAAACTTTTCAAATATCAAATTTTTTATCAGACCACTTGATTTTTTTTAATTTAAATTCTTTCGAGCATTAAATTTAATATTTTTGATAAACATCAATATTCATTCGTCAAATTATATTATGCGTGGTTTAAATGTTTATTTTGAGATTTATATATATTTTCTATATTTTTATTAGAAACAGGATATTTTAGACATATTTGCGCCCCACGTTTTACGTTATGGACAGTTTGATTCAAATCAGATCTCTTGTATGTAATGTCAGTATGGATTTTCAGAAAACAATAATTTTCTCCTTTTTAGTCCGTTAGTAAAACGTGGTTTTTTAAATTTTTTTTTTATAAAGTATTATTATAACATTCAATTATATATATGTTTCGGAAAGATTTGATTAATTTTTCTATTAATTCGAAATTTTCTCTCATGGTAACGTTTTAATTTCAGAATGAAAAGTTTATCAATGAATAAGTATATTAATTCTATTAAGCCCACTTTCATATGAATGAAATGCCCCAATTCAAAAAAAAGACGCTGAATAAGTGAGAAAAAAACTCACATTTAAACCCACTAAACGGATATTCAAAAAAAAAAAAAAAAAAAAAAAAATACGCCCAACCTGGCCCAAACTTATGTCATGGATTCCACACAGATAACAGCCGATAGATTAGTGCAACCGACAAATGTCAATCATAAATATAAATTTATCGACAATATAAATACTAATAGATGATCATAGATAGATGATCACTGGGGTTACAGGGGAACTCTTATAAAATAAAGCCCGACCACTTAGTTTAGAGATTAAATTACAAAAAAAAAAATAATGTTTCACTATAAAAATATAAATTTTAATTAAATAAAAAAAAACAAAGATTTAAAATTACAATTAGTAAAAAATAATTTATGACAGAATTATAATGGATTCTTTGTTAAAAAAAAATAATATTAATTTCAATTGACAATTTATTAATCGTTCTTTGAACGATTTCAAAGCGTGACTCTCGCTAAGGAAATTACAGGATTATTATGTCTCGGTGAGAAAATTAATTAAAGCAATAAAACCTTTTTTATGAAGATAATATGAGTACAATATCCTATATACATTTATAAAATCTCATATTTTAATTAATTATTTATTTATAAAGATAATATAATAATTATTATTCAATAATAACATTTACTTAACATAAATGCATAAATCAAGACCTGATAGACGATGTGTTAAACAAAAAACTATTATTATACTATTCCCAATCACACAAATAAATTCCAATCACTCACAACCATTCCAGACGACAAACCTATCTCTCCAAAAAAATACACCCAACAAATTACCAACAATCCACTGGCTATATTAAAATGCTTGAGAGTCTCGGTAGGGTGGCCCGCAACGGTTTTATTTGCAAACTTATCAAAAGAGACGAGGTTAACCCAAGAACCTTATAGACTACACCTCTATAACAAAAATGTTAGACAATTCTAAAATCGAATACTACACCTTTCAACCAAAATCAGAAATAAATTTTAGAGTTGTTATTAAACAACTTCATCACTCGACTGACCCTGACGACATTAAAAAAGATATTGAAGACCTTGTTCTTCAGTGGCCAATATCTTCAATATGAGACAAAAAACGACCAAAGTTACCCTTCCTATATTTTTCCTTGACTTAAAACCAGCTCCCAATAATAAAGATATTTATACCACCCAATGCCTATGTCATAACAGGGTTGTAATTGAGCTCATAGACATATCCCTCAATGTACGAGGTGTCAGCATTATGGATATACCAGGACATACTGCAGACTAAGACCTCGTTGTGTCAAATGCACAAAAGACCATCTGACCTCCGACTGCCCAAAAGACAGAACATCCCCATCACAATGTGTGCTTTGTGGTGGTGAACACCCAGTCAACTACAAGGGCTGCAAACACTACACAGATCTTCGACAAAATAAATACCCTACCCTTAGACCTAAACAAATATAAAATGTACAACCTTCTGAACCAAAGAACAAAACACAAAGCCCTAAGACACAACCAAACATTCGCTTCTCGGATATACTAAAGTCTAATAAAAACGACAATACCAAACCCATAGCGTCACAAATACCAACACCAGGACTTGAAAGCATGATGCACTTCCCAGCCCAATGGAAAACAGCTCTGGTAACTATGATTCTAAAGCCTGGAAAGCCAACTGAGGATCATTTTTGATATTTAACATTCATGGCTGACTTACCGACTAAACCAAATATAACAATAGCGACCTTGGCCGACGACACAGCTATGCTTGCGTCGCATAAAGACCCTAAAATAGCTTCTGCTATGCTCCAGGAAAGATTGGACCTATTAAGGCCTTTGCTTGAGAAATGGAGGAAACGAGGATAAAGCAGAACACCTGATTTTTTTTAAATAGACTAACCCATCCCAATGAAAAAGACAGTTAAATATCTCGGTATGCATCTTGACAGACGCCTAACCTGGGAGATGCACATTAAGACAAAAAAGAAACTAAGCAAATTGTATTGGCTGCTCCGACAAAAATCCCAACTGACTATGGACAACATTTACAAAATTATCTTGAAGCCTATCTGGACCTACGGCATTCAGATGTGGGGGACCGCTAAGCCAATCCAATAGAGACCCAATTCAGCGGTTTCAAAATAAAGTCCTAAGACTAATTACAAGTGATCCTTGGTATGTCCATAACAGACTGATTCATAGAGAGCTCGGGATGGATACGATAGACAATGTAATAAAAATTTACAGCCTTCGCTACAACGACAGACTCCATAACCATCCCAACCCTAAAGCTAAACAACTCCTACAATTGAGAAGACTTAAGACTCAAACCTAACAGGAGACATGACAAATCAAACCTGACATTGGTGCCCAGGCGCGACATTGCGGGCTGCCTGCGGATTCTAATTTTAATCAATGACATACCTTTCCCCCCCTTGTCTGATATCCTCACCAATTATTTCTTTTCCCTATCCTTCCCCACATAATCTAATTTAGTTTCAATTATTTTATTTTGTTTTTTATTGTTTTTCTTTATTCTAATTGGAAATATATCATGTATTATTGCCTTTGGACAGATGTATAAATTGAGTGGATGTCATATAAAAAAAAATAATAAAAATAAAGCTTTTTACCTGTATGAATTAGTAAATGAAAATTTAAAAGCGATTAAATAAATTATCTTGGAAGAAATAAAATAAGAATGTTTAAAAATTCAGTTGTTATTTACAATTATAGATTAGTCAAATAAAAAGTCATTTGACAAATTCTAGACTTGGATAAATTATAAATAAACTAACTTTAATAATAAAATAATAAGATTCTTAAAAGTAATAGATAATTAGTAATAATGTATTTATTAATGAACCAAATAAACCAGTTAATATACATTCTAAGTTAGATAAATTAAATTTTTATTCATTTACACATATAATTATAAAGTATATATGCTTTAATCAAAGAAAGAATCAAATAAAATCTTTAGTCTTCATTATTAAGCATAATTTTTATACAGTATGTATTAATAAATGGATAATTAAAGAAGATTTTTGCATAAATTTCTTTTTACAATAACTACATTCAAAAGGTTTTTCTCCTGTATGAATTAATAAATGTGTTTTTAAATGAGCTTTCTGATTAAATTTCTTTTTACAATAATTACATTCAAAAGGTTTTTCATTTCTATGAATTAATAAATGTTTATTTAAAGAAGATTTCTGAGTAAATGTCTTTTTACAAAAATCACATTCAAAAGGTTTTTCTCCTGTATGAATTAATAAATGTGTTTTTAAAGAAGATTTCAGATTACATTTCTTTTTACAATAACTACATTCAAAAGGTTTTTCATTTCTATAAATTAATAAATGTGTTTTTAAATTTGATTTCAGATTAAATTTTTTTTTACAATAATTACATTCAAAAGGTTTTACTCCTGTATGAATTAATAATTGATCTTTTAAATGAGATTTGTCAATAAATTTCTTTTCACAAATATGAGATTGACAATTAATTTCATGCAAATTAGTTGAATCAGTATTTTTTTCAGTAAGTTTTTCACCATGACTTTTTTCCTTATAATAATTCTGCGTATCCTTTTTGAGTTTTATTTTAATTCTTAAAATTGAAAATATTGCTTTATGAAAACATTTTTCCAAATGTTTAGATAAAAATTCCTCACTTATAAAATTGGTGTGGCAAAATCCACAAGAAAATAATGGACCTAAAATAATATTTCTTAGATTATTTCAACTTGTTATCTTTTTATATATAAAACTATTTTAAAATTCCTTGTTATAATTTCCAAATTAAATTAAAAAAAAATTAATGTATATATAAATTAAGAATAATTTCAAACATCAAACAAACATCAAAATTTAATATTACCTATATATATTGGATATTTTCTGTCTTCTAGTGAATCCATTTTAAATTGATTAGTTTAATATTAAATTGTATAAAAGTTAATAAGTAGTAGAAATGTTTTAAATTTTAATTTAACATTAAACAACCTAGACCAACAGTATAAGACTCAGAAAATCAATATTATCAACCCCTGGACACCTCAATGAGCGTTTTGAGGCCGTTAATTTTGCACTTCGCATGCCGCATGGTGGCGCTGCAGGCGAGAACGGATGACTTTTTGGTTATTTGGTACACGGTCATTACTCAAAATTCGTAGTTTTCTATCATTTCTAATATTATAATTTTAAGAAATGTAGATCATTCGGAAGAGGGATTACCTACCATGTTTACATTTTATTCCTCTAATTTAGTTAGATAATTACCATTGAATGATGATATAATTAATCTGTAATACATTTAATTTAATTAATTTTTTAATAAAAATATTTTTTTTTGTTTTTTTTTAAATTTTTCTAGATAATTGTGACTTTAATTTAGTTAATATCATTAATATATGTTATTACCTGATAATTTGTGATATTTTTATTTTCGATTTCCATTGTAGCAGTTTATCTTCTTCCTTCTCTCCCATTTTCATTTGGATTTGGATTTTCCGTTGATTTATTGCTAATTCCGCTAGCGATAATAAAAAGTTACGTTTATTTCTAAATTAATATTATTGTTGGTAATTTCTTCCCCCTGAAAAAAACAACTCATTTATTATTGAATAAATTATAGCTTCTATATGCTGTTACTTTTCAAAATAGAAATTAAATTAAAAATTAAAAAAAAAATGAACTAAACATTACAAATGGTATTCTTTATTTTTGTTTCTTTCATATATAATAAAAAAAAATATAAAAACATCGACTATTTAAAATTTCCGGGTTGAATCCTCCCCCGGTTCCGCAACAGTTTTTGGAGTGCTGATTTTAGACGATTTGCCAACCTTGTAGGCATATGATCGAGTTGTGTTTATTACAGAACTGCTAGGTGAGGATAGCCCATCCTTCGAAGATTGCCCGGCATCAAATCTTAGTAGCTCCTTCAGTTCTTTGTCTTCCTGTTTTAAGCATATCATATCACATCATATAAATTTATCTATTATATATCATTTTTTTCATTTTCTGATTATAAAGAAGAATCAATTCATATTTCATCGATATCTTAATTATTTTCCTTGAATTCACAGAAAAAGCATGATTTTTTTTTTACAAATATCTTAGTGAAAAATCTACATGTCTTATTTTAACAGATCTTAATATTTTTAATTATTATAATATATTTATTATTAATTTAAATATCGAGAAAAAATATTCATGCGTCTAATCTATTAAAAATATTCTTAATTAGTTAAATTTTTACAAACTTGTATATTAATTTATGAGACTAAAATTTTGAGAAATACTATAAATAATATCAGTGGCACAACCAGGATTTGATCCTGGGGGGGTTTGACTAGCCGGTCCACCTTCCTATGCCCCCCCCCCCCCCCCCCCGGGCTCTCTGAAAGACAAATTTTCATTAAGATTTTTTTTTATATTAAATATTTAAAAAAGTTTTGTAAATGAAACACTGATTTTACAAAATCCGGGAAAAAAAATTTAAGTTTGTATTTTATAATTTATATACTCGTATTCAGTTTTAGAAAGAAAATACTTTTTTCCAGCTATAAGTAAATCATTTGAGCTTTCCTCCATGAAATAAGGATAGCTTATATGATGATCAGAAAATTTTGAAAATTTTTGCTCCGAGATTCTTCGAGATTTCCACTTTTTAAACGGTTCTGAATCCAAAACTGTAAAAAAATTTTTTGACCCGGCTCGTTACCGAGATTACGTCTAACAAAATGAGATATTGTCTTGAAATTTGATATTTAGATGTTTTTTTTGGGATGATGGGCGGGGATTGGATTGTTTTTGGACAAGATCGGACCATAAGAGTAAGAGTAGTTTAAAGAGGTGTCTAAGCACATTTTATTGATTTTCTCAATAAATACCGATTTTTATGAGAATTATCATACTATCGTATTAAATTTATAGGGAATCGAATTTACTAAAAGTTTCATTATATTCATTTTTACATAAACTTAAATATATATATTTAATTAGTTTAAGAAAAAATATTAGGTATAAGTTTTTTTGTTTTTTTAAAAGAAGCTAGGTATTTGAAATTTTATATAATCTATATTAGACCAAAAATAGACCAACTAATGAATTAATTGGCTACTTTAATGGATGATATGAATTAGGATGAAGATTAAGATATCGATGATCGATGAGGTGCAATTGCAAATAATTGATCTCTTGGAGATTTTTCTTTCTAGTATATAAATTTATTTTTAATTATAATATAAATGGAAAAGAATAGATATGTAAATGAATAACAAAATGGAGAATCAGAAACTTAGAAGCTATCAGTACAAGGATTTGATTTCGTCTTCCTTCTCATGGGACAGTGAGTGGGGCCCCCGATCACACACCTTTGGGAATCCCTCGATGGTTTTGGGTTGCACCGTCAGAGCAGCACTCGCCAAGAGTCAAAACCACCGGCAGTATTCTCCAAATTTAACAATAGTAATTTTCCTAAATTTTGCGCCTTGCACTATCAGTTCATTTATAATTCTATTTTATAAATATTTCAGGAAAAAAGAAAAGTTGAATATCAAGAATTGTTCCATTTGAAAATAGATTATCACTATTGATGTCTGTACTAGTACTACTTGGCGTTTCCAAAGTGATATGGGCGCGAAAGGAGACATTGTTTCTCATTCATTATCTCATTGGATCATTATCTAATGGATCATAAAAAATGAATATCTATAGTAGAATAAACACTATTTTTTTTTCATAATTAGTAGAAAAACGAGAAAATGAATTTCGAGGATGTTTCCATGAGGTAAATGAAATCGAATTGTTAATTGAAACTGTATTTCATTGTATTTGGCCAATTGGAGAGTTCCTGTGACTTGTTTTAGTTATGATGAATGGCTTAATTTATTGAATAGTAATTTAACAGATCCACTATCAATTATTTTTAATAATAATAAATTCAAAAAGAGATTATTTCTTTAATTTGTTGTTATATTGATTTTTAATTCTTAATTAATTATGTGTGGTTAAAGATTGTTTGAATTTTTATATATAATTGATAACAAACAAGATTAATTCCAAAATTGAAATTGCTTTCAACTACTAGTTATCTTATTTATTGGAATGGTTAAGATTTACTAGTCCTATCTTATCTTATCTTATCTTATTATGCTAGCTAAAATTGTATATATGTATTTATCTATATATATTGGTTCTCAAAAACCGCTCTAACGATTTTTTTCAAATTCACACTAGATATAGTATTTATAAAGAAAAATTAAGTTTTATTGATGATATCTCTTGAAACATACAGCTTCATTATTAATTTCTTAATTGAAAATTATATATGGAAAACGTCAAAATTTTTAATACTGCCTGCTAAGACAGTAAAAAAATGACAATTTTTTATCTAAATACATATAGTCCAGCGGTTGGACTGATGTTTTAACGAGTGGATTTCGTCGGTTCGAAACTCGCCGGGTGAATCGTTATTTAAAAATGAAAATAATGATTTTGTTATTTTTTTTTCTTTTTATCTATTGTTTACTTTTTAATAAATTACTATTCTATATTTATTTATTCATTGTTCTTTTATTAATAAAGTTTTAGATAGTTTTATAAGTTTTAATATTTTTTCAATAAAATATTATTCAATATATTTATTAATATTATTTTATTTATTATTATTGAGTACCCGAAGTTCCATTCATTTTAATCAGATTGATGCAATGATGCAACAGTTAATAATTGTAATATTGTAATAAATTTCTATCTTGAAAATTGTTACATATTATTCAGGATATTTTAAAAACTATTTCTTTCTTTAATTAATATTCATTTTTTCTATAAGTCAGATATATTTCCAAATATTAAATAATTTTTGAAGTGAAAACTTCTTTAGCGGCGTTGAGCACTTTTGCGGGATGGGGAAAAAGTATAGAACTCGCGTGATCGTGACCAACACCATGAAACCATCTGCTTTCAAATTTCTTATAACAGAGCGCGAAATTTGAATTGTCATTAGAACTGTTTTATAAATTATCTCTAACATATAAATATATATTTATTATGTAAAGTTCATTTCATATATACATATATAATCAAAATTATACGAAATGAACTTCACATAATAAATATATATTTTATGTTAGAGATAAGAATTATAAAACAGTTCGTATTGCAATATTTTAAACAAAGTTGTGTATTTATATATATATAAATATAAGTTACAAATTTGTTTAAAATATATGTTTAAAATAATATATAAGTTATATATATATACATGCATATGAAATTCATCTTTCTCGTGAAATAGCGCGAATTTCGTCTGTTTTAAAATTTCTTACGCAGAAGTTTTCACTTCTGTCGGCCAGTCCCACGACTGCCAATTTTGCTTTTTTAATTCCGAAAAGCTGCAAAGCACGTTTTTTTGTCTTTAGTTTGTTTTATAACCACTTGGGGCGCTAAACAGTTTTTCAAAAAAACACTATAGAAAAAAAATATATGTACCTATATATTATATATTTATGTATTATTGAGGAGCACAAGTTCATTAATTTTAATCAGATTGATGCAAATGTGTAACATTTAATAATTGTAATAAATAATTAAAGAATTGTGTATCAATATTTTTTAAAGGGTAGAGCGAGAGCTCGGTGTCCCAGGTATTAATATTACCAGCCAAATCCAATAATAATGAATCATTTTTTTTAACTTAAGTACCGAGCCGAGGCTCGGGGTCCCGGTACTTTATTTTATAATGATTACCTATTCTTATTCTTATTCTTATTCTTATTTTGTTGATATTTTTGAAAAATGAATTAAATTACGATCAATTAGGATCTCAATTAAAAATAGAAAAGGAATGAAATAAAATAGAAAGAAAAAAATAGATCGAAATTCTAGAAATATGTATATATATTTGTATTATACATATTATAAATCACAAATAGAATAATGTAGAAATGTTGCTGGTTCTTGTTTCTTGTTTCTTGATATCTTGATATCTTGAAATCTTGAAATCTTGATGGATGTGTGTGTGGAAGTATGCAAGTGCTTGAATATTGCTTGAATCTTGAATAATAATCTCTTGGCGACAGTTGTCTCCGTTGTCGCCTCATCGATGATGTCTTCTTCTCTAACGATCAATAATGATGAATGAGTTCCAGTTGTCGATTACAATATTCATGCTCACGTTACAATCATTAACTCAAATCGCCACAATCGCAACGATAGTTGCTACCGTGGTAACCAGTAACCATGTGGAGTGTTTTTATCGTTGTGGACGACCCCTGGACCTCTACTACTGGATGTAGTGCATCTTCTTGGCTGCAAATAGCTGACGCTGTTCTTCTAGCCAATGCCAAGCACAAGCGATGAGGGATTTTCGAGGAGGAAATGAAACAATTAAGCTTGAGTAGTCAATCTGGAAGGATATGAGATGAACTTATGGAAAATAATTGAATAGGAATCGTTTGGATGCTACAATAGAATAGAACAGTGGTTCTTAAACTGTGGTCCGCGGACCCCTGGGGGTCCGCGAAGCCTTTACTGGGGGTCCGCGGTCCTCGGAAAAAAATCATCGTAAAAATATATACATATATAAATATTTAAAGTTCATTGTTTAACTATATCCTCCTAGAGAATTACGGCTATAATTTAATACTATTAATAATACTATTTTATTTTATTAAATTGATAATTATGTCAATTAATTTTTTGTGAATAAATAAACATATATAAAAAACTATATATAAAATTTGAATTTTCATCCATTCATTCATTTAAAATCATTTTTCGATTGTTCCTTTAAAATAACCCCTCTTAGGGGCTCGGAAGGGGAGGCATATAAGGGAATTTTCTTTCACTTTGTTATTGGGGAAAACCAGGGGAGGGGACAGTCTTACCCGGAAAAACCCAAATTGTCAGCGTCCACTCTGGGGTTTTAAACAGTTTTAAAGCAAATGTTAATTATAAGTTCATTTCTCAACGAGTTGTATCTTTAAATTATTTTTATTAATGTTAATTATAAGTTCATTTCTCAACGAGTTGTATCTTTAAATTATTTTTATTAATTTAATTAATTATAATTAAATTATAGCTAATAATTTTTTTTAATTTTTAGTGTAATTTGCATGATCATTATTTTATAAAAACACTAAACACATTTTGCAATTTCCCAGAAAGGCTGTTTTTGAGAGTAAGTATAAGTTAGTTTTATGAATAAAAAATATTTATTTTAATAATATTTTAGAATCAAATTACGAAATTAATAATATTTTAGAATCAAATTACGAAATTAATAATATTTTAGAATCAAATTACGAAATATATTTATTATATAAATTAATATTCATTTAAAATGATATTAAATCATTTATTTAAAATGATTTAAAACATTTATTAAAATGATTTAAAACATTCATTTAAAATGATATTAAAACATTCATTTAAAATCATATTAAAACATAGCTAGTAAATAATAATTCGTTATATTTATATTATATTTATATTATATTTATATTATTGTAGTTCAATGTTAATAAATTACTCCATAAAATGGATCGTTGGCTACAAACTGGTTCAACACAGAAACGGAAAGAATCAGATGATGAGGCATCAACAGCAAACTCTACCAAGAAACGCAAAACTAGAAAATATTCGGATGATTATTTATCATTTGGATTTACTTATATTTGCAACAATGATGTGGAAAGACCAGTCTGCGTTCTATGTCAGGAAAGTTTATCCAATGAAAGTATGAAACCTGCTAATCTCAGACGTCATTTACAAACAAAGCACAGCGAGCATGTTAGTAAGTCTATCGAATTTTTTAAAATGAAAAAAGAAGAACTTAATTCAAGTCAGAAATTGATGGTAAAGACGGGATCTGGTGGTATGAGTAAGAAAGCAGTAATGGCATCATATGAAGTAGCTCTACTTATTGCTAAAGCAGGAAAGCCGCATAATATAGCAGAGCAATTAATTCTTCCTGCTACAAAAGTAATTACAAATATAATGTTAGGAACTAAAGCAGCAAACGATATAAATTTGATTTCATTATCAAATGATACGGTTAAGAATAGGATTGAAGACATGTCATGTAATATAAAAGAAGAATTAATATCGAGAGTGCGCAAAAGTCACTATTACTCATTACAATTGGATGAAAGTACTGATGTCACTAATAATGCCAATTTGTTAGCTTTCATTAGATATGAGTTTGAAAATCAAATACAAGAAGATGTATTGTTTTGTGATTCACTACCTTCACGAACGACAGCTAATGACATATTTAACAGTTTGAATAATTTTATAACCGAAAATGAAATAGAGTGGCCAAAATGTGTTGGAATTTGCACTGATGGTGCTCGTGCAATGTCAGGTACAAGAACTGGATTGATTGCTCTTATTAAAAATGTTGCGCCTCAGGTTGTTTGGAATCATTGCTGCATTCACAGAGAATCATTAGCAGCCAAAAATATGTCACCAGATTTGAAAAGAACATTAGACGAAGTAGTTAAAATTGTCAATTTCATTAAGGCTCGTCCACTTAATTCCACAGTTTTTAAAATTTTGTGTGAGGAAATGGGTAGTCAACATACACATTTATTATTACATACAGATGTACGTTGGTTGTCCCGCGGGAAAGTACTCATTCGCCTTTTTGAGCTTCGAGATGAAATACGATTGTTTTTAATAGATGCGCATTTTGAACTGACCGAATGTTTCAATGATTTTATCTGGTTAGCTAAGGTGGCTTACTTACTGACTGATATTTTTACAAAATTGAACGAACTTAATTTGAGCCTGCAAGGTACTGTTGTAAATATATTTAAAGTTGAAGATAAAATAGAAGCAATGATTAAAAAAATCGACTTGTGGTCGAAACGCATCCAGAACGGTGTATATGAGTCTTTTCCAACTCTCAATGATTTCATAGAAAGCTCCAGTGAAAAATTGCTTAATCAAACGCGTCAATTATTTGTTGAACATTTAATTACTTTGAAAAGCAACTTCAGGAAGTATTTTTCTACTCCTGATCCTTGCAATAACTGGATCAGAGATCCATTTAATATGGAAATTACAAATGCTAAACATTTATCTGCACCTGAACAAGATATTCTCGTGGAATTATCATGTGATACAACTTATAAACTAAAATTTAACAAAACTGAATTGAGCAACTTTTGGTTACTTCTCAGGTCAGATTATCCTGCGCTTGCAAATAAAGCACTTCAACACTTGATTCCATTCTGCACAACATATTTATGCGAACAAGCTTTTTCGGTACTATTTTATATTAAGTCTAAATATAGAAACAAATTAAATGTAGAGCCGGATCTTAGATTAAAAGTTTCCAATATTAAGCCAGATATTGAGATTCTTGTTTCAAGAAAACAACTGCATACATCTCATTAAATATGTAAGTTATATTTAATGAGATAGATGCAGTTATTTTTTAAAATATTTCTTATTTAATATTTTCTGAAAAAAATTATAAAATATTTATATGAATTTAATGTAAGTACCCATTATAATTTGTGAGATTTGTTGCTATGACAATGTTTGTATTTTCTTTCTTCAATATTATAATTTCTAATAAAATGTGTTCTACAATATGCAAAAAAATCGTTATTCACCAATCACTGTTAGAAATATTCATCATATATCCTTGTCCTTATGAGATCGTAAGCCAGAAATTAATTAATAAAATGACGTAAAGTACCTAAAGTTGTGATGGGGGTCCGTCAAAAAAAATTTTTTCAAGTGGGGGTCCGTGGAGTACATAAGTTTAAGAACCTATGGAATAGAATAATGTAGAATATCTTCTTTCTTCTTCTTCTGTTGTGATAGTTAGTTCGATAATTACCATTGAAATCAATTTTATGATTTTTATATGAATTTGATTGATTTCAATTGAAAGATTTCTATTTTTTTCTTTTCTTTTCAATTATTATGAAAAAAATGGTTGATATAATTAATCTGTAAAAAATTTAATTTAATGAATTTTTTAATAATTTAATAAAAATATTTTTTTTTAATTTTTCTAGATAATTGTGACATTAATTTAGTTAATATCATTAATATATGTTATTACCTGATAATTTGTGATATTTTTCTTTTCGATTTCCATTGTAGCAGTTCATCTTCTTCCTTCTCTCCCATTTTCATTTGGATTTGGATTTTCAGTTGATTTATAGCTAATTCCTCTAGCGATAATAAAAAGTGAAGCTTTTTTAGAGGATAGCTTCCTAGGAAGGTGGAGGTCGGTCGCAATAGGATACGATACTCCTACCGCTGTGAGAGCCGGGCGGCACCCGAAATCGCAATAGGATACGATACTCGTACCGCTGTGAGAGCCTGTATATTTCCTCAGGCAATTTAGAAACCCATTCCCATCCGAAACATCCCAGAATTTAGCCCTCAACCCCGTCCCCTCCTCTTCATCCCCCTATTTCCCATTTTCCCACCCCTCCTCTTAAACCCTACCCCTCCTACCACCCCTCCTCTTCATCCCCCTACCCACCCGATACACAGACTCACACACCCCGGGACTTGGCCATCAGTTGTCCCAATATTAGTTCCTCCAGCGCAAATAGCACACTATTGGAACTAATATCAGGACAACTACAATGTTGGTGAGTGTAGACGGCACCCGAGGGTGCAATACGAGACGATACTCGTACCGCTGTGAGAGCCTGTATATTTCCTCCCGCAACCTATCTAAAAACCCATTCCCGTCCAAAACATCCCTTAGGGCTGCGGCAGGTCGTCCCTAAAAACAAAAAAAGAAAATGGATCCATTTCATTAATTCGATTGAAAACAATGGAATTGAAATAATTCGATAACTAAGTAAAAAATCGGCAGTGTCTCCACTCGAGCCTCTCTCAATTGGAATTGAATAAACCTATTCTATTTCAATTTCATTGAATTAATGAAATTAGAAATTAAAATTAATAAATAATATTTATTAAACCAGCGCGTGTTTGGCTCTTTGTTGATGGCACCACGTTACGTTGTGTGCTCGCGCTGGCGCGTGATTGCCAAACAACTTGTTAAACAATTAATTCCGGTACTTTCAGCGATTCAATAAAGGTGAAATTCTATATCTAGCAGTTTTCTACAATTATTAACAATTATAATCATAGGAAAAACTATCAAACCTATATCTTCAGTTTAGAGGAGAAAAAATCAAAACATGGTAAGTAATGAATGACCTTCTTCCGAAAGAGCTACATTTCTCAAAAGTTGATAGAAAACTATGAATTTTGAATAATGCCCGTGTACCAAATTGCATTATTCTAGCTCCAACCGTTTTTACGTAATCTTATCTACATACACACACACACACACACACACACACACACACAGATATTATTCTCAATCTTATTTTAGTGAAAATGACTCAGGGACCTTCAAAACATCCAAATCTCGACAACGAAAATACTATCTCTGGCGAGATAGTAAAAATCAATAAATAATATCCACTTACCGTATTTAGGGGGGCCCCAAACTCTTCAAAAGAAGAGGATGAGGCCGATGAGGATGAGGATGATAATGATGATTGTGATGATGATAATGATGATGAAGTTGACGTTGATGGTGAATTCTGAAATTAAGAAAAGTAATTTTTCTTTTAAATTGGCTTACTTGAAAAAAAAAAAAAAAAAAACATTTGAAATATCATTTTATAAATTATTTACTTCAAAATGATAGTAAATTTGGATCTAAAAATAGAAAAAGAAAAAAATGGTATTAGTCAAGAAATTAATTACAATAATTTTCATAATATTAATAGAAAAAACTTTCTTTTTTTTTTATATAAAAATTAAAACAAATTCAAACAAATACAAACAGATACTTACAGCCGAAAAGTGGTTAAAATGGTTTAAATTTTGGGTTGGTGTAGCCGAAAATATAATGCTATGAGTTTCGAATATCTAAAATAAACAAAAAAAGAAAGAAAGAAAAAAATTAATATAAATGAGAAATTTAAATTGGGTGAACTATAATAAATAAAAATTAAACTTACTTGGATGAATGATGGATGATAAATGATATGCCGAAACTATAAATAAAAAAAAAATAAAATTTTTATTAATAAATTTATTTTTATGAATATTATAAAATAAAATAGTGATGTAAAATGATAGGAATTTTTATAATTGAGTGAATATACATATTTATATATTTTTAATATATAATTTACTATTTATTATTTATGATAAATAAATTCAATATTGCAACTTACAGATGATCCCCAAATGATAGGCCGAAAAGTATTCTGAAAATAATAAAAATAAAACAACCAATTATTAATAGTCTTGATATGGATATAGTTTAATAGAAATTTATAAGAAATCATATGCAAAAATAATAATAATAATGAAATAATGATTTGTACTTACATTCATTTCTAAATTAATGTTCGAATTATTATTATTTTCTTCCACCTGAAAAAAAAACAACTCATCTATTATTGAATAAATTATAGTTTCTATTTTGCTACATTTTGCTGTTACTTTTCAAAATAGAAATTAAATTCCAAATTACAAATGGTATTCTTTATTTTTGTTTCTTTCATAGATAATAAAAAAAAATAATTATAAAATATTAAAACTTTGAATTATTATTTATTTCACAAATTGAATTTTTTTTTTTTTTTTTTTTTGAATTAATTATTAGAAATGTTCTTTTCATGGATTCCTGTTCCAACGATCTTTTTATTCTAAATTTATTGTATACAATTTTCTTTTTTTTCAATATTATACCTACCCATTCCTAACTCATACTATACTAGATATAAAATTGAAAATAAAAATAAAAAAAATTGTATTGAGAAAAATTGGATCCTAATTATAATATTGGTATGTCTATAGGGAGAGGAAAATGAAAAATTTAGATTGAATAAAATTCAAAGAAGAAGAGAAAAAATAGAATCACAAACGTTAATAAAATGATTTGTTTTTTATATGGGAATTTTTGTTCAAAATTAATAATTTTAATAATTATTTTGATGTTTGAAATGAATCAAGATTCTATTTTCGTAGTAATAATTGAAATATTCGATTTTTTGGATTATTTACTTCAATAGGAAGACAAACCAACTATTCTACTAACCTCCACGACTTCCTCCTCTTCTTCAACCCCTTTCAAACAACAAAAAACTTTTTTCAATATTCTCCACATCTTAAGTTCACAAATTGATAGCATGAACGAAGAATCCATGGAAACTTGGCCCTTTTTATACTTTTTTCAACAATCGGATTTGTGAATCTCCAAGGTGCTTCTTTCTTTCTTTTTCCCCATCTTCATCGCAATTCCTTGTTTAATTTTATAAATAAATATAAATAAATACAAGTAAGGTAAATGTTTACTTTAACCCCGTGAGGGAAGGAAGTTGAATTACTTTACCAAACTTGTTCCATTAAATAGTGTTAATCATCCTCTATCAGAAATTGGTGTCGGCATCTTATATTTTTCTATATATTTTTAGATAAAAAGATTGAAATTTTAACATGTATTGCAGTGTGGTGATGATGACAACAATGCAAATAAACAAGAATTTTTTCATAAACATTCATGGCGCCTTGATTTCACACTAACACACATATAGATTATAAGTATTAATAAAAAATATATAAATTTAACTATAATCAATTTAAATATATAAAATTAACTATATAATATATATATTTATATAGATTTATCCAAATCTATTTAAATTAATTAAAAATATCGGTATATATTTATGACCCCCTACACCTCGCAGAATTTGATGAAACTTCGCCAGTTAATTCTTTGATTAATTCTAAGAAACTTTTTCCTTAGGCATTTCTTGGGAGAACTTCTAGTTTTCGAGATACAAGTGATTAAAGATTGGATATCAATTAGATGGTTATGAATGTCGCAATGTGCAGCCATTAAGAAATTTTCATTGACTAATTCACTAATTATTCACATATTCACTAATTTTAGTTTTTTTCTTTTCGGTTTGGATATAGTAAAAATATTTTATTAATTAATTTTTTAATTTTTCTATATACAATCCGAACTGAAAAAACCGAAAATTAGTCGCGCCCTCTGCTGGTCAAACTGCTAAGACATGGTAGCTAAATGGGATTTCAATGGATTGAAATATATCTATTATATCAAAATATCTATTTAAAATTATAAGAATTTAAGAAACAAATAAAAGTTAAATTCATAATAAATTCTATTCAACCCTTTCCCGAAAAATCATCAGGTCGGCCGAGTGCAACCTCGTAAATATGTTTGTTAATAGTCAAATTGAATACATGTTAAAATTTCAATCTTTTTTATCTAAAAATATATAGAAAA
The DNA here is from genome assembly GCA_963082975.1 of Labia minor. Classification (NCBI taxonomy): domain Eukaryota; kingdom Metazoa; phylum Arthropoda; class Insecta; order Dermaptera; family Spongiphoridae; genus Labia; species Labia minor. The sequence goes on along the minus strand of OY720349.1, from coordinate 11,146,447 downwards.
ATATAAGATGCCGACACCAATTTCTGATAGAGGATGATTAACACTATTTAATGGAACAAGTTTGGTAAAGTAATTCAACTTCCTTCCCTCACGGGGTTAAACTAAATAATTACCATCAGATATTCATCAGTGAATTTCTTGTTTAGCATCTTCAAAAGAACGCACTAGGACGATACAATCCATCAACAACGACCTTTCTCCTAATACATTGAATCCATTGTATACCTAGAATGTTTTTAGCAAATCATTAATAATAACAAAATGTAAATGAATAATAATTGCTTTCACTATCCAATAAAAACGAAACTAAAAAATGGTTGATCCTCAACGACACTAATCATTTGTAAAAAGGAGATATGGAAATGAAAATATATATAAAAAGCTAATTGTTATACTTACGACTTGTCTTTTCATATCGATAGAATATTTGTCCTTTATTGGAAATATTTCTTGGCGGATCTATAGAAAGATATCTGATATATATCAATTAAATTAAAAAAAAAAATGGGGAATCTATATGGAAACGATTAACCGGATTTGGACAAGGCACTGGGAAAGTATTAAAACGAGATCCCCATGTACGTGTAATTCAGTAAATGTATGAATATCATTTCAATATTAAAAAACATAAAATTAAGTTGATTAATAATTTTGTTAAATTCTAAACATGGATAGGTTTTAAATAACAAAAATCGGCAGTGTCTCCACTAGACTATCTCGCAAATTGGAATTGGATTAATTAACATAGATTATATTTCAATTCAATTATAAAATAAAATTAGGAAAGAATATTTATTAAAACAGCATGTGTTGGACTCTTTGTTGATAACACCACGTCACGTGCCGGCGCGTGATTGGCAGTAAACGTATTAAAAAATTAAAAAAAGGAATTCCGGTACTTTCAGCGATTCAATAAAGGTTCTATTCTCTTCTAGATTTCTAGTTTTATACAATATCGAATCATGTAATCATCAACTATCCAACCTATCCCTTTATTTTTAGTCAGTTTAGAGGAAAAAAAAAAATCAAAACGTGTGTGGTAAGTAATGAATGACCTTCTTCCGAAAGAGAATTTTCAATAATAATGGGATGGTTTGGGTGCTCATCAATTGACATCTTTCCAGCTGCTGTTTTCAAAAGAAGTCTTGCCATACGAATCGCTAACCTCTCTAATGAGGAAGCGTCTTAAGAAGAAGAATGAATTGAATACATTGATCTTTCATTTTTAATGTTGACAAAAAAGAAGATGAAATTAATAAAAACAAAATGAAAATTGTATATTTTATTTATAAATTTATTATTATAATAAGATAAAATTCAAGTTTAATATTTAGAAAATTCACAGAAAAAGCGTGTTTTTTTTTTTTTACAAATATTTCACTAAGAAAAATCTCTTTGTCTTATTTTAACTGATCTTAAGATTTTTTTAATTATTATCATATATTTATTATTAATTTAAATATGGAGATAAAATATTCATGGGTCTAATCTATTAAAAATATTCTTAATTATTTCAATTTTTAAAAAATTTTGACGATTTCTAACGATTTTTTTGAAATTCACAACAGAGATAGTATTTATAAAGAAAAATTGAGTTTTATTGATCACATCTCACGAAACTTTATTAGTTCTTCTTAATTTAAATTTATAATATATTGATGACGTCACAACCACCGCCTGTGAGATATATATATCTATTCTTAAAATAAAATTAAAAATATTTATATTATATTCATATATTTGATTTTTTAATTTCATTAATAGTTTTACATTTAAATTATTTGAAATTGTTTCACACAACGTTTAAAAGAAGATTTATCTTTATATTCGATTCGATACATAGTAGGAGAATTAAATGACATCATCAATTTATTATAGAACGAATCCGTAAATATATTTTTAATATTATATATTAGCTATTGATTATATTGTAATTCCACTCTTAATTATATACTTACATGAAAAAGGAAATCCAATTATGAGATCAAAATTAAAATTAAAATATGATTTTTTAGACATCCTCTAGGCATTTTTAATATTAGATTTATTGATTAAAAGAAAACAAAAACAAAATTAAATTATAAATATAAATAAAACATAAAAATTATAAATATTATATACATATTCTTTGACCAATTATATGTTGCATGTTGTGAGTATGTGATTACACAAATTGGGAAAAAATCACTCAAGTTAGGCTAAGCAGACGTCTTAAATATTATAAGAGATTCGGCAATTGCAATTACAGATAGCGAGGAAAAATTAATGGAGGTTTGAAATTAATAGTGATAAGAAAAAATATTTAGTGAGACAAAGAGGAACAGTATTAACATACAAAATCTTAATATACAATTTAAATCGAGGTATCAATCGGGAAACGCCTGTTATCATGCAGTAAAGAGGCTTATCTCATCAAAATTATTATCAAAGGGAATCAAGACCATGGACGCATAGGAAGGACGTAAGAGAGATAGGACAAGGGCTCAGGATAGGGACATTTGGAGAAATGTGGCCAAGAACTTTCGACTATCTTTGAGCTATATAAATAGAAGAATACTACTTTTAACCAAATACGATGTACCACTCGGGGGTACAGGGGGCGGAGCCCCCGTCCAGCTGTGAAGAGCGCCGAAGGCGCTCGGACCAGCTGGTATTATATAACGATAAAAAATAAAAAATGGAACAAATTGATATAAAAAATATAAAATTTATCTAAATCTTTAATCGAGTTGAATTTTGATTAAAAGATATAAATTATAATCAATTTTTTGTAATGAAAAGCGCAATTACTCAAGAAATATAAGATCTATTTTAAAATAATTAATAATTTATTATTTAGAATCAAAAATTGAAAAAATTAATATAAAAAATATAAATATTATCTTAATATTTAATCGAGTTGAATTTTGAATAAAATATATAAATTATAATCAATTTTTTGTAATGAAAAGCGCAATTACTCATGAAATATAAGAGATATATTAAAATAATTAATAATTTATTATTTAGATTCAAAAATTGAACAAATTAATATAAAAAATATAAAATTTATCTTAATCTTTAATCGAGTTGAATTTTGAATAAAATATATAAATTATAATCAATTTTTTGTAATGAAAATTCGCAATTACTCATGAAATATAAGCGATATCTTAAATTAATTAATAATTTATTATTTAGAATGAAAAATTGAACAAATTAATATAAAAAATATAAAATTTATCTTAATCTTTAATTGAATTGAATTTTGAATAAAATATATAAATTATAATCAAATTTATGTAATGAAAACCGCAAATACTCAAGAAATATAAGAGATATCTTAAAATAATTAATAATTTATTATTTAGATTCAAAAATTGAACAAATTAATATAAAAAATATAAAATTTATCTTAATCTTTAATCGAATTGAATTTTGAATAAAATATATAAATTATAATCAATTTTTTGTAATGAAAAGCGCAATTACTCAAGAAATATAAGATCTATTTTAAAATAATTAATAATTTATTATTTAGAATCAAAAATTGAATAAAATAATATAAAAAATATAAAATTTATCTTAATATTTAAAAGAGTTGAATTTTGAATAAAATATATAAATTATAATCAAATTTTTGTAATGAAAAGCGCAATTACTCAAGAAATATAAGAGATATCTTAAAATAATTAATAATTTATTATTTAGATTCAAAAATTGAACAAATTAATATAAAAAATATAAAATTTATCTTAATCTTTAATCGAGTTGAATTTTGAATAAAATATATAAATTATAATCAATTTTTTGTAATGAAAATTCGCAATTACTCATGAAATATAAGCGATATCTTAAATTAATTAATAATTTATTATTTAGAATGAAAAATTGAACAAATTAATATAAAAAATATAAAATTTATCTTAATCTTTAATTGAATTGAATTTTGAATAAAATATATAAATTATAATCAAATTTTTGTAATGAAAACCGCAAATACTCAAGAAATATAAGAGATATCTTAAAATAATTAATAATTTATTATTTAGATTCAAAAATTGAACAAATTAATATAAAAAATATAAAATTTATCTTAATCTTTAATCGAATTGAATTTTGAATAAAATATATAAATTATAATCAATTTTTTGTAATGAAAAGCGCAATTACTCAAGAAATATAAGATCTATTTTAAAATAATTAATAATTTATTATTTAGAATCAAAAATTGAATAAAATAATATAAAAAATATAAAATTTATCTTAATATTTAAAAGAGTTGAATTTTGAATAAAATATATAAATTATAATCAAATTTTTGTAATGAAAACCGCAAATACTCAAGAAATATAAGAGATATCTTAAAATAATTAATAATTTATTATTTAGATTCAAAAATTGAACAAATTAATATATAAAATATAAAATTTATCTTAATCTTTAATCGAGTTGAATTTTGAATAAAATATATAAATTATAATCAATTTTTTGTAATGAAAATTCGCAATTACTCATGAAATATAAGCGATATCTTAAATTAATTAATAATTTATTATTTAGAATGAAAAATTGAACAAATTAATATAAAA